>QLOH01000399.1:0-600000 GCA_026901365.1 Sesbania bispinosa
AGAAGCCTTGAACAAGACAGCCTTCATGGCCTCAAAGAAGTTACAGAAGCCCAAATCCAGGGAACAAGGGGGCTGATCAATACCAAATTGATGACAAAGGTGATCAGGACGATAAGCGTACGACCAAAAAGCACCCCCAGCAATGGACACAGTGTCTGTAATGATAAAACCAGGAAGAAC
The DNA here is from genome assembly GCA_026901365.1 of Sesbania bispinosa. NCBI lineage: Eukaryota > Viridiplantae > Streptophyta > Magnoliopsida > Fabales > Fabaceae > Sesbania > Sesbania bispinosa. Next base: position 181 of record QLOH01000399.1, read on the forward strand.
CTAGAAGGTGAGCAAGGAAATATCAAACACGCGCAAAAGAAGTGGTAAAAAAAAACAGAGAGATAAAATACAAGGAAGAAAGAGAATTACTTGTGGATAGAGTATGAGTTGCCACATGTCATACACGCCTTCAACGCGGGAAGATCGAATGTTGCGAGTAGCAAATTCATCTTCTTGGTATAAACGATGCAGGGATTCCACGCTTGGGAAGAAGTTCTGAGTGTAAGAGCGATGTGTAAACTAGTCCTCTTCATCTATCAGGTCAATCAATAAATGACAGGGATGCCCCATAGACCAACCCCACACGCGAGGCTCTGCTTCAGGCGCCTTCTCATCACGAGATGGACCAGGGATTGAACGAACTGGAGCATACTTCGGGAAGCGTTCAAATAGGAAACTCTATAGAAAGACTAAATCCACAAAAGAGTTTATAGGGAAACGACCGTAAGAAGAAAACAATTGTTCCTGGATTTGGTCCAAACGACCATAAAGGCTGTCTAAGTAAAAGGACGCCAAGGGGAGCCGAACGCCTTCGACCAACAAGCAAGCCATAATAAAAACGCTCGAACTAACTGATTCCCAATGGGGGCCCGAAAACACATATTTTGAGAGCCAAAATGCGAGGAATGCAACACGCTTCAAGGATTGGGGCAACGAAGGACCGGGCAGGAAATTCTTCTTGTCAAGATCGAAATCACCAAAGAAATACCTTATCCAGGTGGCATAGGTGTACTTCACGGACTCACGAGTCGTCTTTCTCTACCCGGTAACAGAACATGTCCAGTGCCTCGCACTTTCCGATGAGGCGTATCCGAAGCAGGGAGGGCGTCGACGCGCAACCTGGCCAAAAACTCTCTGGAATACTTAGCGCTATCAACCGTTGCCGCCTTAAGCTCATTGGCTCTATCTATGATGTGGCTATCAATAGGACCTGAGGAGATGTCGCAATCTCCGAACAAGGGAAGACGCATTAAGAAATGGACATCCTCAAGTGTGGGGGTGAATTCTCCCCAGGCCGTGAAAAAGGTGAGTGACACCAGACCACCGCTGGACGACGCAGTTCAAATCCTCCACGCGACGGAAGACACCCAGGCGTGGGGATGCCTTGATCGCACCAGCTATGCCCGCCTTCTCCATCACTTTCACAAAGGGGGGGTCGTTAGCAAAGACGTGGTCCACCCAGTCAGACCAACAGCTAGTAAAGGACGCGCGAGTCACATAGTTACATGGGGCCCAGGGAAATCCGCCACGAAGCAGACGAGAACGTAGAAGCGATGGTCCTACAGTATGAGTTGGAGTCTTTGAACCTCGTGAAAAAGAAGGGCGTCCTCATGACGGACTGAAGGGGTAACTAGAGAATCCTTAAAAAAAATCATCCCCAGAAGACGGGGGCGTGGGAAAGGGACGCACGGGTGGTTTGACGGCATCCATCCATTTACGGCCGGCAGCATCTAAGGGGTTAGCCCGTGGCGGGGGCAACTGAGTCCACACCATAAAGGTAACAGAGCGAGGAATAGGTTCAGCAGATGAACCAAAAGAGGAAGAAGAGGAAGAGTCATCTTGTTGCGTGTCTGAAACAGAGACATGGACCTTCACCATGGCAATGGGCGAAAGAGGAGAACAAGGAGAAGAAGATGAAAAGAAAAGCTATAACTTCCTTAAGGAAATGACCATTTATTTATATGCTCATATTTCAAATTTTGAAATAAGAATAGTCATCATTGTTAAAAGCGTACCAACAACCTACATTTATGACTGATACTGGAACGTAGCCAGAATTGAAGAATTGTACCTCATCGAACTTAGCGTCACTCGAGGCACAAGGGGGCTGATGTTATGGACTAAATCTGTAAACAAGTTTGGGCCGCGAGACATGTTGTAGAAGCCCAAACGTATTTGAAGTTTATAGATTGGCTTGCGACAAAGAAGCATAAAATCAGAAAAGAGAAGAACGGATAAACTCTGCTCCACTGCAGCCAGCAGGGCGCCGTTGCACAGTCACAGCAGGTGACAGAGCAGCTTGTCTTGAATAAAAAGGGAAATGTCATTCTGATACGAAAGGGCTGGACAAGCAGTCGTAGCATGGAAATAAAAGATCGCTTTATGAGAACCCAACATGGTCAACTAAGAGGAAGCGTGTTGGTGCACACATCGACAAGGAAAAAGAAAGAAGAGGATGAATGAAGGGATAATATAAAAGGGAATAGGAAAAGTGAACAAAGGTAGAGCACCTCCATTGTGTATACGAACCATTACCATCATTTCGAAAAGATCTGAAACAATCATTTATTAAATTTAACTTTTTAATATTTTCTTTATGTTTAATTAATAAGTCAAAAATATATTTTGTTAGTTCAGGTTCATATTAGGCTTAGTTTACATTTTTTTAGCACAATTGAAAAATTACAATGTTTTGGTATTTCAAGTAAACCTTGAGTTACCAACGGAGGTTGGTTCAAGTGGTATATGCTTGATTCCCTTTAAGCAAGGTCTCGGGTTTGAGTCTTGTGGATGGAAAAAAATCTCCGATGGGAGAGCTAGCTAGCCCCACCATGATGTGGATGTTCCCGGCTCGAACAGGATTGCCTCCCGTGGAGGATACCTGTGTTTTTAAACCAAAAAAGTAAAACTTGAGTTATAGAAATCTAAAAATTATGAAATTTATATTTTAGGAAACCTAAAAGAAAGGCCTACAACTTTGTTGAAGAACCCTAAAGTTAAATTGGGCTAGAAAGTCGGAATAGTCAGCATTTCATGAAAACCTGAATAGCACATAAAGATTAGGCCATAACATGGGCTATAAAACTTTTAGGCTCAAACCAAAGACATTTGAAAACTAATATCCATGCTTCATTTCATTAGAAGACAACTTCATTGGATTTGGTCATCTCAATGATGAAATTATTGGTGAAAGTGTGAGGCAATATGTAGCTAGGAAAAAAAGTAAAAGAGGAATAATTCAAAGTAATGAAAAAAGTGCTAGATAATTGATCAATAATTTCATTTGTGGACAAAACATGCTTAGTAATGGCTGAATGATCAGTATAGTAATGGTATCTTTCCACCTCATATAAGTAGGAGGGTTTGTTAGTTAGACAATCATCCAAGTTGTAGTAAATTACCAAACTAATCTTTCATTTACTTTTATTCATCTTTTTGTTGTAAAGTCTTCATGGAAGGCTAAGATTGTATTCAATTCAAGGATTCAAACTTATTTTCTTCTCGCTTATGAGATTTGGTCTTCATTTATATGGATATTGAATATATCTACTTTGTTTTTCTACTACAATTACTTTAATTTCATATTTCTTTGATCAAAACTTGATTGATTAACATGTTTTGATTGTGAAATTTGTTATTGATGTATGATATACTCTTGATTACTTAATCATTATGCAACAATTAAAGAGTATAGAGTAAGTAATTGAATTAAAGGTTTTCATTTAATTATTCACTTCAACTATATAGGTTCTAATTATAAAATTGATTTGGATCCAATAAAAAATTTGATGGTTATTTGATCTTGTTAATTTTAATCGATTGGTAACTGGAAATTATTTAAGTAATAAATATGTTGATCATTGTATGAGTTCCATATGATCCTATGTTGATAGATTTAATCCCCTTGTATGCATGCTTATAATAATCCAATGATTAACCATGAAAATAACCTCTAAATTCCTTGGATTGATCATATCTTAAATTGATTAAACATTTGCTATTAATTTGCTTTTTGTTTTCTTCCATTGATTGCAATCAATCAAACCCCCAAAGAATGATTAATTGAGTGGATCTTCACGATTCGATGTTGATTTGAATTCAAAGTTCATACTAATTAAACATGTTTGGTTTTATTCATATCTCACATACTTAATTTTAAATCACTCTCATACAACGTACTTCATAAAATATACAATACTCATTCTCAATCATTAACTTCTAAAAATTAATTATACTAAACTGTATACCAAACTAACACATAATTTCTTATATGCCATATAACAAAATGTCAAAACTAACATAGAAATGTTCTAAACATCTAGTACTTATAGCGGCTTACATGACAAAATGACAAAACACATACAGAAATATTAAACATTCAGTACTACTTACTAAATAGAGTAGCTTACATGATAGATAACATGCCAGAACAGAACACAAAAATGTTGTGAACATCTAGCTATATATACAGTACTAAAAAGAGCAATTATAACATGAAGTACTCATAAACAAATTAAACTCCTAAGTGTTGGCCACATTTTGTGATTGAAACTTTGAGCACAAGCTTTTCCTCATCAACCATCTCAAACTTACAAATGTCTCCAATGTTCAATTTGCATTCTCTCACAAATGCAGGCCAACCTCCAGAGAATCTACCAAAACTCATCTTCGGATTGTTGATCACTTTTACATCCCACGATGTTTCCTCTACTTTCAGCTTCACCAATTTTCCATCACATCTGTGTCTCTCCATGAACCATTTTGGTACGCAATACTGCAAAAATAATTAAGAAAAAAAATTTAATTACATTATTTAGCTAGTTCTGACATTGCCAAATACATAGCATTAATTAATTCCTTCATTAAATATTAACACAGCAACAATTTTACTTAATCTTACCGGGTGATATTTTGTTACATGAACCTGAAATGTATTCTGATTCATATCATGACTTTCATCAGAATCTGCAGAAATTAACACACAAAGCAAATATATATATTTTCTCTAACAAAAAATAACATGAGATTAAATTGTATATATAAAATAAAAACTTAAAAAAATTAGAATAATACTCTTAGTAACATTTGTTTTTAGGCTTCTTCTTAAAATTCCTCTAATGCCTTTGCCTTTTCTTTTTCCAAAACTATGAGAATTGCCCAATTTTTTCACTGCCCCTGTCTCTTGTATATCTTGGTTTTTTCCTCTGTTTGCTTCATTCCCATGACCTTGTAATTGATGTCAATAATAATTAAAAAAATGTGGTCAAACATATATATATATATATCAATAATAAAATACATATGTTTTTTAATGGTAATAAACAAAGAAAAAATTGAAATAAAACCTTTCAGTTGCATAAAAGTTTCTTTAGCTCTGATAATAGTAACTTTGAATGAAAGTGGTGCTTGTTGAGTCATCTCAAATATACAACCATCACTAGCTTGTAAGTTATATTTGTGAATAAATAGCTTCCAACCACTGCTGAATCTAATTCGTTTTTCAGAATCACAGAACTGGAAACTAACACCATGCCTACACCTCTTCTCATCCCCATCAACCTCAATTATTGCAATCACTTCTTTTTCTAAGTACTTCAAATATTTTCTCCAAAACTCACGTGGTATCATCTGTTTCAAGTAAAAAATATACATTAAACATTTTTTTTATAACATGTGATGATTGGCCCAAGCCCAACCAACACATAAAATATAGTAAAATTAGTACCAATGTATTGTTCCGCACATAAGTTGGCTTCAATGTAACTTTGAAAAAAGGGTTCTCCTAATGAAAATTGGCCATCATCTCTTTAACAGCTTCAGCTTTTGATGAGTAATTCTTCGCCATATCTATGTCTCCCCTGTTATTGTTAGCCCCTGCAAATTAAGGCTTTTTCAAACTAAGGCTTTTTTGGGTGGATTATGATTCACTTTGAAACATGAAAAATTTGCAATAAATTCATAAAAAAAAATTACCTATAGATATCTACAACTAAAAAGGAAAAAAATTAAAACAAAAACATAAAATAAAAAGAGGAAAAATGGACTTGCCTGAGACTTTTTGTTGGATAGTATCAAAATCCAAATTCATTTTTCTCTTGCCATTAATGCTTGTCCTTTGAAATGGAGCACCGTTAGTTTCAAAATGTAGATTGTGGTTGTTTTTACCTTCTTCACTTGAGTTGGTTTTCTTTTTCTTAAGAGGTTGTGTGGGTCTTTCACATGGATCCACAATCTCCACACAATCATCCTCCTCCTCAATTTGTTTATGATGTTCATTGGAACCTTCACCATCATTGATGCATCTTATACTTGAATAGTCTATTTCTAAACTATTATAATGAAATACCTCAACAAGGAAATTTGATCCTCCTTTATACTTGAAGACTAAAAAATATCCATAACCAAGTGATAGAGACTGTGCAAATTTATTCCAATTCTTCTTAAGCCAAATGCCTCTATCATCACTCTCCCATGATATTTCCCATTCAGCACCATTTGGAAGTTTGAGAAGTATTGGATTTGACATTGCTTTCCAATATTTCATCACAACAGCAGGGTGAATCCTCTGCAAATATGTAATTTAGGAGCACATGAGTATCAACAAATGAAAGACATTTTGTGAATATGATAGGGAAATTATGCAACCATTCAAATTAATTACTTCTTTGGAGTGAGAAGTATAGAAGAAAAAATTATTCATGATTTATAATGGAATCAAAAGAAGAAATGAATAGTGGAACATATTATTGCTATAGGTAAAAACAGGGGGAAAACTAATAAAGCTTACGAGTTCTTTCTGTTGTTGTTCTAGATCATGAATTACTTTGTTGAACTTAAAATTAAAAGAATTAGTGTCATGATGGAAAGACATGGTGTGGAAGAAGATGAAATAATTACAGTGAATATAAAAGAAGATGAAGTGTTTAATATAAAAGAAAATGAGGTAATTGTAGTGTTTTATGGGTGGGTGTACTTCTTATATAGTTAGTGGTAACTTTTTTATTTAATACTTCTAATCTTTTATATTGCTAGAGCGGAAAAGTAAGGAAATATATTAATTAATAATTTAATGTTCAAGATTACTATAAAAATTTGTTACTAATTAATAAATTGGTCAAATTGTAAAGTTCACAAAACTAGTTTTCAATAGGGGCGATGCAAATCACAAAAGTTGAATAGAAAAATCGAAAATCAAAAAATTAAAATTGAAAAAATTAAATTTTTTTATTGGATTTGATTAGTTTTTGGATATATTAAAAATCGATTCAATCCAATCCAAACTGAACTTATATACCAATATATTATTTTTGTTGAAAATAATTATATATTTATATTTGTATACATATATATTTATGAATTTACTTATTCTAATATATTTTTTATGATTTTATTATCTTTTTTGTGCAAACCACCAGTATTCTCCGCTTCTCCCTCAAAGTATTTAACACAGTTGCATACTCAGGCTCGGACTCGAAACTACTAATTAAACTCGAACATCCCCTAATCCGCTGATTCACGTGCTCGGCAGCAAGGCCGGGCATTCAACAAGGCAATTAAGGCCATTGCCTAGAGCCCCCAAATATATAAGCCCCCCAATTTTTTTTAGTAGTAGTATTATTGAAATAAATTATTTTTTAAAAAATTAATAAAGTTTGAGATAGGGCCCAATATTTTATAAGGTCCATATCTTACATTTTTTATATCTCTTTTTTTTCTTATCATTTAAACTACTCAAAAGTCCACAGATTAATTTTTGCAAATGAAAAGTCACTCAACACTCAACAGTGAGTTTCCTTGTATTGGTAGCTGAGCCCATAGATCGTAGAAAAGAATGAGTTATCTCATTATTTTCTGTATATATTAGATCAGTCTATTTCTTCTATTGAGAGTCAATTTGAACAATTTTTAGAATATGAAAACATGTTTGGTTTTTTATTTGATTCAAATAAATTTAAAACTTTAGGGGAAGATGAATTTTGAAAAAATATTGTATCAATCTTGAAAAGATTTTGAGTTTTGAGGACCATTCTGATATTGATGGTCTTGATTTGTTTTCAGACTTAAAGTTATTGAAAGAAATTCTAACAAATGAATTAACACGCCATTAAAAATATTGAACTATATAAAAAGATTATATTCTTTTCCAAATACATACATTGCTTATAAAATATTATTAACATTAACTATAACTGTCGCGACCGCTGAAAGAAGCTTTTCAAAATTAAAATTGATTAAATCATATTTAAGATCAACTATGCTACAGGATAGATTGAATGGATTAACTATATTATCTATTGAGAGTGAGATGTTAGAATTACTTGATTATAAAACTTTAATAAATAATTTTACAGCTCCAAAAGCAAGAAAAATAACATAAAAATTATTAGTTTATATTAACATGGACCCCTGCCTTAATTTTTTCCTAAGACCCCAAAATTATTAGATACGACCCTGCTCGGCGGTAGGGCTGGGAACAGGCCAGGCCGCTCATCAGGGGCCTACTACCCGGCCTACATCAGACTCAGGTCAGGCCAGGCCAGGCCAATTTATTAAATAGAGCAGGCTAAGGCTTTTTCAAAAGCCTATATAGCGAAACAGGTCAGGCTTCAGGCCATCAAAAAAGCCTTTTAAGCCTATCAGGCTGGTCTATTTAACTAAATATGAATAAAATACTAATATTTTTTATATTGCTATTATTATAAAGATTTTTTATTACTTTTTCTTATAATCATATATTTATTAGCTTGTATAAACATTTAAGTATGTTAAAAACTTGAGGCTATAAGTCTATTCATATATATGCTTTTAATATATCCAAGTACCTTACTATAAAATAGGCTTTTAAACAGACTTCCAGGCCATGTCGGACTTTAAATAGGTCAGACTCAGACCATAAAATAAAACCTATTTAAGGTAAATAGGCCAGACTCAGGCCATGGATTTAAGATACAGGCCAGACTCAGGCCTTGAAAAGCCTAACTCGGCTCGACCTATTCTCATCCCTACTCGACTGTTGATTTTATTATCTAATATCTTGTTAGTATCTCTATAAATATATTAATTTTAAATTAATTTTTAATGATTCATGTTCTTCATTTTATATAATTTTATATATTAATAAATATATAAGTTTTAATAAAAAAAATTTACTATTAATTTATAATTATATCATTTTTATTATCTCTTTAATAGATCGAAAAGCAAATTCAATCAAATCTAATTTAAATTAAATCAAATTTAAAAAATAATCCAAACTAATCATATAATAAAATAATAAAATCATATTAATTAAATCAGATATTTTTTACCTTTCCAACTGCAATCACAAAGACCTTTTTAGTTTGTAATTACCCCACCGAACTGCATCTCACTGCCAAGCTCCAATATCCTCGTGGCAATTAACTAGGAGTCAAAGTTGGTGTCGTGTGCATGAATCGAGGAACCCATTGCATGACATCAACTTCAGTTCAGAAATGAATTGAGTAGACAGAGGAGAACGGGAGAAAATTATAAATTGGGGCTTTTGTAAATATTAATAAAAGGGTTAAATATGTATTTGATCACTAAACTTTCACCCGAATTTGGCTTTGGTTCATAATTTTTTTTTCATTATTTTTGGTCCCTAACATTTTCAAATCATTGAAATACCCGCGCCGTGTTAAATACAGTGGTGATTTGAAAACATTATGGACCAAAAACAATGAAAAATATAGATTAGGAACCAAAACCAAATTCGTGTTAAAGTTTAGGGACCAAACCCGAATATGGGTAATCTTTGTTTTTCATTATTTTTGGTCACTAACGTTTTCAAATCATTGGAATTAGTCCCTGCAATCAACTCTGTTAAATATAAGGGTGATGACCGGGACTAATTTCAATGATTTGAAAACATTAGGGACAAAAAACAATGAAAAAAATTAAGGACCAAATCCTAATTTAATTAAAAGTTTTGGGACCGAAAACATATTTAACCATTAATAAAAATATATCCACTTCAGAAACATGTTGTAGCAAGTAAAATATCGATCTGACTTCTCTCTTGCGTGCGGACCGTGCTGCGCGTCTCCAGCCCGCCTCTGGACGGTTCGATCGTCTCCAGCCTGCCTCTGGACCGTCTGATCACCAAGTGGCTCAAACATACAACACTAATAGACCCTGTTAACTCCTCATGTTCAATCAACATACACAAACCCAAGGGGTTACTGAAGAGAAAAAGTAAGAAATCTAGGGTGCTAATCCACTCATAAGCTCACAAGCTACTCGGTCACGCATCCGTCTGGGTATCCTGCATATCAAAAACAATTCCACAAAACGTGTGATGAGACCAGAGTGTTAGTGAGTATAAATATGCATGCAAGCAAAGTAGGGAGAGCAGGCAAATGAGATACAACATATAATTCACCAAAACATACATAAACTAGTTCAGTCACAATAAATGAGAATGCGTGATGTTCATGACCTACTTTTAACCCAACAAGGGGGTCTTTTCACTGATTCTAAGGCTAGACATGAGCTCAGACTACAAGGAACGTCTTCCTTGGGTGCTAATTACCGCCTTTAACTAAACTGAAGTCGCGTTTTATTACATGAGTAACTGGGCCGAAGCCAATACTTATTAACTGGCCCGAAGTCAAATTCATTTTCATCTTATTTTGGACCGAAGTCAAGCATGATTAATTAGGGTTTGTTGAGCCAAGGCCAAATTCATTTTTCAAGATAACTAGGGTTGAACCCAAAAGTATTTAACATTTATAAGGTTATTCACATTGGAAACATGGGAAACAAAAGCATAGACAATATTTTGGGCAAAACCCTAAGTTCACCATACCCTAACTCATATTCTAACCAAACCAACCATACAATAAAGCATAATAGAGAGAAACCAACAAAATAATCATCTACAAGCCAAAGAAAAGGGGAAAGAGGGAGATTAGGGTTCATTGGAGAGATTCAAGCAAGATTGGATGAGAGTGTGAGTTATAATCACATGGAAACAACCTAAGTAGAAGAGGAAGGTGAGGTGGTGAGGTGTGAAAGATCTTGATCCCTCTCCTTATTATTCTGCCAAGTTGGACGAGCTTCTCTCTCTAGCTTACTCTCTCTAGAATTGGAAAGAAATGGATTAATGATGGCCAAATGCTTTAATAGATATGTTTTTTAAAAACAAATCTGCGCAATCTCGCTCAAGCGAGAATTTCTCGCTTGAACGAGCCTCTAAAACCTTTTCTGGTCGCACGTCCTCGCTCAAGCGAGGATATGCTCGCTTGAGCGAGACAAAGTCAAAGAGCAAGCTCTAAAATTCCCCCAATTTCGCTCAAGCGAGAGGTTTTTCACTTGAGTGCGAAAACCAGAAACGAAATCCCCCGTTTTACTGATATTTTCGCTCAAGCGAGAGATTCTTCGCTTGAACGGAAATGAGACTCTCTGGAGCGAAAATAAGATAGTAACATTATCGTATAGAATATTAAATTGAAGCCCTGAATCTTAGATTTCTAATACAAGTTGAATCACCTCAATCGTCCACCTAAAACTCTAGATATCATCAATTGAGTGCACAAAGGTCATTAGGCCTAAAATCTTAAATTAAGCAACAACTCTAATTGAAGCCCACCAAGGTACATACCACGTGAACAATGATATAAATCATCAAAATAGGTATTCGGAGTTTAATTCTTGACTCCTCACTTAAATTCCCTTTAACACTATAAACTCTTAATAAATTCCCGATCTTCTCTCTTATTTTACCCCTCAAACTCCTAATTTTTCCTTCCACGTCTAACTTCCTTCTCTTGGTAGGATTCACAACCTAAGGTTTCCACTATATTTTCTAGATCCTAATTTTCGGATGTTACAAAGGACACTTAAGAAACATTTTCTTTTATTCTTTCCATTCTTGCACATAGGTTCATCACGCCATTTTCACCATAGACACTTCCATTTTCTTTTATTCTTTCTATTCTATTTGGGTTTTTTTTATTTAAGATTTGTGAGATGAGATTAGATCCAACAATATAGATTAGGGTTATAAAATTGGGGATAAAAGAATTAAGAGAAGAATAGAGATTTGGGTTGTAAAATAGTTCTTTTATGGTCCTAAAGAGTGGAGATTAAGGTTGCTTGATATAGTTTCTCGTAGGGGGAGAATAATGGAAATCAATGAAGGTTATAAATTTGAGGAAATAAGTTAAAAATTTGTCCAACATTAAAGACTAAACAATTGAGATTCCGTGTAAACATCACTTAATAGTCCAATAGTGCATTTAATGGTCTAGATCAGCAATTTCGTTTCACTTGTGTAACTGAGGTTAATGGAGGGACTAATTAAAAAGTAAGCAATTTTAGACTTTCGAGGGACTAATTTGTACACGGATAAACTTTCAGTGACTAAAAGTAAACAACATAACACTTTCAGGGAAAAAATTATATATTAACTCGTCATTAAACTAACGAAGTTTAACGGAGGGACTTATAAGTAAGCAATTTTATACTTTCGAGGACTAATTTGTACAAATGAACTTTCAGGGACTAAAAGTAAATAATATGACACTTTCACGTACTAAATTGTATATTAACTCAGTTTATATATAAATAGGGGTAAACCGGTAGATGGAACTAAAGTGTGTTTTCAGAATCAATGTTAGATCCAATTGTTCCTAATCACATTTTGTGCAATCAGAAATCCATTCACTATAGCTCTTTTTTTTACCCAAATGAAATTAAAAAAAATTAGCCAATGGATTTTGATCGGTAAAAACCCCGCTATAGCCTCTTCAACTTTAATCCAAACGGAATAAATTTGAATAACCATTCACATAAATCCATTTAAAATTCATATTCCATTTAAAATCTATATATGAAATTAAGTTTAAATTTAGTTCAAAATCAGTAGTAGTATGCTAACTCCCAGCTCGTAGGCCATATGAAAAACTTTTTGGGACTTACCCTTAGGTTTCCCTAAGGCAAAGTATTATGAATGACAATGAATACAATTCAACACATACATACACAATTTAGGTATTTACACTCTTTATGAGTATTCATTTCTTCCACAAAACATTGACATCCAGATCAATATCTATTAAAGGCCATCATTGTTTAACAAATTGCCTAGCTTTAAGATCAGTTGCTAAAAGCTATCAATAAATTGAACCCTATCCTTAGGCATTCAACCTATTGAGTGTTTTTTTTACCCAAATTGGATTTAGAAAATTGCTTCCCAGCATATTCAATAAATCAAATCATAACTCCATTACAAGAAAAAAGTTAAGCATTAAGAATAGAAATAAAAACACCAGTTTATTGATAAAATAGGGATTCCTAAATAACAAAGATCCAAAATAAAATTGGAGATTGAATTGACTATGTTTAATCCTAAGAAGAAAATTAGCTACTCATGGTAGCCATTACAACCCGCTGAATTAAGAAGAAGATTAGAAGCAAAGCCTTCCAGCTCTGTTGTGGTCTCCCTCTTGCTCCAGAATGGTCTCCAGAGACTGTCAAACTCTTCTCCCAAACTCTGTATCTGCTCGCTCTCCAAATCTCCAAAAGTCTCCCCAAAAGTCTGCCTAAAAACTGTGTAAAAACTGCCTTTTAATCCGTTTGCGGCTCATTAAAAACCAGGTCACGAGTCCCGCGCTTCGCCTGCGCTCAGAGCAGGTGAAGCGTAGGATATAGTAATTGAACAGGCATTCCTGCACTTTGCCTGCGCTCAGTGCAGGTGAAGCACAAAAAACAACAATTGGCTCCTCTGATTTGTCATCCTTTGAAGCTTGTTCTACACTGCTCCTGTCCTTGCTTACTGTTCTCTTGATGCTTCACTTGTACCTTAGTTTCTCATCGGTAAAAATCAACATTTTCTTCATCAAAATAGAATCAAGTTTAGATTTAATTCCAATAACTATAAGAGCCACAAATTAAGCAAAGAAGGGTGGAATTGGATTATAAATTCAACAATTCATAGTCAATAAATGTTGTAATTACATAGAAATTTACTTAATTCTAACACTTATCAATTTACATCCGACTTGCCATAATTAAACTACGGGCCATATGGTTGATTCATCTTGGATAATAGAAGAAAATTATTGGAATTGTAATTCAAGTTAATTCAACAAAGGATCATAAGAAGCAATTGAAGGAAAAGACAATATATCAATCAAGTAGGCAAGTGACAAGCTAGTAGAAGAAATAGGGATAAGAAGTACAATGGTGTGTGCAGAATTAATAAAGCTAGATTTTCATTGACAACGTCCTACACATCTATTTTTTAATTTTCCAAAATACCCCTTCCTAATATAAAATAATGGGGTTTGCTTGATTATTAAAGCTAGATTACCATTGACGATGTCCTGGCAGTAGTGCGAACCAATTCCACCATCAATGACAATGACAGTTTACAATGGGAAAGAATAGAAGTTGTGATGGGGTTCACTAGGTGCGAGCATGACAAAAAGGGTGACAAATGACTAAACAGGGGCGTTTTGCGATGGTGTGGTGATGCACATCGAAGCCTACAGTGATTGATGGTGGCAAATGTTTCGGGGAAGAAGGGAGACATTGGTGAAGGCACAAAGGAGCAGTTAATTCATCTACTATTTGATAGTTTACAAAAAAATGAAGCAATCATAATGAAGGAAGGAGTATCTTTAAGACCCTTCTAACTTTTGCATCTATGGTGTTTATTCATGTTTTTTCAAGGGTTTTTATTTTAAGAGAAGATCAATTTTATCTTGCTTTTGTTTTTTCTTTTTGCTTTTTGTCTTGTTTCTTTTAATTTCTTTTACTCACGGAAAAAGATAGGAAACAAAAGGTGGGAATGGGTGGCAGTAGGAAGGATATTTTATTTAGGAAATAATATGTGTAGGATTAGAAGAGACAAGTGTAAAAATCAATTCCCTATTTTTTTTACCAAAAGAAAAACAAAAAAAGTGGTTAATATTTTTTTTAAAAAAATTAAGTTTATGGGCTGGCCCACAAAGGCTTAAGCCTTTATTATCTTTTTCTTTGTATAAATTTTTTTTATTTTATGGTCTTTTTTATTCCAATTGATGTGGGCCAAGGTAGGATGAGCCAAGTTGCGTTTTATCACCAAATTAAATCAATGAAAAGCAACTAACAATTAACAACAATTTTTTTTGACAAAAAAAAGATTTTTCAAAAAAAAATATTTTTATTTAATTAAATTTTAAATTTGTCTAGAACATATAAATAGAATAATATTATTTCTATCTAAAATAGAACAATATAAGAAAAAAATTAGTCATAGTATGCTCATCTAAACAACCAATAAAAAATGTTGAGATAAAATTTTACAAGAAATAAATTTGAATAACCATTCAGATAAACTCGTTTAAAATTTATATTTCTTTTAAAATCTATATATGAAATTAAGTTTAAATTTAGTTCAAAATCCACATCTATAAAAATCAATATTTACTATTTAGTGCGATATGTTAAGAGTTCATATGAAATATAGTTGAAATATGTTAAATATTATTAATATTAAACTGTACAGAAGTTCCTCTGTTTTATAGAGGGAATTACATTAAGTGATTGACAAAAAATAAGGAAATTTGTATCTTAAATTAGGGAAAGAATATATGGAAATAAGGAAACAGAATAAATCAAAAAAGGAAATAAAATAATTGTACAATCAGAATTATTTACAGAAATATCTTAGAGTATCAATTAGAGCTTTAATGCTCTTTTGACACCCTGTTGACACTCCCCCTCAAGCTGGCTTGAAAATATCCTCCATAGCCATCTTGCTGGTTATGTTGTCAAAGGATTTCTTGGGTAGTCCTTTGGTTAGGATGTTTGCTGATTGTTCTGCAGTGGGAACATAAGTGATACAAATTTATCTCTTTCTATCTTCTCCTTGATGAAGTGTTCGTCAACTTCCACATGCTTGGTCCTGTCATGTAGAACAGGGTTATGTGCAATAGATATTGCAGACTTGTTGTCATAGTACAACTTTATTGGTGGGGAATCATAAACCTTCAATTCTTGCAGAAGCTTTTCCACCCACAATGCCTCACAAATTCCATGAGCCACTGCTCTAAATTCAACTTCTGCACTGCTCCTTGCTACAACACTTTGTTTTTTGCTTCACCAATTAACCAGATTTCCTCCAACAAAGGTACAATAGCCCGATGTTGATCTTCGGTCTGTCACACTTCCAGCCTAGTCTGCATTAGTGTAGACTTCTACCTGAAGGTGTCCACGATTTTTATAGAGTAGTCCCTTCCCAGGTGATCCCTTCAAGTATCTTAGGATTCTGAAAACTGCTTCCAAATGTTCTAGTCCTGGTGCATGCATAAACTAGCTTATTGTGCTAACAGCAAAGGCTATGTGTGTACGTGTGTGAGATAGATAAATTAGCCTTCCCACCAGCCGCTAATACCTTCTTTGTCCACCACATCTTCAATTTCAGCAGAGTGTAATTTTATGTTGGGGTCAATGGGTGTTTCAACACCTAAACCCTATTTCTTTTAAAAGATCTAGAATATGCTTTCACTGGTTCATAAAAATACCTTCCTTTGACCTTTCAAATTCAATTCCAATGAAGTATTTTAAAGCGCCAAGTTCCCTGATTTCAAAGACCTTGGCAAGTCTCTCCTTCAAATTTTTGAGCTCCAAGCTATCATCACTTGTCAAGATAATATCATCCACATATACAATCAAGATAGAAATCTTGTTATTTGTTGAATGTTTATAGAACAACGTGTGATCAACTTGGCTTTGGATATAACCAAGTCCTCTTACCACAGTTCCAAACTGCTCAAACCATGCTCTTGGAGATTGCTTCAGCCCATAAAGTGACTTCTTTAATCTACATACCTTATTTCTTCCAAGTTCTTCCCCAAATCCAGGGGGAAGACTCATAAATACTTTTTCCTCTAGTTCCCTATTTAGAAATGCATTCTTTACATCCAATTGATGTAACAACCAGTTGAAATTGGCAGCAAGGGATAGAAGAATCCGTACGAAGTTAAGTTTAGCAACTGGAGCAAAAGTCTCCTGATAATCCACTCCATAAGTTTGAGTGAATCCCTTTGCTACCAATCTAGTCTTATACCTTTCTACACTTCCATCAGCATTGCATTTAATGTTAAAGACCCACTTACACCCTACCTATTTTTTATCATGCGGCAAGTCTACAATCTCCTAAGTCTCATTCCTCTTAAGAGCATTCAACTCCTCTAAGACTGCTAACTTCCAATTGGGATCATCTAGTGCTTCCTCAATGTTTCTAGGCACAAACAAATTTGTAATTTTAGAGGTAAAGGCTTGATGATTTTGGGAAAGGTTTTGGTAGGAAACATATTTGGAAATGGGATGGTTTGTGCTGGTTTTGGGTGATCTTTTTGTGCAAGTTCGGATTCCTTTCCTGATAGCTATGGGCAAATCAGTATTAGAAGTGAAAATTTCAGTATTACCTGGAAGTTCTTGTGGTATTTCTGCAAGACGGCCTTCTGGAATTTCTAGTTGGCTAGATGCAGAGATGATGGGTTGGTTTCTGATCCTTTTAGGATATTTTCGAGTATAAACATGAAGCTCCTATTTTGATTGTAGTATTTCTTTCCCTATTTGGGCTCCATCTAAGTCTGGCACAAGGTTTCCCTTATCACTTTCAGGACTTGTTCCCACACGTTCATCCTTGTTATATTCATTTGTTTGGTCAATTAAATCTGTATCCTCAATTTCTAAAACCGGAGTTGGCAATGGTTCATGCAAAAAATTGTCTTCACTCACATTCTCCCCCTGAAGGGATTTTTTTTTTTAAAAAAAAGGTTGATGTTCCAAGAATGTAACATCCATGCTAACATGAAGCTTCTTTGTGCTAGGATTAAAACATCTATAACCCTTTTGGTTTGGAGAATATCCAATGAAAATGCATTTTTATGCCCTTGGGTCAAGTTTAGACCGAGAGATAGAGGGTGTATGCACAAAAATAGTACAACCAAACACTTTTAAAGGTAGATCAGTATGCAATCGACATGCTGGAAAAAAGGTTTTGAAAGTGTCCAATGGTGTGCGATAAATTAACACACGGGTGGGCATTCTATTTATAAGATAAGCTACAGTTAGGACAACATCCCCCATAAATATTTTGGAACATTGTTTTTAAACACGATAGCATGAGCTACTTCAAGGAGATGTTTATTTTTCCTTTCAACCGTGCCATTTTGTTGAGGAGTATTTGGACATGTCGATCGATGTTGAATACCTTTATTTTGGAGATATTCATTGATATTTTTATTAAAATATTCAGTGCCATTGTCACTTCTCAAAATGGAGATTTTTGTGTCAAATTGTGTTTCTACCATTTGTGAAAAACATTTAAATATACGAGGAACTTCAGATTTATCATGCATAAGGTAGATCCAACACAGTCGGGTGTGATCATCAATAAAGGTTACAAACCACCTTTTCCCAAATTGGGTTGTAATTTTTTATGGACCCCAGACATCACTATGGATTAGATGAAAAGGTTTAGACGCATGATAAGGTTGAGAGGAATAAAGTGCTATGTGGCTTTTAGCAAGAACACAACTTTCAGATTCAAAAGAAGAACAATCAACATTTTTAAATAAATTTGGAAACAAATTCCTAAGGTATTGAAAATTAGGGTGTCCTGGTCTATTATGCCAGAGCATTATTTGGTCCCTCACAGGGGTAGAACTTATACCACTAAGACCATGAGCTATTTTATTCTCGAAAGCATCCTCAAAGTAGTAGAGTCCATCCATCATCTTAGCATTGCCAATCATCTACCCTGAAGTCCGGTCCTGAAAATTACAATGAGTGTCAAAGAAATCGACATTGCAATTGGAGTCCTTGTAGATTTTACTAACAAAGAGAAGATTACAGGAAAGTTTTGGTACATGTAGAACATTTTTTAAGTCAATGTGTTTAGATAAGGTAATCCTCCCTTTTCCTGCAATTGATGAAAAACTACCATCTGCAATTCTGATTTTTTCATTTCCAGAACAAGGAGTATAAGTTTTAAATAAAGAAGAAAGGTTGGTCATGTGGTCAGAAGCACCTGAATCAATGATCCATGGTACACACATATTTGATGTGCAATTAAGGGAGCTGGAAATACTAAAATTACCCGTTTGTGCCAAAGAACCACTAGGAGTACCAGATAAAGAACTAGAATTTAACAACCTTATCAGTTGCTCGATTTGTTCCTTGCTCAAAGAGGTCTTTTCTGCCTCATGAGCTGTGGGGAAAGGTCTAGGTGCTTTAGGACATGATTTGCTGCCCTTTATATGTGCTGGTCTCCCATGAATTTTCCAGTAAGTTTCTCGGGTGTGACATGGTTTATTACAGTGGTCACACCAAAGATCTGAGAAGTTCTTCTGGTTGGTTGAACTCTTAAAGGCAAAAACTTCTATAACAAATGCATTGGTCTTGGGAGGAGTTGGGTCAACTTTGGTTTTCCCCATCATCACACTTTTGTGAGTTTCCTCTTTTCTAACTTCTGCAAAAACCTCACCTAATGAAGGTAAGGTTGCTCTCCCAATGATTCTTCCACGAACTTCATCTAGCTCCTCATTGAGACCCGCAAGAAATTGAAATATTCTTCCTTCTTCCACTGTTTTCTGATGGTGTTTGGCATTCTTGGTAGACTTCCACTTGTAAGTGTTGAAGAGATCAAGATCCTGCCATACCCTTTTCAAGGAGTGGAAGTATCTTGTCACGTTGTCACCTCCCTGCCGAATTTCTCTAGCTTGTAAGGTGAGTTCATAAATCTGAGATTTATTCCTCAGGTCAGAATACATTTCAGTGACACTGTCCCGCAATTCCTTGGCTGTGGAATAGCACATATAATTGCTACTGATGTCTTCCTCCATGGAGTTTACCAGCCACGTCATCACCATGGAGTTTTCAGCATCCCACACAACATGTTGTGGATCGGTGATGTCTGGCTCGAGTCGCTCACCAGTGAGATATCCAAGCTTTCCTCTGCCACGGATATACATCTGAACAGATTGGGACCACCGAAGATAGTTCGACCCATTGAGTCGAAAAGAGGTGATTTGGGCAGAGTGAGAATCGCCAAAAAGGACTCCATGTTCCTGTTTTGGAGGTTGCGAGTCTTTCAAAGTGGCATTCTTCTTTTTCTGATTATCGTTGGTGGTTGAGGAACTGCCAGCCATGGCTATAAATCAGAGGCGCAGAAACTAGCTCTGATGCCAAGTTGAAATATGTCAAATATTATTAATATTAAAGTGTACAGAAGTTCCTATATTTTATTGAGGGAATTACATTGAGTGATTGACAAAAAATAAGGAAATATGTATCTTAAATTAGGGAAAGAATATATGGAAATAAAAAAACAGAATAAATCAAAAAAGGAAATAAAATAACTGTACAATCAGAATTATTTACAGAAATATCTTAGAGTATCAATTAGAGCTTTAATGCTCTTTTGACACCCTGTCGACAAATATATTTACACGCTCGCATAAAAATGACATAAAATCAGTGTGAACTTCACAAATTAAAAACTTTATTAACACAACAGACAAATCTTTTCAACTTTCAATTTGCATCCTCTCACAACTGCGCTCCAAAATAGTGAACCTATCATAAGCACAATAAGTATGGATAATACATGACTTTGTAGAAATTACTTCTAACATGTTTAGTTTTTAGTATTAAAACGTAGTAAATTCATATTTTCAATTAGAAATAATTGGGTTGATAAATCCAAACTTTCCCGTTTTAATATCAAACCAAACTCCCGGTTCAATTCGTGGAAACTGCAAGTAAAAGTATGTAAATAAACATACTTTTGATCATAAGTAGTGTACTTCAGGTGAATATTTATCTTTTAAAGGAGCCTTGAATTTGTTCCCCTTTTCACACCGGGACTTTCAGAATCTGCAGAAACAATATACATTTATGAGTTATCTACCCAGCTAGGTAAATAAACTTATTATAATATGTTTGGTGTGCATAAAAATTACATTATAAATATGGACTTGGATAAATTTTATTAAATCAATAATTAATCATGAGCATATATATATATATATATAAACAAAACAAGTATCAATTAAAATGTGTATATAATAAATAATAATGAAATAAATATTGAAATTAATTAACCTTGAAACTAGTCAGAGTTTGGTTGTTCTGTGGCTCAGAAAATAGTGACTTTGAACATAAATTTTGTGCAGTCAATCATCTCAAATACACAAACGTCACCCTCTTGTAAATTATATTTCTGGGAAAATTGCGTCCAACCAGTGGTCATAAAAGATCTGTTATTGTTAGCATTGAATTTGAACTTCACAGACAAAGGCATGTCCTCATCAACCGCAATGCTTACATTCCCATTGAACCCATCCAAATATTCTTTGGAAAACCTGGTTGTATAACCTATTTCAACCCATCATATATTATCAAACATAAGAGCTAGCATATTTTCTCGGTTAATAATTTCAGTATGAGAGAAATAGAGAAATTTAGTGGATCCCACATAATTTGTAGAATTCACCCAAAGATGTATATCTATTTTTTATTGGACTTGTCTAGTACTAGACGGGAATCCTACTGCATTTGGAATAACAAACAAAATAAAGATGAATTTTTTTTTGAAAATCATATTGTTAATTATTAGAAACCTGTTTCAATAATTCTATTAGGCTTACAATCTTTTTCAATTTAGTTAGAATTACCCATAATTAGTTTTGGGTGGAATATTGCCATGGTTAGTTTTAGCTCTAGTTAGAATATTCCTATAAATAATTGTTGTATCTCTTTCTTTTGTATCTTTTCAAATCAATACTATGTGAGTTTTCTTAACTCTCTCTGGTTATCTCTTGGATGACCCATGGGGATATCCATGCATGGTACTCATCTACTGCTCTATACTATCCTACTGCTGCTCCTACACCTCCATCTTATTTTACTAAGATGGTATCAGAGCTCCATCCATGGAGCTCATCGCGCTTCAAGAAAATCTGGCGCCCACCCAAGAGGATGAAGGATCCATCGCTGATTGGGGAGATATGTGCATTTTCTTCTGTTGCTGCAACTACCACTCATTTGTTCTCATCTGCATCTGTATCTTCTGCACCTTCGATTATAGGTTCATCTTCTTCGGCAATCGCAACAGATTCATCTTCTTCCTTCAAGAAACCATTCCAACACCTCAATACAAAGACACAATTTTTGTTGGCTGCTGATTCTATGCACGTTTCTTCTTCTGATTCTTTCTTAACTCAGATAAAAAAGAACGATGCTAGCATAGATCTAATCTTCACTGTAGAGGAGAACGCAGAATCGTCCTCTTCCACTGCGAAATTGGAATGGAAACCAACATTTAATCCCTTTCTTTTTGGGAGCTTCGAATCAGTGAACCCTTTGGAGGAGGAGAAAGTTTCTCCGGCTTCAATATCCAGCACATGGAAACTGAAGATCCAACAAATGCTTGGTGATGATGAAGCTTTTAAGTATCCTCCAGTTGGTTCGTTGAAGACCACGAAGGATCCTACCTTTTCCGTCCAAGACCGCGATGAAGTAAAACGTAACGTTCGTCACAGTGGTTGTAGGCACTCACTCCACGATCAGAGGAGAACTATGCCTACCATCAGTGTGGGGCGAGATCGCCTTTTTGTGACTCTAGGAAGAACTTACATGCAAGAGGAATTCGAAGACCTCTGCTTCAATTTTGGGATAGAGCTCGACGACGTCACCACAAAAAAGGCAATTATGAGAAAAGAGAAGCATTTGGAGGAAGAAGAAGTTGATGAGGATGAAGAAGTTATCTCCAAAATCGAAGTTCCTGTAAATAGGTATGACCTGCTCTGCCGTGACGGACTTACTCAATACCATGTGCAACACTTGTTCGCTGAAATACCTCAAAGGAATTTTGATTTGTGGATGATACCACGGTTATTTGCATATGCTTTGGTATGGTTTGTTGCCCTTGATTCTCCTTTTACATTTGTTACTCTGCGTTAGAGCAGGAATACAAGAGTGACATCTTTGGGGAGAAGGGAATTTTACTTGGTGTTGTTCATGGAATTGTTGAATCCCTACTTAGGAGGTACATTGAAAATGGAATGAGTGAAGATCTGACTTATAAGAACACTGTTGAGTCTGTAATAGGAATTATACCTAAAACCATCTCAACTAAGGGTATGTTGTCTATATATAATGCTTTACCCAAAGATGGAAAAAGAGAATTTGAAAAAGCATATAGTGCTTCATATTATCCATGCATGGACATTTTGTATGAGTGCTATGAGGTTGTAGCTAGTGGTAGCAAGATTCGTAGTGTTGTTCCAAAGGATGTCAATGTTGCAGTTGGCACCATCAAAACAAAGAGGACTGTTCAGTTTGTTAAATCTGTGGAGATGCACCATGAGGCTCTCCAAGAGGCACTACCAGGTGACAATGCAGTATTCAATGTGAAGAATGTTACAGTCAAGTATCTCAAGCGTGTTTTTGTTGCCTCAAATTCAGCGCGAAGTATCAGCCCTGATGAGAGGAAACTTTTATATGAATTATTCCAGAAGCAGAGGCATGTTGCTGGGAGATCTGCAATGGTCAACCAGCTTCCAGTGGTGCAGATGCTGCTATCGAAACTTGTGGTTGTTTCAGTAGGTTATTGCTGGAATAAGGGGTGTTCAAATCCAATCCAATCCAATTGGAACCGCAATAACCGATCCAAAAAACCACAAACCGAAAAAACTGTAAATCGCAAAAATCGAAATCTTTTATTGGATTGAATTGGATTTCGGATTTTCCTTGAGAACCAAACCAATCCAAAGTTTTCTAAATACTTTTATATATTATCATTATTAATATTATTTTTCTATGATGATGTAAAAAATTGTTATTATGCAACTATATTTAACGAATAATATTCAATTATGGGATTGGAAGACATAAGCAATTTGTATTTTATAGGGTAGGATAAGATAATTGTTTGTTTTTATCATATTGGGTTTACCATAGGCAGATACTTTTATATGGGCTATGGAATTGAGATCCATTCTCATATCTAATAATTAAGTATTTAAAGTTACAATTTATTTGTTCAAGAAATTTTCACAATTTAGCAAAGCATAACTTTTCTGCTTTAAATTTTTAAATGATTAACGATTTCGGAAACTAGTAATGATGTCATAATTTTGCTTTCACAATTTCATCTTTTAGTTTACTTGAGAAACCGAAATCCAATCCAATCCAAACTGATTAAAATTGGATTGGATTGGATTGGATTTGGAAAAAAAATCAAAACCGATTGGATGATTAAATGAGAAAATTGAAATTGTTGGATTTGATGATTTTTCCCTCAAAACCAATCGAATCCGCAAACACCCCTAGCTGGAATGAATTTAGTGAAGAAGATTGGGACTTTCTGTTGTCTAACCTAAGGTGCTGGATTCAATCAGCAACTGTTATGATGGAGGATGTGGCTGAAAATGTAAATGGTCTAGCAGATATTTCATTTGATAATTTAGATGAGACATGTCTGGATGTGATTCAACAGGCTCAATCTGGAACTAGGAAGACCGCAATATTCTGCTCTGGAAGTTTGCAGCAGCTTGATTATGGCTTGGTTGAGAAAGTTATGCGAGCTCTTGGTGATTACCTTAGTGTTAAAGTTCATGGTTGTGTTGGTGGGACAAGTGTTTGTGAAGATCAATGCATTCTCCAAGGCCAAGCTGGTGTCCATACTGTTCTTGGCACTCCAGGATGTGTGTTTGACATTTTTTGAGTTTTCTTGGTTTCAAGTTGATATTAGTTGATACCAATTATCAACTTGCGGGAGGGTGTTAGAAATCTGTTTCAATAATTCTGTTAGCATTACAATCTTTTTAAATTCAGTTAGAATTACCCATAGTTAATTTTGGATGGAATATTGCCATGGTTAGTTTTAGCTCTAGTTATAATATTCCTATAAATAATTGTTGTATCTCTTTCTTTTGTATCTTTTCAAATCAATACCATATGAATTTTCTAAACTCTCTTTGGTTATCTTTAGGATGACCCATGGAGATATCCATGATACTCATCCACTGCTCTCTACTATCCTACTGTTGCTCCTGTACCTCCGTCTTATTTTACTAATATTAATATATTTCTTTCATATGGCATGCATCATGTTATATTATCATATACTTAATTAAAGAAATTTTGTTGATTGTAAAAGGTGGAAACCACAGAAAAGCATAAAAATTGAAGTGAGATAGATATATACCACAGTATTTTGAATATAAGAAGGGCACAATGGGCGAATGAAAAAGGGATTCTCAGAGTGAAAATCACAGGCTCTTTCTAAAGCTCTCTCTTTGGTTGCTTGTAGTACTGCCTCATTCTTTCTTTCAATAGCTTCATTTTTTGAGCAATTCCTACCTTTAAACGAGCTTTTTCTTCTAGATTTTGCAAAGTTATTTAGTAAAACTATTTCAGCATTTATTTACAAATTAAGTAGAAGTTATAAAATTGGTCAATTTTAAAATTGAGCTTGAATTACTAACGGCCTTTTTTGCGTAACCTATTTTATCATGATAGTGGACTTAGTCCATGTTATAATATTAACGCTGACAATATATAAAAGTAGAGAGTAGAGAGAAAGATAAGAGAAGAAGAGACCGGGAGTTGGTCGTGTCTTATTCC
Source organism: Sesbania bispinosa (assembly GCA_026901365.1). NCBI lineage: Eukaryota > Viridiplantae > Streptophyta > Magnoliopsida > Fabales > Fabaceae > Sesbania > Sesbania bispinosa. The sequence continues at coordinate 25,552 of QLOH01000399.1, forward strand.
ATTCACATAAGGGGGTATTTATACAAGTGAATAAGAGTTAATAATGGAAATGAAATAACCTATAATTGAGGAAACTATGTAACCTACGATATACAATATCTTCTCAAAATCAATCCTACCTAGAAAAGGAAACATGTATAGTCATATCATATCAGACTAAATCTGATGGGCATCCACCGTATCATAATTATTCATAACACTCCCCCTTCGATGTCCATTATTTCAGAATGTGCCTCATTAAAACCTTACTAGGAAAATCCTGTGGGACAAAAACCTAGTGAAGAAAAAAGAGTACATCATTCTTTAATACGTTATTGGATACTGCCTCATTAAAAACCTTGTCAGGAAAACCCAGTGGGAAAAAACCATGACGAAGGGAAAAAGAGTGCAGAACGTATTTACGTCTCCCCCTCATTTGGACATTCATGTATAAGACAAAGCAGACCAGTCTTCTGTACTAATTGCTCAAAAACTTTAGTTGGCAACGACTTTGTACAATATCTGCTGTCAGATCCTTTCATGAGATTGTTGACGTATATATCGCAATCTTTTTGAAGATCATGAGTTTATTCTATCCCATTGAATATGTCATTCTTTTAACTGAAAATACATGCGTTGTTATCTTCACGTAAGATCGTCAGAGTGAATTTTCTGGAAGATAAACCAGAAGTTTCTTGCGCATGTTGAATCGCATATGTCAAACAAAAGCATTCTCGACTCGCCTCATGTAATGTTAAAATTTTGCATGATTAGATGATGTGACAGTTATAGTTTGTTTCATGGATTGTCATAAAATGGTAGTACCATCACTTGTAAACAAATAGTTTATTTGTGATCGATCATTATGAGGGTCGAAGAAATAACTTGCATTTACATAACCAAGCAGGTTTGAATTTGGTCTATTTGAGAAGAATAAACTCACATCCAATGTACCTTTAAGGTAGAGAACATATGCTTAATTCCATTCCAATGCCTTGTAGATGAAGAACTATATCTTGCAAATATATTAACAACATATTATATGTCGAGTCATGTATAAGTAGCAAGATACATTAGTGCCTGAATTGCACTAAGATATGTTATTTCAAGACCAAACATTTCTTCATCATTCCTTTGAGGTCGTAAAGGATCTTTATCCACATCAAGTGACCTTACAACCATTGGAGTGCATAATGGATGTGATTTGTCCATATAAAATTCTTACAACATCTTTGTTGTATATGCTTCTTGATGCATCATAATTGCATCTTTTAAATATGCAAGCTGTAATTCAAGACAAAACTGTCTTTCCGAGATCCTTCATCTCGGATTCTTGCTTTAAGCAATTTACATATTTTGGAAGCTCTTTAGGAGTTCCAATAATATAAATACAAGTATGACATACCCTTTGCCATATCCTTTTGTAAAATTCGTGCACAAATAGGATCAATCGTAAATCCTCATTTTTCATCGAATATTCATTGAGGCAATTATACCACATATGTCCATATTACTTTAGTCCATAAAAGGATTTATTCAATTTAATTGAATATCTTTCTCAAGAACTTGGACTAAATATTTCTATCAAATTAAACCCTTCAGGGAGTTTGATATATATATATATATCATTTTCAAGAAAGTCATACAAATGGGTCGTAATAATATTCATCGATATTTTCATGTACTGCAGAATAGAAAAATGTCAAAAAGTACTCGCATCCACCACAAGTGAATATATTTATTCAAAATCAATGCCAAGTCTTTTGTGAAAATCCTTGGGCAACAAGTTGTGCTTTATACTGCACATTTTCACTTCTGACATCTCGTTTTTTACAAAAACCCATTTGTATCCAACTGGCTTTACACATTCAAGTGTGTGAGCTATAGGCCCAAAACTTTGCATTTTGTAAGTGAATTTCATTTTTTCACATTGGCCAATCATTTCTTTGTCGACATTCTTTAACCAATTTTGGTTCATGATCCTCACTATCATTTATAATATCAAGCGCTACTTTCAATGCAAAAATGTTGTCCACGTTGACTTCATGTTGGTTCCATTGTATTTCATTCAGGACATAATGAGATCTCTTTATTTTCTTGAATTTCAGGTACCTGAGTTTCTTTTGAAACTGAAATAATAATTATGTCCAAGGACTTTTATAGAGTCTCTATATCCTCGATCATGCCATCTAGATTCTTAGCTCATTTTCTTTTCTGAGGATTTTTTATATATTTGGAACCAACAGGTCTGCCACGCTTTATGCGTGCTTCAGACTCATTTGAAACTGTATATTGTCCATCAAGGACATCTATTTTAATTGGAGCATTAACAGTTGGTACATCTTTTTGGGTTAGTGAATACATTCGGTAGTTGGTTGGCTAAACCTTGCATATGAATTATCCTTTGAACTTCCAATTCACATTGTTTTGTCTGAGGATCATGATGGATAATGATAATTCATTTCAACTGATTTCTTTGCCCAACTGCTTATTTTCTCCCCCTAATATTGGAAAACAAATTCATCAAAATGGCAATCGACAAATCGAGCTGAAGATAAATCTCCCGTCAATTGTTCAACACATTTCATTATAGACGGGGATCGATAGCCAATATATATTCCCAACTTTCTTTGAGGTCCCATCTTAGTGCATTGTGGTGGAGTGATAAGAACATATAATGACATCCAAGCGATAAGAACATATAATGACATCCAAAAATTCTTAGATGGGAAGTATTAGGTTCCTGACCAAAAACCATTAGTAAAGGGGATGACTTATGATATTTTGTTGGCTTGATGCGAATACATATTGCAGCATGCAAGATTGCATGTCCCCAAGTAGAAATTGGAAGTTTTGATCTCATTAGTAACTACCTTGCAATTAATAAATGATTCTGCACGATCATTTTGTGCATGGACATACACTACAAGATGTTCAACATCAATTCCAATGGACATACATAAATTCACCTACATTGTCAAGGTGTATTGTCTTGATTGAGCTCTTAAACAAATTAGTTGAGCAAATAATCTTGCAAACTCATGGTTGCAAGTTGACAATAAACAAGCATGTGGTCATCTAGTTGATGCATCAATTATAATCATAAAATATCTAAATGATCCACATGATTGGTGTATTAGTCCATATATATCACCTTGTATACATTCCAAAAAGGCGAGAGATTCACTTCCAATCTTTGTTGGTAATAGTCAAATAATCAATTTTCATTGTGAATACGCAACAAATGAAAAATTGTTGGACTGAAGAGTCTACTGGCTCTTCATAAGGTGTCCATATGAATTTTCACATCATAATTGAAACGGGATGGCTCAACCGTTCATGCCAAATAACAATTTTATCATGCTTTATTATAGCATTTGTTTCAATTGTACTAATATAGGTGTAGTACAACCCGGAGAAAAATGAAGGCAATTTTTTTCCAATACACATATTTTTATCTAACATCATTCTCGTGATGTATAAACATTCAACATTGTCATCATTTGTTGCCTTTATATATATGGTATCCATTTTTCGGATTGCCTTGAAACTTAATGAGTTTCTATGAGACTTGCCACAATATAAGGCATAATGAATGTGTAATTTTGTTCCTCCGGGTAACAAAACATTTAGCTCTATACGAGCCTTCATGTATATTTGTACCAGATAGGTAACAAAAAAAACATTAGCTATGTCAGAGTCTTCAATTATATTTATATTACCATATAGGTAACAAAATATTAGCTCTTGCTCATACGCCCTCAAATATATAATCTTGGCACGTACACCATTAAATACATAAACTTGGGGCACACACCACATCTGGCAGAGCTGAGCTCTTGACATAGTCCTCAGACACAATCATGTTCACAAGCCACATCTAGCGAAACTAATTAAGCTCTCGACCTATAGGTCCTCAAACGCAATCATGTTTATACGCCACATCTGGCGGAGCTAAGCTCTCGACCTAAAGGTCCTCAAACACAAGCATGCTCACACGCCACATATGGTGGAGCTGACCTCTCGATCTATAGGTCCTCAAACAAATTTACATTCATGAAAAATTCATAAAAACGTTTACGAAAATTTATACATCAACCCTCTTACTTTCTTCGCATATCTCATGAACTATTATCCATGACAACAAATAATAATAATTAACATAACATCATACAATTAGAACTTATTTCACATACCTCATACATTCTCTTATTAACTTCTAGTCAATTGGCATCCCCAAGGGTATGCAAAAAGGAATGTTATACATTGAGTGAAGAGCAAAACAATACTAATAGGGGTATATCATTAGATCATTCACTTCCTCATTTTATGAGGAATCATCATACAGTGTCTATAACTATCTAGAATTTCATAATAGCAATTTAGGACAATTAACCATAGAATTTTGCCAAAATGTAATATAATATCTCAAATTATTTAGAGCAAAGCATATTAATTTGACAAATGAGATATTATATAATGAATTGTACTCATTTTTATTGATAAAATATTACGGTGCTATGTTAATTAATATGATAAATTATATGATATTGCGGTGTTATAATAACAACCATGAAAAAAAATATTATAATACTATTAATTAAATTTTTTAAAGGAAACCAAACATGTCCTTATATATCAATTTAATTTAAACATGTCACACATGTAATATAATAATTTGAAATACTTTTAATAACAAAATATCAATGTAGTTCATCGTGCAATATATCCAAACCAACATTATATAGGATCATGTATTATCCCATTTACTAATTTAACCATGTAAGAAATATCTCATAAATAAAAAATCATATCTCTTGAATAAATACATGAATCCACATATACATATCAAATATCTTTTTTCCATTTAATTCCTCTAACAATTATAATAATAATAATGATTATAATTATCACTGATTCAAAATGATTAGAATATAATGTATGACACATATTTCTCACGATAACAAAAACATGAATATCAAAGAATTCAACACATCTTAAATATTCATGACAAGTTTTTTTTTTGAAACGTCAAGAGAAACAAATTACAGTTTTGCAATATTTGACTTTTTTAAGTACTATAGAAAAAAAATATTAGAGAATAATCAAATAATATCTAATAATGTTTCTTGGAATAGAAGAATATAAACATAATGATGTGAAAACGCAATGTTTATCATTAGTTTTAATTGTACCTTTTTGTTGTGGGATGATGTACCTTCTCCAAAGGAATGTAAGACTTCTTGCTCAATTGGTTATAGCCTCGTGCTGATAACGTGTTATAATATTAACGCTGACAATATATAAAAGTAGAGAGTAGAGAGAAAGATAAGAGAAGAAGAGACCGGGAGTTGGTCGTGTCTTATTCCATTCACATAAGGGGGTATTTATACAAATGAATAAGAATTAATAATGGAAATGAAATAACCTATAATTGAGGAAACTATGTAACCTACGATATACAATATCTTCTCAAAATCAATCCTACCTGATCCAGACCCAACCGAGACTCGGCTGGCTGCACCGGGTCGAGGTGACGTGCTCCTAACCAACAAAAGGGGATCCCGAACCTAAGCAGAACCGAGATGATACCCCTCGCAGGATAAGGGTACCTCGCGCGCGGCTACGATCCATCGCACAAGCCGGGGACCTCAGCCATTACTTAGTAGAATTTCAGACAGCGGCCTCGGTCATCTCGGCTGCCTACAGACACTAGCCCCAGGCCTAGCGCCACCTACCCAGTCCCATCGCATTTAATGCGATGGGAGGCGCCTCTGATAAAGGGGGCTGCCACTGACACACGCCACCGGAATTTACGGCCGGGACAGAGGGATTACGGCATGGGCGTGCCTGCGCCACCTGCACCTGCCTCCTCGGACATGACAAGGCACCCCTATATAAGAGAGCCCTCCCACATGACTCAAGGTAACACATCTCATCCCACAAAACTTCCTCACTTTCTCCCTGGGCTAACTTGAGCGTCGGAGTGCCATCGCAGGTACCCCCGTCGCGCGCCCCCCGCACCGGAACACCAGTTAAAGCATCATCCTACTGTCACCAAACGCCTCAGAACACCTTGCATGATCTCGGCCACGATCATTTGGCGCCGTCTGTGGGAAGATCTGTAAAGGAAATCCCATCACCTCTACCCATCCGCTGAGAACGCAAGGATTTGTATGACTAGAAGAAGATTGAGAATGGAAGAAGCAACCAACACCCAGCAACCAACGCCTGCCGGAACCACCCTCCCTGCCGGAGGAGCGGAGAAAGGCACGGACTCGCAACAAGTACTGAGGACAACCCCCCCGGAGGACGTCTCCATCAGGCCGTACAGCTACGGCCTCTTCACAGGAATACCATCTTCCCCCTCCGGGCAGCATCTCTAAACGGAGGAAGAAGCCTACATCCAGCTCCAGGCGACAGAGAGATACCACCACCACTAGCAGTGACGAAGAAGTGCCCCTGTCACCTCCCCTGAGAATGAAGAAAAGGAGAAAAAGTAGAACAGTCAGGGAATTGGAATACAGGATCCGACATCTCGAATCCCTAATCTCGGCCTCACCTCGACGGAGGTCAAGACGGGCGGTGAAAGGCAGAAGAAGCGCGTCGTACAGGAGATCTGTCCACACCCGAGACCTTCCCTCCAGGGAACAAACCTTCCAATCAGAAGAAGATACTACCCCGGGAGGATCCTCATCCTCCTCAAGTTCCCAGACCGAGCGGTTAAGTCGGACCCGGGGAAGGAGCCGCCCCCATACTCCTTCGACCAAAGACGAAGCCCAACAAACCTTGGCCAAACCTATAACCGGAGAAACCCCTAAGGCCGAGATAGTGGTCGCAGGAGCAAGCCCCTAGAAGGAGCCAGAGACCCCGGCCGACAACCAGACACCATTGACAACAGCAAACCCGGTTATACCCGCCACCATAGCCACACCGACCGTCACCCCGGCTGCACTCACCCCATCTGGATTGGCCCCTCTCAACGTCTTGCATCGACCTTTCACACACCCCTTCACACCATGGTTAGCTCAGGTCGAAATCCCGGACCGATTCCTCAGACCTTTCAGCACCATCAGTCTCTACACCGGAGAAAACAGATCTTGGACGCCACCTTGACCGTTTCTTCAATGAAATGCTCTTTTTAGGGGCCCAAGAGGATATTATGTGCAGAAGGTTTTCCAGAACGCTAGATGAAGAGGCCCTCACCTGGTTCCGGACGCTGCCCAAAACTCGGTCGACAAATGGGACGACCTCGCTGCGGCCTTTGCGAAGCGTTTCAGCATGGCCAACCAGGTCCCACGAGACTCTCATACTTTGGATAAAGTCAAGCAAAGAGAAGCTGAAACCCTCCGAGACTTCTTATCTCGCTTCTACAAAGAAGTAGCCCTCACCCCAAACGTGGCGGACGAGGTCCAGTTACACTGCGCAGTAGAGGCACTTCGCAGAGGAACGCCATTGGACCTCTCTTTGAGAAGGATCAAGGTGCACAACATGGCGGCATTCAGGGAGCGAGCCGCCCAGTTCATTAACGAAGAAATACACCTCGAGGGCACCAGTAAGCCGTCGGCCGTGAAAGAGACACCAACCCAGGAGAAGGAAGAGAAGAGTATGAAGGAACAAAGAGAGGACATGAAGAAGTTCAGAGGACGTTATGAGGGAAGTTATACCCCCCTCAACAACACCCTCTCCAGAATCTGGCAAGAAGTGCATAATGCCGAATTGGCACATGTAAAGAGGCCACCCCCCATCAAATCCCCCCAAGGGGACAAGAGCCGATATTGCGCATTTCACAAGGGCCACAGGCACGACACAGACGATTGCTATCAACTCAAGGATGCCATTGAGCAGTTGATCCGAGAGGGAAACCTCGGACGCTATGTAAAACGCAAAAAGCCAAATTGGGAAAGCAGAAACCGGGATCACCACCGCAGTGACCGTCATTCACCCGCAAGACACGAAAGGAGAAGGTCGCGATCCAGGTCACCCGGGCGTAAAGACACGTCGGAAAAAAAGTCCAGAGACCCCTCGCCAGGAAAAGACAGAGAACAACCAAGGATCACCATCAACATGATCGCAGGAGGGTTCGACGGGGGTGGACTTTCCTCCAATTCCAGAAAAAGAGCTTTAAAAGACGTCCTCAGCGTAAAGGACGAACAAGAGAGGCCACACCGGCATCGCAGTCCCCCACCAACCCCGGTTATTACCTTCGACCACAAGGACTTCGCCGACACACTTCCAGGCCACGATGACCCGATGGTTATAACCGCAGTCATCGCCAACGTCGAGGTCAAAAGGGTACTAGTGGACCAAGGTAGCTCGGCGGATATAATCTATGAGAATTGTTTTGACTTAATGGGAATCAGCCGAGGTGACCTCATTCCCTATAACAGCGACCTGGTCAGCTTTTCCGGAGACAAGATCCAACCGCTCGGATACATGGACACCCTAGTCACTTTGACAGGAAGAGAAGGAAGAAAAACGGTCAAGACAAAGTTCCTGGTGGTTCCATGCAAAAGCTCGTACAATGCCATCATGGGGAGACCCAGTCTGAATGCAATCGGAGCCGTAGTCTCTACACTTCATCTAGCAATGAAGTTTCCCACCAAAGAAGGAAAAGTGGCGACCGTGAGAGGAGACCAACAGGTAGCCAGAAGCTGCTACAACTTGAGCTTAAAAAAGAATGCCACCCCTAGCACACCAACCCCGGTTCCCAGAACAAGACATAACGTGTCGTTGGTGGATCTCGACCCTAGGATTGATGTAGATGAAAAGGGGCAAGGTCAAGAAAGGATCACCCCAGGTGGAGAAACCATTCCCTTAAAACTGGGCCGAGAAGACGAACAGACGACTAAAGTAGGGGCACACCTGCCCCTGACTCTCCTCCAGCGAATGCAAGACCTCCTCCTCAGAAACTCGGACCTATTCGCGTGGACAGCCGCCGACATGCCAGGGATAGACCCAGGATTTTGTTGTCACAAGCTATCGATCGATCCTCGGCTCAAGGCAATAGCCCGGAAAAAGAGGAAGATGGGACCGGAAAGGCAACAAGCAATCAAGGAACAAACAGCCGAGCTATTGAAAGTCGGCTTCATCAGAGAAATCCGCTATGCTACGTGGCTAGCCAACGTCGTCTTGGTCAAAAAATCAAGCGGGAAATGGAGGATGTGCGTAGACTACACCGATTTGAACAAAGCGTGCCCTGAAGACTCCTTCCCTTTACCAAACATTGACGGGTTAGTGGACAGCTCCTCTGGTTATCATTTCCTCTCCTTCATGGACGCTTATTCCGGTTATAACCAAATTCCCATGTTTGCCAAGGATGAGGAAAAAACCGCCTTCATCACTGATCAAGGCACGTTCTGCTACACCATGATGCCATTCAACCTCAAAAATGCTGGAGCCACTTACCAGAGGATGATGACTAAAGTCTTCGAAGGATTAATAGGAGAAGTGGTAGAAGTCTATGTCGATGACATCATCATAAAGACCCCAGAAGGTGGAGACCTCGTCGCCGACTTAGAAAAAGTCCTCAACAGACTAAGGAAGCACAACATGAGGCTAAACCCTCTAAAATGCACCTTTGGTGTACCAGCCGGTCATTTCCTTGGCTACATGCTGAGCAGTAGAGGCATAGAAGCCAACCCTGAAAAATGCAAAGTAATCTTGGAGATGAAGAGCCCCACATCGGTCAAAGAAGTGTAACAGCTGAGGCAGGATAACGGCCCTAACCCATTTCCTCGCCAGGTCGGCCCACAAATCTCTACCACTCTACCAGCTGCTAAGGAAAGGACGAACCTTCGAATGGAGCGAAGCATGTGAAAAGGCATTTCAAGACTTTAAAAAAGCTCTGACTAACCCACCCATACTAGTGAAACCAGACCCCGGCGAGAGGTTATTCTTATACCTATCGGTCAGAGATGAGGCGGTCAGCTCTGTCTTGATAAGAGAAAGAAATGGCAACCAAAGACCGGTATATTTCACAAGCAAATCCCTGCAAGGCCCGGAACAGAGGTATCAAAGACTGGAAAAAGCGGCTTTCGCAATTGTCACATCGGCCAGGTGATTGAGACATACTTCCAGGCACACCCAATCACGGTCCGAACTGACCTCCCCATCCGATCGGTTCTCCACAAACCGGATCTCGCCGGACGCACGATCACATAGGAAGTAGAACTATCAGAACATGACATCTTTTACGAGCCTCGAACAACAATCAAAGCACAAGTTTTGGCCGAATCATACTTGAGATGACAGACTCCCAGCCACCTCGGTCAGCCAACACTTGGACAATCTACGTGGATGGTTCTTCCAATACTAAAGGGGTCGGCGCAGGAGTGGTGCTCGAGGATAGCTCAGGACTGACCATAGAGCAATCCTTAAAATTTGAGTTTAAAACATCAAACAACCAGGCGGAGTACGAAGCATGCCTAGCAGGACTAGCCTTAGCAGTTGATCTCGGCGCAGAGGTTGTCACACTATGCAGCGACTCCCAGCTGATGATCTCCCAGATCAACGGCGAATACCAGGCCAGAGAACCAGTACTGCAGCAATACCTGAGCAAGGTCAAAGAAATCGTAGGGAAGTTGAAGAAAGCAGAATTCCATCATGTACCAAGAGAACAAAACACCAGGGCCGACATACTCTCTCGGCTGGCAAGCACCAAGAAATCGGGAAACAACAAATCAGTCATCCAGGAAACACTTAGCTCACCAAGTATTGCTAAACAGGTAAAGATCATGGAGATCGGCCAGGAACCATGCTGGATGACCCCCATCCAGAAATACCTCCGAGATGGGACCCTTCCGCCTGAGAAAAAAGAAGCTCAAAAGATCATGCACACATCGGCTTGGTACACCCTGGTTGGAGAACAATTGTACAGAAAAGGATTCTCTTGCCCGATGCTCAAATGCTTGCCCCTGACCGGAGTTCCCTATGTCCTGGCCGAGATTCACGAAGGGAGTTGCGGCCAACATCTCGACGGACACGCACTGGCTAAAAAAGCGTTGAGAGTCGACTACTACTGGCCGACTATGGAGAGAGATGCCGCGACCTATGTCAAGAAGTGTGACCCATGTCAGAGACACGCAGATCTTCACTACGCACCAGCCGAGGAAATGTCAACCACCTCTACACCTTGGCCCTTCTCCAGATGGGGCATGGACATCCTAGGACCTTTCCCCCCAGCTCCCGGACAAGTCAAGTTCTTAATTGTGGCAATAGACCACTTCACCAAGTGGATCGAAGCCGAGGCCCTGGCCACCATCACCTCGGCCAAAATTCAGAGGTTTTTCTACAGAAGCTTCATCAGCCGATATGGCATTCCCAAGGCCATCGTCACCGACAACGGCACACAATTCACCGATAAAAGCTTCAAAAGCTTATGCGAGGGTTTACAGATCACACAACATTTCACATCGGTGGAGCACCCTCAGACCAATGGACAGGCCGAGGCTGCAAACTGAGTTATCCTGCGAGGCCTTCGTAGAAGATTAGAAGAAGCAAAAGAGAAATGGGCAGAACAGCTCGACCATGTCTTGTGGGCATAGAGAACAACACCACACTCCTCGACAGGAGAAACCCCCTTCCGACTGACCTACGGAACGGAAGTCGTCATCCCGGTCGAGATTGGTGAACCAAGTTGGCGAGCTGACACCTTCAATGAGAAAAGGAATGAAGACCTGATGCGCGAAGAGCTGGATTTCTTGGAAGAACGACGAGCAATTGCTCACATCAGGGAGGAGGCGGCCAAACGCAGAGCAGCAGCAAGACACAACAAGAAAGTGGTAAGCAGAAAGCTTTAAGTAGGAGACCTCATCCTCCGACGTGTCGACATAGGAGGAAGAAACACACAGCAAGGAAAGCTAGCCCCAAACTGGGAAGGCCCTTACCGAGTTACATCCTCTACAGGAAAAGGTGCCTATCGGCTAGAAACCCTTAACGGGGACGAGATCCCCAGACACTGGAACATGCACAACCTAAGGAAGTACTACAGCTAAAAGGATCTAGCATCCGTGTATCTTTCATTCAATTTAAAAGCAATGAAATTATTCCAGTGTCCCCAAATATCGCTAAGTTAAAAGCATCGGCAAACATCTTTTTCAAGAAACAAACGCCGAGATAAACTAAAAACTTCGGCCCAAAAAGAATTCAACCGAGATCATTAGATAATAAGAACCGACGGACACAACCATACGTAGGGAATTAAGAACCAAAGACAAGCGCGACTCTGAGAAAACCATAAATGACGAGATCAAAAACTTAGCAAAGCAACAAAAGCAATTAAAACGTGACCATAAAAGGTCAGTTACATAAATTGTCAAGGAGTACAAACAAGTCAGGCCGGAAAAGCCAACAAAAGCAACAAAAACAAATATAATCACTGCTCAGTGCGAGTAGGAGCTTCCGAGGCAGCAGGCATCATCTCAGCAGGGACCTCGACCTTCCCACCCTGACCGTCATCTTTCACTACGGCCCCATCCACAACCTCATAAGCATAGGAAAGATTGCGAAGATCAAGGCTGTAGGCCGGGTTGCGAGCCTTCACTTGCTCGATGGCAAGATCGAAAGTCCTCTCCACAAGACCCAAGGTCTCACCGAGAAGCTTCTTCCTCCCCTCCTCGGCAGCTTCAAGCTTCTCCTTCAGCTCCTTCACCTCGGCAGCATGATCAGAATTCAGCTCCTTCATCTCCGCAACATGATCAACTTTCAATTTCTCCAACTCAGCCTTATGATTACCCTTTAAAGTGCCCATCTCAGTTTGAGCATCCTCCAGGTCCTTTTTTAACTTCTTTGCCTCGGTCTCAACATCTTGTTGGGCCTTACCCGCCTCACCAAGCTGCGCCACTAGCCTATTCCTCTCCTCGGTCGCAATCTGAGATGCCTTCAGAGCTTTATTATAACCAGCGTTCGCCCGTTCGGCAGCAGGCAGAACCTTCTTGTCCAGATACTTCAGAAAAGATACCTGCTGCAAAGCTGAAATCTCGGCGTCTCAGATCATGCCCGACAGACCGGACTGACCCTTCTTAAGAAATTCAAAAACAGCAGGAGAGAGAAAGTAGGCATCCAGGGGCCCAACATTGGGATCAAACTTAGCAGAAAAAGGATTCGGAACAGCGAGGCTCGAACCCCCGGCCGAGGATGCACCATGGCCAGTCTTTCCCCCAGCATCTTTCCCTCTGACATTCTTGCCTTCGCCAGTTTTTCCCTTCTCCTTGCGAGGCTTCTTGGCACTGGGAGTTTCTTTCTCGGTCGGAGTGATGTCGGGCAGTGCTTGTGGATCAGGTACCTTTGACGAACCGACCACCTGAGGAACCTGGGCCGACGCCTGACTCTGACTATTAACAAGAGAAGCCGACGACTCACCTCGGCTAGCACCCTTCCGTTTCTTATCTTGTCCAGGGGCAGGCAATCCAGCTGCAGTAGCCTGTCTCAGCAATTCTTGAATATGCCTTCTTTCTCCCTCTGCAAAAGAAAAGTAAAACCAAGATCAAAACCAAGACGCAAGCAAACAAAAGAAAGAAGTCCTTGGACCATCACATAACATACCAAGAACCGCGGGCAACTGATGTTCTGGGGTATCTATCAACGCCCGAGTCGAAAAGCGTTCGTCATTCCTATTTTTCACAGCCTCCTCCAGAATGGCCAAGTCATTCTTCTCGTCCTGTGACATATGCTTTGATTCATAGCTGTACGACTTCAGCGAACGATCGTAGTGACGACTGCACCAATAGACTGTAAACGTGGGCTCATCCTCGGCCCAGGATAATCTCCAAAAAGGCAGCACCCCGTCCTTTGGCACTATCTTGAAAAAATCATGCTTGAATGATACCCCGGACGTCTTTGCCAACTCAGTATACAAACTAAGTAAATGCCTCTTCTGACGACCCCGAAGACTGACCCAAGTCTTTCCAGGGGAGTTGCGAGGTAAAATAGTGAAAAAATAAAAGAAAATCTTCACAGTGGGAGTCACCGACAACAGCCGACATAAAATCTGAAAAGCCTTCACAAAGGCCCACGCGTTCGGATGCAATTGAGTCGACGCCACCTACAGATGTGACAACACACACTTCTCGAACGTTGTAAACGGGACCCGAACCCCTAAGCGAGATACCGAGTAAGAATACATGTACATAAAGCCCGACGCAGTCTCAGCGGTCTCACAAACTCGACCATCAGCATCCGGAGCCAACACGGTATACTGCTCCTCAAAACCCGGCTCAAACACCTGCAAGTTCCCTTGGATGACCAACTCGGACCCAGGAGCGTAGCGAGAGGGAGTTCCCAACACCTCGGCGTCAACCCAAAAATATCGGCCAGAATTAGCAACCCCGCGGCTGGTAATCTCAGGACCACTTGTGCTAGCAGCATCCATTGAAATCCAACAAAAAGGATCTGCATCAGAAGTAGGCGAGTCAGAACTTTCGACATCCTCAACCACCGAATCAAAATCGGAGACCGAAGAGGACGCGCAAAGCTCTCTCACCGAGGCCGACGAGAGTCTGCGAGTCCCCTCGCGGGCCGAGGCCTCCCTACCATGATACCGACGCACCATAACGAGGATAGTCAGGGGCCGAGAAGACCTCGGAGCCCCTCTTTCCCTCGACGTCGGCCAAGACGGGGGAGGAGCAGCCAAAACCTCCACAAAGTCGCTTCTATCCTCCCCATCCTTCCCCACCTCATGAAGAACCATCACTTATCAAAACAGAAGCAAAAAGGGAGAAAGGGGGAGGAGGGGGAGGTACCTGAGCAATGTGGCAACGGCAAGCGGCGGCGTACGGCGGAGCAAAACTCCCGGCAGCAAGATAATCCCAAACGTGAGCAAATGAACCACCAATGAGAAGCTTAAGATGAGACGAATGTGATGATCGGAGCAGAACGGTCACCGGAAGGCCACACGCGTCGAAAAGGATCACAGTTCGCAACGGAGGGGAAAAGGAAGAAATGAGAGAAAACCTTTCCCTGAGAAAAAAACAAAAGTGAAGAATGGAGGGAACGGTTACACCCCCACGTCCAATTAGTGCCAAAAACAGGGGCAAAATCGACCTTCCCCTCGAATTCGAAAAGGCAAGCCCAAATCACAGGGGTACCGGCGTCTTTTCACAGAAGGGCAAGGCGGGAAAACCATTAAACTCAGGGGCAGAAGCGAATTTTCGCACAGGACAAACCGGGGTAAAAGTGGAAACTCATAACCACCACGATCTCAGTAATAATGGCCATTAAAGACCACGCGCCCCAAAGGCTGCAGACGAACCACGGAACACCACGTGTCCCACGGCAGGGGAAAAGCCTGCAACGACGAGACGGGCACAGACGAAAAGACAATACACTGAAACAACAAGCGACGTCGGACACATCGCAGAAACCAACATTACGCAACAGGACCATATCTCGGCCCGGCCTATCCGATCCAAGCCAAGATCGATATATCCATGAGTCAAGGCCGACATAACAGCAGCTCGATGGCCGAACACAAGTTCACCATCACGCTGGGGGGCAACTGATCCGGACCTAACCGAGACTCGACCGGCTGCACCAGGCCGAGGTGACGTACTCCCAACCAACCAAAGGGAGGTCTCGAACAGATCAAGGCCGACATAACATCAGCTCAATGGCCAAACACAAGTTCACCATCACACTGGGGGGCAACTAATCCGAGATAATTATTCATAACAGTACACATTTTATAAGACTTAAGCTAATTTTTTAAACCTTTAATTAAATTTAGATTTTTTTTCTCAACCTATTTTAATCTGCAGCTCGCATGAGATGGATCCAAATTCGGCTGAAAAACCCATTTTACCATCTTTAAAACTAAGTACCAATTTAACATTACGATCCTTTATCAAAAAATTAAAAAAAAAAAACAGAGACCTGTGGCTTTTTGCTGAGTAGAATCAAAACCCAAATCTGTCCTTGATGGATCATCATTAATTTTACTTCTTTTATGAGGTTGGGGTGATTCACTATCCTCAAGAATCTCAACAGAGTCATCATCATCATCACTCTTTTCAGAGTCTTCATAATTTTCGTGAGTCCTTTTCATCATCATCATCTGTGGATTTTATGTTCCAATAGTCTATTTCCAAAGAACTCACATCAAATATCTGAACATGGAAACAAGATCCTCTTTTATATTTAAAAACTAATTAAGAAACTCCCACAAGTCAGCGAATAGTGTTGGGCAAATCTTTCCCATTTCTCTTCACAAAACTCCTTGGAATCATCTGTCAAAATTAAAGATATTGTAATTAAGTTAGCATGTAATATAACCATATATAAGTAATAGACCTTATGATTACGTCTTTGTCTTTGAGTTTGAGAAGACATTGTTATATGATGAAAGAAGCTAAACGCAGCAGCTGAGGCCTAACCTACAAGATTAGATTTTATAGACATGACGTGCTAATGCTATCTGTTTCAGCAAAAAAATAGGGTCTTAATTAATTCTTTGAAATAAATATTATTAATTCAAAATATTCTTTTAATTTTAATTTCTTCGATCCCGTAATTTATGAGTTTGTAACTGCTGCGTGTGTCATGTCTAACATCAAATTCTGGCTTTTTATCTGGCCTAGCTAGCTGTAGTTAACATTCCACGGCATTAATTTGTCACTTTTAATTTTCTGAATTCTGTTTTAATCATTTATAATTCTATTAATTCATTGTTTGGGTTTTCTGGAGATGTTTGGGTTTTTTAGTATATGGTGGAATTTTTAGCAGAACTTTTTGTTCGGGTGAAGGATGATGATTTGATAATTCATTGTATTTTAAATCTTTTTTTCAATTTTGTTGGTTGCACTTGTACGGATATCCCTTATACTCCCCATTAATTCATTTTTTTGCTTAACTAAAAAAAAATTATTAATTTATCATTAATTTATGTGGAACGTTTCATTCGTTATGGTTCATTTGATTTTTCAGAACATCTCTCATCTTCTCCAACACTTCAAATTTAAATTGGAATATTATATAGCATCCGTGTGATCAAAATTATGAATAATAAATAATTTTCGCCGATGAAGGTATGTTTTTATATAGATAAAATTTAATTTATAATAAATTAATTAATGATTTAAAAAAATTAGAATAAATTTAAATAATTATTAAATTTTAATGAAATAATGATAATAAAAAATAGGCTTAAATATGTTTTTAGTCCCTCGAAAATTAGCAAATTATGTGTTTAGTCCCTATAAAAATTTTCACCTAAGTTTAGTCACTCATTAATTTTTCGTTTCCAAGTTTAATCTTTGTCGTTAATTGGTGTTGTTACGTGATGACTTGGCATTATTACATTATGTTGATATGTGTCCGTTTATACTGATGTCGCTGCCACGTTGGATTTTGTTGAAATTATTTTATCCCAAAATTTTTTAATTATTAATTATAATATTAATTATTTTAATATTTAAAACAAAAAAAATAACAAGTCCCTCTTATTTTTTAGTACCGTATATATCATGGAGGAAGAATATTTCAGTGAGAAAATAGAGAGTTTTGATGATATATACGGTACAGAAAAATAAGAGGAATTTGTTGTATTTTTATTTTAAATATTAAAATAATTAATATTGAAATTAAAAATTAAAAAAAATTGGGGCAAAATAATTTCAACAAAATCTAACATGGTAACCACGTCAGCATACTGTAACAGTATCAGGTCATCGCTTAACAACACCAATTAACGGCAAGGATTAAACTTGGAAACGGAAAATTAATGAGAGACTAGATTTAGGTGAAAAATTTTATAGGGACTAAACACAAAATTCGCTAATTTTCGAGGAACTAAAAACATATTTAAGCCTAAAAAATATTATTATTTAATACTAGCTCCTTCTATTTCAATTTATTTTTCATTTAAAATATCTTCACATAAATTAAAAAATAAATAAATAAGCTGATGAATACAGCAATTATACTAATTTTTCATTTTTCATTTTTTTTAAGTACATTAAATTTAGTGTGGAATAAATAATACCATTAAATGTAAAACCCCAGCTCTCAAAACTCTTCTTTTATAAAACATTATTTGTAGTAAAAATAGAAAAAAAAAATGAGAAAAAGGATTGTGCACTGACAGTGTAAAAAGTTTTACACAGACGGTTAATCATATCCCTTGATTTATGGTAAGTTTGTTGACTTTACTAATTAATATTTTAAAAGTCATATAAATGAAGAATCATGATTAAACGTTAGTGTAAAACTCTTTTATTTTACACTGTCAATGCATACTAATTAACCTAAAAAAATTGATGTTACATTGAAACTTGAAAAAGTTAGTCAAAATCAAAAGAAATTTTTTTGCTAAAACGATAAATAAATTGAAATAGACTGCTTAATAAGTTACTAATGTCCATTATTGATAAATACAAGTTTTAGGCACTAAGAGCACTAATCATCCTTTAAATTTAATCTTTTAACACTTTTTTTATGCTTAATTAATAAGTCATAAGTGTATTTTGTTAGTTCAGATTCCTATTGGATTTGGTTACATTTTTTCAGCATAATTGAAAAATTATAATGTTTTGGTATTTCAAGCAAAACTTGAGTTGTAGACATCTAAAAATTATGAAATTTATATTTTAGGGAAGTTAAAAGAAAACTCTACAACTTTGTTGAAGAACCCAAAAGAGAAATATGATGTCTAGTGGGTTAAAATGGACTTGGAAGTTGGAATAGTTAGAATTTAATGAGAATCTGAATAGCACATAGAGATTAGGCCATATAAGACAGTTTCCTTGGATTCGGTCATCTCAATGATGAAATTCTTGGTGAAGATGAATAATTAAAAGTAATAGACAAAAGTGCTAGATAAATTAATCAATAATTCCATTTGTTGACAAAACATGTTGAGTAATGACTGAATAATCAGTATAGTAATGACATATTTCCACCTCCTATAAATAGGCGGGTTTGCTAGTTAGACAATAATCCAAGTTTGTAGTAGATTACCAAACATACCTTCAAGCTTATTTTCTTCTTGTTTTTAAGGTTTGATCTTCATTTATATGCATATGGAATTATATCTACTTTGTTTTTCTACTCCACTTGCTTCAATTTCATAATTCTTTAATCAAAATTGATCGAGTAACATGTTTTGATTGTGAAATTTGTTATTGATTAGTTAATCATTATGCAAGAATTAAAGAGCATATAATAAGTAATTGAATTGAAAGTTTTCATTTAATTACTCACTTCAACTAGGTTCAAATTATAAAATTGATTTTGATCTGACAAAAGATTTGATGGTTATTTGATTTTGCTAATCTTAATCGATTGAATTTTAAAAATTATTTTAGTAATGAATATGTGACTCATTGTAGGAGTTCCATATGATCTTATATTGATAGATTTAATCCCTCGTATGCATGTTTATAATAATTCAATTATTAACCATGAAAATAGGCAAATAGCCTTTAAATTCCTTGAATTGATCATATCTTAAATTGATTAAAACTTTGTTATTAATTTGATTTTTGTTTACATCCGTTGATTGCAATCAATCAAACCCCTAATAATGATTAATTTGAGTGAATATTTAGGATTCGACCTTGATTTAAATTCAGGGTTCATACTACATGTTTGGTTCTATTCATATTCCACAAAATTAATTTTAAATAACTCCACCCAACGTGTTTTATAAAGTGTGCATCACTTCTCTATGATTAATTTCTAGAATCAATTATACTCGACGGTAAACCAAACTATCACATAGTTTCTTATATGCCATATAACAAAATGTCAAAACTAACATAGAAATGTTCTAAACATCTAGTACTTATAGCGGCTAACATGACAAAATGACAAAACACATTTTCTAAACATTCAGTACTACTTGCTGAATAGAGAAGCTTACAAGTTAGATAAAATGACAGAACAAAACACAGAAATGTTGTGAACCTGTAGCTATATATATAGTACTAGAAAGAGCAATAACATGAAGTACTCATAAACAAATTAAACTCCTCAGTGTTGGCCACATTTTGTGATTGAAACTTTGAGCACAAGCTTTTCCTCATCAACCATCTCAAACTTACAAATGTCTCCAATGTTCAATTTGCATTTTCTCACAAATGCAGTCCAACCTTTAGAGAATCTACCTGAACCCACATTCGGATAGTTGATCACTCTTACATCCCACGATGTTTTCTCTACTTTCAGCTTCACAATTTTTCCATCACATCTGTGTCTCTCCAAGAACCATTTTGGTACACAATACTGCAAAAATAATTAAGAACAAAAAATTAAACTACATTAGTTAGTTCTAACATTGCCACAACATACATAACATTAATTAATTCCTTCATGAAATATATTAACACAGCAACAACATTAATCCTACCGGGTGATATTTTGTTACATGAACCTGGAATGTACTCTGATTTATACCATGACTTTCATCAGAATCTGCAGAAATTAACACACAAAGCAAATTTATATATTTTTTCTAACAAAAAAACATGAGACTAAATTGTATATATAAAATAAAAACTTAAAAAGAAATTAAAATA
Organism: Sesbania bispinosa; assembly: GCA_026901365.1. NCBI lineage: Eukaryota > Viridiplantae > Streptophyta > Magnoliopsida > Fabales > Fabaceae > Sesbania > Sesbania bispinosa. The sequence continues at coordinate 46,041 of QLOH01000399.1, forward strand.
ATACTCTTAGTAACATTTGTTTTTGGGCTTCTCCTTAAAGTTCCTCTAATGCCTTTGCCTTTTCTTTTTCCAAAACTATGAGAATTGCCCAATTTTTTCACCGCCCCTGTCTCTTGGTTTTTTCCTCTGTTTGCTTCATTCCCATGACCTTGGAATTGATGTTAATAATAATTTAAAAAAATGTGGCCAAACATTATGTTTTTTAATGATAATAAACAAGAAAAAATAAAAATAAAATAAAACCTTTCAGTTGCATAAAACTTGGTAATTCTTTAGCTCTGATAATAATAACTTTGAATGAAAGTCGTGGTGCTTGTTGAATCATCTCAAATATACAACCATCACCAGCTTGTAAGTTATATTTGTGACTAAATAGCTTCCAACCAGTGCTGAATCTAGTTCGTTTTTCAGGATCACAGAACTTGAAACTAACACGATGTCCACACCTATTCTCATCCCCATCAACCTGAATTGTTGCAATCCCTTCTAAGTCCTTCAAATATTTTCTAGAAAACTCACACGGTACCATCTGTTTCAAGTCACAAAGATACATTAAACAATTTTTATAACATGTGTTGATTGGTTCAACAAACCCATACAATATAGTAAAATTAGTACCAATATATTGCTCTGCACATAACTTGGCTTCAATATAAGTATGAAAAAAGGGTTCTCCAAATGAAAATTCTTGGCCATCATCTCTTTAACAACTTCAGCTTTTGATGAGTAATTCTTGGCTTTAACTATGTCTCCCCTGTTAGCCCCTGCAAATTAAATTAAGGCTTTCTCAAATTAAGCTTTTTTGGGTGGATTATGATTTAATGTGAAAAATGAAAAAATTACAATAAAACCATAAAAAAAATTAAAAAAGAGAACCTATAGATATCTACAACTCAAAAAGGAAAAAGTTAAAACAAAAACATAAAATAAAAGAGGAAAATGAACTCGCCTGCATTCATTTTTCTCTTGCCATTAATCCTTATCCTCTTAGATGGAGCATTGTTAGCTTCAAAATGTGGATTGTTGTAGTTTTTACATTCTTCACTTGGGTTGGCTTTCTTTTTCTTAAGAGGTTGTGTGGATCTTTCACATTGATCCACAATCTCCACACAATCATTGTGCTCCAAAACTTGTTTATCATGTTCGTTGGAACCTTCATCATCATTGATGCATCTTATACTTGAATAGTCTATTTCTAAACTATTATAATGAAATACCTCAACAAGAAAATTAGATCCTCCTATATACTTGAAAACTAAAAAATATCCATAACCAAGTGATAGTGATTGTGCAAATTTATTCCAATTTTTCTTAAGCCAAATGCCACTATCATGACTTTCCCATGATATTTCCCATCCAGCACCATTTGGAAGTTTGAGATGTATTGGATTTGACATTGCTTTCCAATATTTCATCACAACAGCAGGGGGAATCCTCTGCAAACATGAGTATCAACAAATGAAAGACATTTTGAGTGTAAGATAGGAAAAATATGCAACCATTCAAATTAACTTCTCTAGAGTGGAAAGTATAGAAGAAAAATTTTGTCATGATTTATAATGGAATTGAAGGAAGAAAGCAATGGTGGAACATATTATTGCTATATGTAAAAACAGAGGGGAATTAATAAAGCTTACGAGTTCTTTCTTTTGTCGTTCCGGATCTTGAATTACTTTGTTGAACTTGAAATTAAAAGCATTAGTGTCATGATGGAAATACATGATATGAAAGAAGATGAAATAATTGTAGTAAATGTAGAGGAAGATGAAGTGTTTAGTGTTTTAAGGGTGGATGTACTTTTTATATAGTGATAACTTTTTTATTTAATACTCTGCTAGAGCCGAAAAGTTAGGAAGTTTTTTTTGGTGAAGTGGAGGTGAGTAAGATTTTAGGACTATTAGATATTCTAGTATTAATTAATAATTTAATAGTCAATGTTACTATAAATTTTTGTTACTAATTAATAAATTGGCCAAATTGTAAAGTTGTTCACAAAACTAGTTTTCAATAGGGCGTTTATATGTCGTGCAAATCACAAAAATTGAATCAAAAAAAACAAAAATCAAAAAATTAAAAACCTAAAAAATTAAAAATTTTTATTGAATTGTATTAGTTTTCGGATATATTAAAATCGATCCAATCCAATTCAAACCGAACTTATATATCAATATATTATTTTTCTTGAAAATAATTATATATTTATATTTGTATATAAGGCTGTAAATGAGTTGAGCTATTCGTGAATTATTTGAGCTCGACTCGTTAAATGCTTGATCAAGCTCGCTTGTTTAATTAAACAAACAAGCCCAAGCTTAAGATTGTGCTCGATTATTTAAATGAGTCAAGCCCAAACCTTAAAAGCTTGACATTAAGAGCTCGTGAATAGCTCGCTCATTATATATAATAATTAAATAATATAAATATTTAAAGTAAAGTAAGATTAAAAAAAATAGAAAAGGAAAGATACAATTATAAATTTATTTAAAAAAATAATAAAATAATAAATAAAATAATTAATCTATATATTTAAAAATAAATATTGAAATATTTCTTATATTAATGAAGAAATTATGTAGTGAATTTCGAAAAATATAATATTTTAGAATTTTTAATTATATATATCATATATTAGGAATATATTTTGATTTTTATATTATCATTTAATAGTAAAATATTTATTAAATACTAAATTCAAAAACTTTAAAAATGATTTAATGAAATTTTTCATAAAAATAAAAGAATTTAATAACTATACACTGTCAGTGTAAAATAATTTTATACAGTCATCCAATGGTGTGTTGACAATTCATTTAATGACTTTAATGATGCATGAGGTGTCATATTCATTAATTGATGTGGCAAAATATCATTGGATGATAGTGTAAAATTTTTTTACACCGTCAGTGTATAGTAATTAAACTCAATAAAAACAATGAAGTTATAAATGGGTTAAACAAGCTAAGTTCAAGCTTTGGTTTTCTTTAACAAGCCAAGTTCAAGCTTTAAGTTTGACTCGTTTAAATAAAATAAAGCCACCCATTTTTTATCACAAGTCAAGCCTGAGCTTCAAGTACTCGGCTTGACTCGGCTTATTTACAGCCCTATGTATACATATATATTTATAAATTTACTTATTCTAATATAACTTTTATGATTTTATTACGCTGCATCACTTCAAAAAGTACGGATTCAGGGATTATTAAATAATTAAGTTCTGTAGCTAAGCTATAACTATTTTGTAGGCAAAGTTTATTGAAAGGTTACACAGCCGGGGAGGCTCCCTATCGAAAAGTACAGCACCCTATAATCGGCCTAAAAAACATAAAAGTAATATGTGGTTTGATATTTTTAATGTATCACTCATTTTTTCCTTTCCAATACACTTAAATAACTTATCGTGAAAAGAAACTAAAATTCTTTCTTTCGACATTTTTTTAATATTTTAATTTTAAATCACTAAAATGTGTCTCTTGTTATTCTATCTTTTTCTTGAAACTCATAAGATCATTAATTTATTTTTTGGAATTCTAAAATTAATAATGATCCTTGGACATTCATTAATTTCATATCATTTAATATATTTTATTATTTTTCTCTTTATCTAATTAATTTAATTAACACCAACGGGAGTTGGTTCAAGTGGTACATGCTTGATTCCCCTTAAACATGTTTGAGTCTTGTATTTAAACCAAAAATATTAAATTAGTTAACATATCTATCACTTTTCTCTTTTCTATTTCCATCTTTCTCTCAATGTAATAGACTATCTACTAAACATTATTCTTCTAAAAATATTGCAAACATTTTGTTAGAATTACAAATTCATATATGCATTATTTTTCATTCTTTTAAATTATTGATTAGTAGGTATTATTCATGAAAAGCAATTTTGTTTTTTATTAATTAATCATAGATATTCCTCATTATCAGGAGAATTTTGTTCGAATTATGGCAATTTTATTAAAAGGTAATTAATTTGTTTGAATCAATCAGAGTAATTAGTAAAAAAAAATGCTACATTTGGATTGGAAAGTTAGCATTGATTTTATTCATAGGAGGGAAATAAATGTGCAGATTTCCTTGCAAAGAAAGGTTCATTGTATATTATTCCATGTTTCCTAGTTTTAGAGTCCCCAGGGGATATCTTAGAGTTAGTATTAGATGATGCCAGAGGAGTTTCCTTCTCCAGGGGAAGGAATTAGTCCTCTTTGTTGTAATTGGTATTTTATCTTCTTTTTAATTCAATTACCTTTTATCAGGGCCGGCCCAATATCGCCCAATTTATAGTGAGGCTTCAAGCAAACTTTTATGTTGGGGCCTTTTTAAATACATGAAGAGACTTTAAAAGTTAAAATTCATTTAACAAGGATTGAACCATCAATCATTGAGGAGAAAAATCAATTTATAAACCAATGAACTAGGCCTAATTATAATAATATTTTTTATTTTTTATATAAAGGATGTTACTAACAATTGGAGGCCTAAAGCAAGGGCTTTAGTAGCCTTACCCTTGGGCCGCCCCTGCTTTTTACCAAAAAAAAATCAGAGTAATTAGTAGGATTTACTAAATAAAATTTTTGAATTATTAAATCAAAATGAAGAATTACTTAAATTATAATAAATAAAAAGAATAATGTGCCTTACTAATACTCACTTAACGTGTGTATAAAATATAAAGGAAAGATGATATACATTTCTCTCACTACTCAGACAAAATAGGTCTCTCCTGACTCCTATCATGTGTATAGCGCCACGTATACATTTGACTTAAATATGTTTTTAGTCCATATGAGTCATTTTATGTTTTGATCTTTCGTTCTTAAAAATTTTTCGTTAGTCTTTTTGGTCCCTACTGTTAACTTAAAGTTGATGTAGCTAACGGAGTGTCACATTACCATGCCACATGTGTTGTTCTATCCAACTTAAATTTGTTTTTTAGTCCCTACAAATATGGTCCTTTTGTTTTTAGTCCCTATATATATTATTTTTTAAAAAAAATTCACCCTAATCTCATTCTCATCCTACATTACAATGTCATTTTACTTCTACTGCATTGTTACACTTGAAATTCTTAAACTCCTCATGGGTTTAATAAAATAAATTTTTTATGTATTCAATTATTTGAAATTTCAACACACTTGGATTCACTGTATTAGGAGGGAAACTTGTAACGACCTTTTTTTCTCTGTAATTCTTTTTTTTGTCCTATGACTAACATAATTTTCATTTGTTTTATGTCCATTGACCTGTAACTTGATGTGATTTGTGTTGACAAACAAAAAAAGGCTTGTAATTGTAAATCAAATGAAAATTTTGTCAGTCAATAGAAAAAGGAAAAAGAATTACAAAGCAAAATGTTGTTATAGGTTTTCCCCTTTATGCAGTGAATTCCAGGTGTGTTGAAATTTTAAATAATTGAATATATAAAGAATTTATTTTCATAAATCCATGAGGAGACCCAAAATATCAAGTGTAACAATGCAATAGAAGCAAAATGACATTGTGATGTTGAAGGAGATAAGATTGAGGTAAAAAAATCAAAAAATAAATGATAGAGACTAAAAATAAAAGGATCATATTTATAGGGACTAAAAATAAAAATATCATATTTATAGTGACTAAAAACAAATTTAAGCTAGATAGATACAACACATGTGGCATGATGATGTTGCTAACGGAGCCACATCAGCTTAAAGTTAACAACATAGACCAAAAAGACCAATGAAATTTTTTTCAGGGACTAAAATCAAAATGACCCATATTTATAGGGACTAAAAACTTATTTAAGCCTATATCTTTTCTCACTGGAAGTTCTAGATGCTCCAAAAACATTTATTCAAGTATTCGTTTGATTCCCCATTTGAAAATCATCGAATTCAATTCTACCTAATTTATTTTAAATCACTTCCATTCAACATATTTCATAAATTATATATCATTTACCTTGTCATTAATTTTATAACTATATGAAAATTAATTCTCCTTAACTATAAATTAAACGAACCCTAAAATCATCACATCAAATTCGAGACCCGGATTCCCTACAGTCACTATAGTTAATAAATTTAAGTCATCCGATGGAGATCGGACGGTTCAAAGGTCGAGATGTGTTTTAAACCAGATAATATCATCTTAGCCTCTGAGCTGTTCAATATCCATTGGACAACTTGGACTTATCGACTACAATAAGTTAACTACAACAAATCCAAATTCTTCGCATGTCCGTCACACAGCAATCCTCAGCATGATCTATTTAGGAGAATGGAAATGCCAGCTTTAGAAGGGTTATTGCTGTCAGTATATATATGGTTTAGCTGGTGTACTATTTTGTGGCGAGTAAACTAGCAATTAGGTCCCTGACTTTGTGAGCGTCGTGCAATTAACTCCGTCATGCAGTTTAGTCCAAACGTTAAACTTCTGTTAATTCCTGCTGTTAAACTGCTGACTAAGGACCTAAGTGCACGATTTTATATAAAGTTAAGGACCTTTATGCATGATTTTATATAAACTTCTATTTTTGGTTTTTATCTTCATAATCTGTTTTTGATTTTTAATTTTACCTATTCTTTTTTTGTTAGGGATGCCCTACATGCATGCCATTGGGCTGGAAAGGGAGAAAAAGGAAAGCAATAGATGGGGTCCCATTTGGGCAGGTAATAGTATATGCCAATATATTGCTGTTCAAATCTTTAATTTTATATTCTTGTTCATAACTTCAATTGTTAATATTACATACATAGGTGATGATGACCATCTTAAATATGAAGTACAATGTTATCCAACTAAAGTTTTTGTTAATTTGGGCACTCACACTTGCACATGTAGAATTTGGCAACTCACAGGTTTACATAATTTCTTCTCTATTTTTTGGGTCTGCCTGGAGCCCTCTTCATTGGTGGTGGCAGTGGTGGTAGTTGATCTGTCTTCTGCCAAAATTGTTCCCCTTGCAAAGGGTTAACATGGTGAGCATAGGTAGCATTAATGGATGCCATTGTCAACCATCCATCACAGTAATCCTCTGGTTTTCCCCCCTGTGTGCCAATGCTGCAATGGCATGCATGCAGGGCATCCCTAACAAAAAAAGAATAGGTAAAATTAAAAACCAAAAACGGATTATGAAGTTAAAAACCAAAAACAGAAGTTTATATAAAATCATGCATAAAGGTCCTTAACTTTATATAAAATCATGCACTTAGGTCCTTAGTCAGCAGTTTAACAGCAGGAATTAACAGAAGTTTAACGTTTGGACTAAACTGCATGACGAAGGTTAAAGTCAGGGACCACGTGACCAATTTCCTAGAGCCAGGGACCTAATTACACGATGCTCACAAAGTTAGGGACCTAATTGCTAGTTTACTCATTTTGTGGCTCCCAATAATGTTTTGATTGCAATTTACAACTCAGTGTCACAGTGTACCGTCTCACATCTGGATACAACTTTAAGAGTAAAAATTTTAACCAATTGATTCCTAATTAGGAAGGAAGAAGCTACCGTACAATCAAGCCTCATCTATTTATCTATAATGTTTAAGATTTTACATGGTCCTATTTATAAGATAAAGTACATAAATCTAAAAGAATTTATTATTTTTTCTCATATTTACCCTTATTGATCATTAAAGTTTTAAAGTGACATAAAATTAACATGGTAGTGGAATTTAATTTTAAATAGGAATAAATTTATTTTTATAGATTAATTTCACTACAAGAATGTGTTGATTTAGACGCGGGAACGTAGCGACAGCCATGACCGTCGCTAAGTCGTCGCTACGTAGTTTTCGCTACACTTAAAAAATAATTATTTTTTTCTAAAAATATTAAAATTAAGCGTAGCGACGACCTTAGCGATCACCACAAGAAAAACGCAAATTAGCGACGGCCATGGGTCATCGCTACAAGTGAAAAGCCATCGCTACAGGCTACGTAGCGACGACTTAACGACGATCACATGGATGTCGCTACAGAGTTCGTTGTAAATGCAGTAGCGACAAGCAAAGTAAGTCGTCACTACGTAGAGGCCGTCGCTAAAGCCGTCTCTAAAATCACGGTCGTCGCTACGTATTACTTTTTTAAAATTTTGGCTTAAATACATTTTTGGTCCCTATATTTTCGTAAATGGGTGATTTTGGTCCCCCTAGTTTTAATTGCTCAATTTTGGTCCCTATACTTTTGTAAATGAGTGATTTTGGTCCCCCTAGTTTTAATTGCTCAATTTTGGTCCTTCTTCTTTAAAAATTGAATAAATCTAATCCTACCGTTAGCCTCCCATTAAATATTTAGCATAGTTTTCTGACATGGGTTTAATTTTATAACGTGTAAACTATCACATGACAAAGATTTCTATTTAATTTTATCTCTTAATTTTTTTAAACGAAAAAACAGAAAATAAAATCAGATTCTGCATAATTTAATACAATGAGAAAACAAAATCTCACTACTACACTCCAATTTCCTCAGAAACAATAAAGCAAATACAAGCCCCAAAACTAAAACAATTACAGGTCTGCTTCAAGCCATCAACCAAGCGAACTGAAATCTCATCCGGGCATGAAATGAAATTTAAAATGAAATCGAAAGCGAACTGAAATTTGCAAGCTCTGATTTTTCGTTTAAAAAAATCAAGAGATAAAATTAAATAATAATCTTTGTCATGTGATAGTTTACAGGTCACAAAATTAAATCAATGTCAGCAAACTCTGCTAAATATTAATGGGAGGCTAACTGTAGGATTAGATTTGTTCAATTTTTAAAGAAGAGGGACCAAAATTGAGCAATTAAAACTAGGGGGACCAAAATCACTCATCTACAAAAGTATATGGACCAAAATTGAGCAATTAAAATCAGGAGGACCAAAATCACCCATTTACGAAAGTATAGGGACCAAAAATATATTTAAGCCTAAAATTTTTTTATCTAACGACGACCTTAGTGACAGTCAAGGCCGTCTTTAAAGATAATTTTTTTAAAAGAATTAAATTTATTATTGTTTATTTTATTTTAATATTTAGGGTTACTAAAGAAGAAAACATATATATATATAATATATATACATAATTTGTTCAAACATAATACAATAAAACTATAAAAAAGCATAATAAAAAAAATCAATGAAGGCGGTGACACTGGTGTTGTGGTGGGGTCGACTCATCATCATCATCCAATGGATGGTCATCTAGGGTGGCATCGTAAATGGGGGTGCGGCTGATCCTGAGCCTGAGCTGCAGTCTGAGCCTCGAGCAACTGCTGCATCTGTTGTCGAAGTCGTCCTAACTCATCCTCCAACTGTGCAGCCTTCGCTATAGCCTGGCGAGACTCTTGCCTTGCTTCAATTACTTCCTAGCGCAGCGCCTCCTCAGTTGAATGTCGTGACCCGGACCCATCACTCCTGTTGGTATGAGCCTGAGACTCCTGAGTGAGGCTGGTCACACCTGGACGAATGTTGGTTGCCAAGTCCCCGGTGCCTTAACAGCGGCCTCGGTTCTTGCCACCCGCAACATATCCCTCCAGATCTCCAGCTTGGTGGGGGCATCAGTCATGGGGGTGTCCCCATCTGTGACTCCACCTCCCTTAGGCGGTCCTTGTAATTTGTCTGTTAAGGTAAAAGTAAAATTAGTTAGTTATATATTCAATTGCAATTATATGAAGTTATATAAAAAACACTTACATAGGTGGATCGTGCTCGATCATCTACCCAACCACCACCCTTTTTATGTGGGTGGCAACAAAGAACTCGTCGGGCTCGACCTCCCACCCAAGCTGTCAATTCTACATAGAAAAATTACACAAATTAATTATTTTAACAACAAATAGAAACATAATACAAAAGAGTGTTTGTTTATACATCCCATATCCAGCGCCACCTCATGGTGGGCCCTGCGGGCTGTGGTGTGGACTGCCCCCCGTTGAGAAGCCCAGTTGGTCTTGTTACGAGCAGACTTCTCCTTGAATTCCTCAGAGTCCTAGTAGGCCAAAAGACCCTCCCAGGCCTCCCCACCACACCATGTGTGCCTCTTCCCAGCCTTCCGGGCCTTGTTCATCATATCTCGAAGGCGACGAGCAACCCTCTGCTCGTACACCTTCTTGATTTGGGCCTCATGAGAAGGATCCCAAGTAACTTGACTCTGCAAAATAAAAATAGGGTAAGTTATGACAAATTGACATAACTTAAGAAAAAAATTTAAAGTTTTTAGGGTTTATAATTGCCGTTAACTCTTCCCACCACTTGTCCCTTACATCCTTCGGGGTGACCTCCCATAGGTAGTGAGGACCACGGGAAACTGAGAACGTATCGCATGACCAAAGATTGCGATAGGTGGGTTGTTATGCACCCAACTGCAAAATAAAATATTCAATATTAACAGTTAAAACAATTAAAGATGTTATATTAATAACAATTCTAAAGAAGGAAAAAAAAAATAGACAAACTCACCCCTTGCCAAATATGAATTTAAAACAATGGATGATAAATCATAGGCAGATCTACTGCATAAAATATAATTATGTACGGTACAACAACTTTTAAACTGATACACCCTAAAAAAAGTCAATTATGAATATGGAATCAAATTAAATCTCTCTTTTTAATTAATCACTAAACTCATATTGAATCAGTAAACAAGAAGAATCCTATATTTTTCTCTCGAAATGACAACAAGTAATCCCGAACACGAATGGATTATCCGGCGGGAAAGTCACTAGCTTTAAGTGAATCTGGATTATTAATTTCAAATTCAATATATGATCAAGATTTAATTCACTAATAAATTTATGACAAGAAAATTATTTTAAACACATAATTATTTATTCAAAATCACGGTGACTTTGGTGGCTCAAATTCACCAAATCCAAATGCGTATATCCAACTTAGAAGAATAATCATATAATTGTGAATACAGAATCGAAATCGCACTGCGCAAGTAGAAGGATTTTAGTATTTTACCTTGAAAATGTCTTTTCTCCCAAATAGCTCTATTAGCCTGTTTGGTTCCACGTTTTTACGGTGGTTTCATAGAATTGGTTTTAAATTATTTTCATCCAACATGTTTCATAAAATGTGCATCACTCATCTTAAGTGTAAATCGTGCGGACATTATATTGTTCAATGAGTAATACTATTTGTACAACAACCTTTTCTACAACATCGTACAACAACCAACGTGTCATTGTATAAAAAATTGGAATTAAAAAAAAAAGCAATAAAGCATGTTGACAGGAAAAGGCTGCAACAAAGTGACAACATAAAAGACTATTTTTTTCAAAAAAAATAGAATGAAGCAAAAAGTTTTCGTGACGTTATTGCTATTTTTTTTAAAAAAAATTAAAAATAAGGTAAGAAAAAAGAGAGAGAAATATTTATACATAAATGAAATACATATTTAGATAAATATTTTTTAAGAGAAATGTAGAATTAGATAAATATTTTGTTACCTGCAATAAAAAGGCATAATTAGATACGTACAGAGTTCATTACTTACAATTTTACTTAACTTGCTTGGTTATAAAGTACATGTCAAAAGGTTATAAACCTTATGTTAATTGGTTGCAAACCGCATGTTTTTAAGTTATAAACTCTTGTACTTGCTTCAAAATTGGGCATCAGGAATCTATGAACCAATTTTTTTATTTGGTTATAAAGTAAATGTGAACAAGTTATAATGCTTATGTCAGTTGGTTATAAACTTTATATTTATAGGTTATAAACTTTGGATAACTTGCGTAAAAAAATGTGTGAAGGAATTATGTACACGTTTTTCAACTTTCAAGTTTTTTAATTTGTTACATTTATTTATTTTTTTAAATTTAAAAATAGTTTTCTATGACATTTGATGTGGGAGCACGTTTTTTGAGGTAAAAAAGCTAATTCTCTTTTCTTGTCAACGGGTGTGTTTGGATTGGCGTTTCCGCCATGTAAACATGCGTCTCTTTTATGGAAACGTGAGTTGAGTGTTTCCTGTGCTGTTTGGATTGACGTTCGTGACTTGAGTTACGGAGGATACGCACGTTCACTTGGATGCTAGAATTCCGAGCTTCTGCGTTTCACGTATACGTGAGTTTAGAGGCATGTGAGTTGATTTTTTCCTGTTGCAATTTTACCCTTCATGAGTCACATAGAAGAGCATGTTCTAGAGCACCATCTTTCACATGGAACATTATAAAATGCAGAGTTGGAAGCGTTGCAGCATTCTAGCAGGATTGTTATTCCAAGTCTATCTAGTTGGATTTCATTAGCGTGAGGAGGAGCTTCCCTACATCAGACTCTAGGCTAATTTGTGATTAAGTGCACTCCACATCAGAGTGTTAGTACTCTCCAAAACTCTGCTTGCTGACACCGATATCTCTTCCAATACTGTTTGTTGTGGGGTTATGGTTGAGGTTGCGTAGTGGATGAGAGCTTGTGATAGAGAAGCTAGGATCTTGACGCAGATTAGGGAGCAATTTGTTGACTTTATCTCATTACCTGAACTAGTTTTTGGTATAGGAACATATGTTGGGAACAAGTCTTGGTTGGAAGTAGAAAAGGTTGACAAACTAAATCTAATCTCGTTATGCACTAATATCACATTGTCTTAGTCTGCTCTCTGATCCATGCACAGGTAGAAGAGGATAAAACTAAAGTAATAATAATACTATAATATGAAGTATCATGAAAACTCCTTCAAATTGTCTACTGTAACTAAAGTATTATGAAGTGTCCAACACATACAAATCCATTTCTATAGTATGTTCTTACATTAATTCTATACAACCCATATTTTATTTCTTTGGGGACCTGAATCATTCATATGCATATATTGGGCTTCTTGGAAGAATTTCAAGTCTTGCTGCAATGGAAATCTAGTAAACCATAATTCAACGTGTTTCCAATCTATTAAAATGTAGTGTTGATGATAGTTATAATAAAATATTGAATAATTTTTTGTAATTAAAGAAGACATTTTAGTAATATATTATGTGTATTTCTGTTTTATTTTCAATAGTTAAAATATTATACATAATGATTTTACATAAATAAAAAAGTGTGAATATCTTTATTTTTTTGTTAGTATTAATATCAAATATATACTTAATATCAATAAATTAAATGGAATTCTATATAACAAACAAAAATATGTCCTTTTTAGTAATTTAACTCCAAACGTGATTCAAAAAATATCATCCAAACAACATTCACTTTTTTAAACTCACGTTTGTAACAAATTATCCAAACATAAAATCACGTTTATACAAACTCAAGTTCACTTAAAATCACGTTCAATAAATCACGTTAATTTAAACTCAGGTTTGCAAACGTCAATCCAAACACACACAACATCAAGATTACATGCTTCATTACTTTTTTTATTCCAATTTTTTATATAATGACACACGGTTGTTGCATGATGTTGTAGAAAAAGGTTGCTGTATAAATAGTATTACTCAGAAAGAGATATTAAATTCATACAACATAAAAACATACAACAACTCATATAACACATTTTTCTCTCTATCTCTTTCCATCACATCACCTATCACATTCCACATTTCTCTCTCTTTTTTCTCTTTCTCTCTCCTTGTTGTATATGTACAACATGTACAAATTACATTACTCACGAAGAAATCCTTTCCGGCTTGGTGCTGCAGGTACAACTTCTCATAGGAGGGTTATGTGGTGCACGCGCGATTTCTCAGAGGAGAAACACGGGAAAGATACGTGATATTTTTCAATTAATTGGTTAAAATGTTATATTGTCAGTTTACATGAATTGATTTAGGTAAAATTGATTTTAAGAGAAATGATTTTAGTTTGGATATATAATCCTAAAAGTGGGTTTTCACAAATTTATTTTGTTTTAATTAAATAAAGTGAAATTACTTTTGGATATAAAATTACTGAAATGGATTTACTATTTATTTTATTAGATAAATAAATATGGACAAATTTATATAGAGTTAATATATAATTTAGTACTTGAAAGTGTCACGTTGCTTACTTTAGGGATGTTCACATCCAATCCAATCCAATGCAAACCGTAAAAATCGAACCGAAAAAACCGAAAACCGAATCAAACTGAAATCCAAAAAAACCGCAAACCGCAAAAAAACCGAAATTTTTTATTGGATTGGATTGGTTTTCGGATCCTATGTTGAAAACCAATCCAAACCGAACTTATCTATATATATATATATATTATTACTTATAAAATAATTATATATTTATAAAAATATTTATAGTAATATATTTTTTATAATTTTATTATGTAATATTATGTTAATATTTCTATAAATATATCAATATAAAACTAGTTTTAGTTTAATTTTCATGTATCATGTAATTCTCTTTATATATTTTTATATTAATTTTAATAAATGTAAGTTCCAATAAGAAAATGTTTATCATTACTTCATTATTTTATAAAGTTTATCAAATATTTATTGTCGTTTTAAAAAACCGAAAACCGATCCAATCCAATTTAAATTGGATCGGATTGGATCGGATTTGAAAAAATATCAAAACATATCGGATGATGAAATAATAAAATCACAATGATCGGATTGGATGGCTTTTTACCTCAAAACCGATCCAAACCGAACCGCGAACACCCCTAGTTTACTTTTTGTTCCTGAACGTTTATCTGTGCACAAATTAATAAGTCCCCAAAAATCTAAAATTGCTTACTTATTAGTTTCTTCGTTAACTTTAAAACAGATTTTAACGGAGGGACTAATAAGTAAGCAAATTTAGATTTTCAGGGACTAATTTGTTCACGGACAAACTTTCAGGGACTAAAAATAAATAGTGTGACACTTTCAGGGACTAAATTATATATTAACTCGTTTAATGAAACAGAGGCGTTGAGTTAGTAAGTTAACTGCACAGTTGTACTGTTATGTGACACGTAAGATACTTACCTGGAATATAATTAGGGAAGTAAAATCCCCCAAAATAAAACCATGATCTCTAATTTCATCATTTCACTCAATTTCTTACAAATTTACTCCCAATCAACCTCTCATATAAGTCTTATATGCACGAACCATAATAAATTCCATTCCTCACAATAAACTTCCATTCAAAGTATTAACAATCAAGATCATCCCTGACTGTGCACAAAATATACAAAAAAAAGAGTAAGAAACCACTTTTAAAACAACTTAAACAGAAAAATAGTTTACCCCAAAGAAATGACACCTTAAGAACCTTTTTCTTTTATTCTTTCCATTCTTGCACATAGGTTCATCATGCCATTTTCATCACCATAGACACTTCCATTTGTTGCCCGATTCATTATAGGTCTCATTGTCTCTTTGGGTTTGTTTGATTTAGGATTTGTGAGATGAGATTAGAGCCAACAATAAAGATTATGGTTACAAAATTGGGCATAAAAAATTGAGAGATGAATAGATATTTGGGTTGTAAAATAGTTCTATTATGGTCCTAAATAGTTATGTTAAAGACTAAACAATTGAGCTTCCATGTAGACATCACTTAATGGTCCAACAGTGCATTTAACAGTCCAGATCAGCAATTCCGTTTCACTTTTGTATCAGAGATTAACAGAGGGACTAATAAGTAAGGAATTTTAGATTTTCGGTACTAATTAGTACATGGATAAACTTCCAGGGACTAAATTATATATTAACTCTTCATTAAACTATCGGAGTTTGACAGAGGGACTAATAAGTAAGCAATTTTAGACTTTCCGGGACTAATTTGTACACAAATGAACTTTCAGAAATTAAAAGTAAACAGCATGACACTTTCAGGGACTAAATTATATATTAACTCAATTTATATATAAATAGGGTAAACCGGTAAATGGAATCAAACTTTGTTTCCAGAATCAATGCAAGATCCAATTGTTCCCAACCACATTTTTTGCAATAAGAAATCCATTTACTGTAGCTCCTTTTTTTTTACCCAAACAAAATTAAAAAATTAGCTAGTCAATTTTGACCGATCAAAACCCCGTTATAGCCTTTCCAACTTTAATCCAAACAACCTCTTAATCTCACTATTATTTTAGTAAAATCAGGCATGAAAATTTTTTATTAAATAAAAATGTATTTATTATTCATTTATAATTAATATTTTTATTTTAATAAAAATTCCACTTTTAAAAGTATTATTAACAACCCTAAAATCCCACTTTTCTTTGTTTTTTTGTAGTTGGGTTCTCGGAATTGTGTTCTATTGGGTATTTTATTTGTCCGAGTCTAGTTTTTATGTTTTATCTTTATACATGGGCTGGAATATTTCTTGTATTCCATTTTAATGTATTTCGCTTTGCTTAACAAAAAAAATCTTATTTACAACCCTAAATATTGATATTTTAAAATCATTAAATATATTAATTAATTACTAATTATATAAAAATAAATATGTTTTAGGGATAAAATACTAATTATGACTCTGTAGTGTACGAGTAGTAACAGGAGAGACATATGTTAACCCCAAGGGGTTGGTCGAGTAGAATAAGACATGATTTCTAGGTCACAAGTTCGAACCCCCACTTGTTCCCTTGGGGTGGGGAAAAATATAAGTACCTTTATAAGTGTTCTTTGAGCCCAGAGCACTTTCCTAGTACGAGGCACCATCCCTCACCCTAAATTTATTAGTCACCAAAATAAGAAAAGAGAGTCATATGTTGTTGTTTTGCTTGGAAAATCAGCATGGTTTTATAAGAAAAAAGCTCATACATCCATTCATTATAACAAATATTATGGATTATGGATATCCTGCAATATGTTACCATAGAAATTAAGAATTGCGTCCTAAGTATCCGGCATGGATCAAAATATGAATAAAATACAATAATTAACTGGCTTAAAGCTATGTCTTTAACAATGTAATTCATCTGTATAGCAAAAAGTAAACATGACAGCAATGATAAAGACAACTTCAATTTAGTGGCCGCCTCTTAAAATTGCAACATCAAAGACAAAATTATGCTCATCTATCATCTTAAAGATACAAGTATCTCCCTCTTTCAAGTCACAACCCCTTGCAAAATCAAGCCAACCTGATGAGAATCTAGCAGTGGAATTATAGTCATAATATAGCAATATTACAGTCCATGATTTCTCCCCAACTCGCAACGTCACAGATTGTCCATTTTGTGCATTGTAATTCCTTATGTAGCTAATTGGTATGCTCTGCAATCAACACAATTAATTCATCAATGGCTAATCAAAATATTCCACCATATATAAGTTTCTCAAAAAAAATTTCGGTGTACAAAGAAAGTAATGAAGTTTGAACCTAGAATCTCATGTTAAACTACCCAAACCCCCAACCACTAGGCTGACCTTAGTGGGTATATAAGGACCTGTTTGGTTTGCATTTTCATTTCCTGTTTCCATTTTCTGTTTTCTATTTCCTGAAATTTTACAGAGGAAAAACTGGAAATGCTGGAAACAAAAATTTGTTGTTTCCAGCATTTCCAGTTTTTCCTTTATAAAATTTCAAAAAACAGGAAACAGAATGAAAACAGAAAATGAAAACAAGAAATGAAAACGTAAACCAAACAGTCCCTATGCTTCTCAATTGTTTACATACATGATTGATTCTAATTGATCATACCGCTACGGTCATTGAAGACTTGATGCAGAGGTTGAACTCCTTCGACATTAACCTGTTGTCCGATCTTGGAGTTTCGGGAGTTTTAAGGAACGAAGAACGCCTATGAAAAAGCCTTTCTTGCTCTGAAGTATGCAGCAGAGTAGCAAAATGAGAAAGGAGAAACTATGCAATAAAAATGTATGCCTTCTTTGTGAAGTGATGCAATGAAAAATTGCTCTAATAAAGTGCAAGCTAAAAGCAAGAAATTATGGTAAGTAAATAAACTCTACCTTTAGAGAGGGGAGTGCTTAGGTCCTGTTCGAAAGAAAAAATAACAACTTTGAATGAAACTTGTATGCATTTGTCCAGCTGAAAAGCACATACATCACCCCATTTCAAATTGTTGTCCATCAAAAATTTCCTCCAACCATTACCAAATACTAATTGCCCACTGTGATTGACCTTAAACTCCACTTCCCAACTTCTGTCCTGGTCAACAAAAAAGGTAGCATTTCGTCCTTCCATGTTCTGCAGGTGTGCTCTAGAAAAATCGCTTGGTATGATCTGTTTTTGATCATTGGTTTTCCCAGAAATTTGTCAGTATCAGAACTCACAACCAAAAACAAAATGGATTTATGACACATTCACTAATAGTCAGTGTGTTTAGTTTTAATCAAAATCAGGTTACTTATTTGGAATTGGAACATGATTCATTTTGTATGAAATCAAACAATATATTCACACAATGTGTCTAGGAGCATGTTTGATTTATCATGTAAACTCACATTTTTTACGCTAAAAATAATTACATGAGAGGAATCCAAACTTGAATTTTAACACCATACTAAATACACACTTAATTTCCATCATAACCAAGCCACAATTGTGGATCCAAAGCAAACACTATTGCTACGCGTTGGTTCATATCCACATTTATACTTTGATTTCGTGTGAAATCAAATACACTCTTAATAATCAATACAAATCATGACTAATAATGAATGTTATCAAATAAAATATTATTTTATTACCAGGAGATCTCTCTCAGTGTATGTTTTGTGGATAGCACATGTGAAAGTCTGATCATCCTCAATGATGAATTTCTCCTTCACTTTCTCATGAAATACTCTGATTCTCTCTTTAAGATCTTTGTTACTACCTGCATAAGGTAACCACCCTTCCAAAATAAGACAAAAAAGAAACAGAGCAAAATGAAACAAAAAAACCAACCAATGTTCATATGCTTACCACTATCAGAACCTCCATATTCTTTTGGGTTGGTTTTCACCTTCTTAGGATTTTGAGAAAATGGTGATGAAAATTTTAGTCTTTTACCCTCCAGTGGAGAACTATCATCAAGAATTTTCAAAGAACAATCACTCTGATCAACCTCTTCATCTTCTTCTTCTTTATCATCATCATCATGAGTAGCTTTAGCAGCAGGGTAATTGATTTCTAATGCGTTTATACCCAATACAATCACATTAAAGCGAGACTTTCCTTTATATTGAAACACCAAAAACTGTGACACTTTCAAAGACAAGTATTCTGCAAATTCCTTCCAACCATTGCAAAACAAAACATCACCATCATTCTTTGCCCAATGAACATTCCATTGAGTCCTGTTTGGAAGCCTTAGAGAAACAGGGTTTGCTATTCCTTCCCAATGCCTCTTCACAAAACTTCCCGGCACTTTCTGTCACACACTACTTCTCAATTAGCATAAATTCAATACTAATAACATCCAAAAATTAACAACTTCTTAGTACTGAACCAAACAAAAAAAAAATCACAAAAAGTAATCTTGAACGTAATAATTTTTTTTGGTTTAACCATAGGTATCCTCCACTATGGTGAGGCTAACTCTCCCAGCGAGGAGTTTTTTCATCCACAAGATTCGAACACGAGACCTTGCTTAAGGGGAATCAAGCAACCAACTCCCGTTGGTCTTGAACCTCATAATTCGAGGATTACGTTTTTGAAGGACAAAATTAGAAAGAGAATGATAGTTCCACAACAATTTTGAGGGTTTATTCTAATGTCTATGTTATTTTTGTGCACCGTGACCAAATTAATTAAGATGTATATAAAGAAAACAAAAACTAAAATTCATTGATTAGTATAGAGACCTAAAAGTCAATTATAAATTTTTTTTCATAGAGTAAAGAAAAGGTAATAAATTGTTACCAGCTCTCCAGTTTGAAGGGTGCTTTCAAGAATAACCTTGAAAAAGTGGACGCCATTACTGTGATGATCAACTCCTTGAGAAGACATTGTTTCGTTTTTCTAAGGATTGAAGCTATGTGCAGTGCTTCAAAGTCAAGGGCTTGAAGAAAGGAATGGTTTCAGAGAAAATTAGAAAGAAAATTGAAAGAAAGATGATGAAAAAGCGCAACTAATTAATGCGTCAATAATATATGATTGTTGTGAAAATGATAAATGACGCACGAAATTAATGGTAAATATTAGGTGGGCACGATTCTATCTCTTGATAACCTAAAAGTCACCGAGGATTATGGAGCAGAGTTACGATATTTTAGTTATATTCATCCATGCCACTCCATTATTTTGTATGAGACTGTTAGTGATAATACAACTTTCCTTTTAAAAACCAAGAAAACCTTTCACTCGTCATTTATTTTTTTTTTTATTCTTCTTCTGAATATTTTTATCTATTCAAATCAAAATTTAAATGAGGATAAAGAGTGTAAGACACCATCTTCAAAATTTTTGTAATTGCATCTTATATGATGATCATTTATAATT
Source organism: Sesbania bispinosa (assembly GCA_026901365.1). NCBI lineage: Eukaryota > Viridiplantae > Streptophyta > Magnoliopsida > Fabales > Fabaceae > Sesbania > Sesbania bispinosa. The sequence continues at coordinate 66,346 of QLOH01000399.1, forward strand.
TTAATTATTCTGTTTTTCTTTTATTTGTCATTGTTAAAAATTTAATGTTTTTCTACCATTAAATGGAAATAAAATTAGTTATAGTTAGTTAATGATATTAAATAAGAATGAAAAAAAGGAATTTTATACTATTTTTTAAACGATTTTGATAATATCCACATTAATGGTTAATGATAAGATTTTTAAAAATGGATATTGTTTTATTAAAATATAAAATATCAATTATATCTAAAGAATAAATAAATAAATAATAAATATTTTTTATTTTAATAAAAAATATCTTATTTTTGGAAGTCTTAGGGGGGTGTATTGGTTTAGGATTTTAAAATACTTTTTATGGGTAAAAAGTCTGTTGGTATTCAATCGGGATTTTAAAAGACTTAAAAACAATCCACTGGTATTCAATCTAGATTTTGAAGACTTTAAAAAGAGTCTATTAAAATCCATTGGTATTTGTTTGAGATTTCGTAGAACTTAAAACAATCCATAGGTATTAGAAAATATAAGGATTTTAAGGGATTCTTTTATTACATGGATTTTGAGTGACTTTTTAGTAGTATCTATACATACCAAATCCATCAAACAATCCCACCACCCAAATTGAAAGAATTTCTGAACATGACTTTTCAAGTGTTTCATTCTCTAACAAGCACAAAGTCACATAACCTTTCTTTCTCTCTCACCTCTTCCCCCAACAAGCACTGAGTCACTCACCTTTCGAATCTCTTTCGTCTTTGGGTTATGAGGTACGTTTACTGAATCCTCTTGCAGTGGATAAAATTGTTGTTGGGGTGTAACAACTAGTGGAAAGGCTTCCGTATCAGTAGACCCTGGTGCTACAACTTTTGCAGAAGAGAATATAGATTCTGGGATGCTACAACTTTTTCAAATCCTTTGCATCATATAGCCTCTGTACTGTTTTCAAATCCTTCAAATCCTTTTTTTAGCTACTGGGTGTTTGAAAATGTAACATGTCCATAGTGTGGGTTTGAAAACATTAGATAGGTACACATTCACAATTTATAACTAATACCTTCATATTTTATGTCCATTTTTTTAAAATTAATTTCTATTATTCGTTGGATTAATCTCAGTTGAATCAAGTAGTGTTGTTTATATTCGGGAAGATACCGAAAGTTTAAAAAGGGCCAAAGTTTTCAATAATTTTTTCTGGAAATGAAGAGAAAGAGAGATAGAAGAATAATAAAGAGAAAGAAAGTGAAATAAATTATAATTGAAATAATAGGAAATGAAGAGAGATCAATGATGTGTCAAGTAAAAGCGCCAAAGATACATGAGTTTTATACATTTTAAAGAATAATTTAAAAAAAATTAAAAAAGACTATCTTTAAAAGAAAAAATATTTTTAAAGATAAAAATCTACTTAAATTTTATATGAGTTTTATATGAATTTTATATGAGTTTTAAAGAAAAAATACATGAGTTTTATATATTTTTTAAAATACACGACGTGTGAAGTAAAAGAGCTAAAACACATGAGTTATATGTTTTGTAAAGATTTAAAGTTAAAAAAAAATAAAAAGGACAATTTTTTAAAGCTAAAAATATATTTAAATTTAATTCATTTTTCTCGTAGTTTCATTTTAATACGTTTTTAAGAAATAAAAGTACATGACTTTTGTGTTTTATAAAAATTACATGTTAAAAAATTATAAAGACTATTTTTAAAAGAAATAATATTTTTAATGATAAAAATATATTTAAATTTAAATTAATTTTCTCAAATTTTCATTATTTCATAATAATAGTAAATAAGATATTTAAATTATATATACAATTTTAAATTTTTTTTATCTATGCTATATATACGTATTTTTATCTTGCAGAGTCTATAAAGTCCTATAGAGTCCACAAAGTCCCGCAGAGTCTATGATACAAATCCATTAAAATCCTGACTTAAAAATTCTTGAAATTCTTGCAGAATCCTTAAAAGTCATGGAAATCCTATAAATTCCTGCAGACTTTTTTCAGCTAAAAAAGTCTTTTAAAATCCTAAACCAATACACCCCCCTTAAATTATATCAAAATATTTTTTTAAAACCCAATAAAACTAATATGTCTTATAATTAAAAAGGATCATAATATTACTCCCACTTTTTATATTATGATGATATTCAAATTAAAGTTCAAATAGGTATTTCAATTTAAATGTGGTTAGAAAAATAGAAATAGAGGAGTCACCACAAAAATTTATTTTAAGGAAAAATATCATGGTTATAAAAATTGAACCGCACTATTAGGTACAGTTGAACCAATGAATAATGAATTGGTGTCCTATACATAATAATAATAATAATAATAATAATAATAATAATAATAATAATAATAATAATAATAATATTATTATTATTATTATTATAATAATAAAAAGAAAATAATTTATATTTTTAAAGATAATCCACATTATACAAAACTTAAGATAATAGTATTATTTTATACAATAAATTACGACACATTAAATATTTAAGGACAGTGAATTGTACAAACAACATTGTGAATCATTACGTGGATTTTGATTATTAATATTATGTGATTTATTATTATTATTTTTAATATTAATATATAATGAGAAGAATTATTCAATTTCAATTAACAATACACAATCCAAACAATGGAAGTATAACATTATAACCACACAAAGAAAGCACCCACACTCAGATTCAAAAGAAAACAATTTCAAACAATTATTTAATCATTTTTAATATGTATAAAAGGGAACTAAAATTAAAGCTAAATAACCTATTTTTGGGTATTAAATTTATTATTAAGATTAATTCTAAATTAACTTAAAATATATTATTCGCCAAAAAAAGTGATTGTTAACTTAATTATTTCTTTTTTCATTTTTTTAATTTTCCTTGTTTTTTTCCTTTTGATATTATTTTCACTTTATGAGAACTAAAATTGAATTGAAAGTAACTAACCTTAACAAAGGTGTTTCCTTGCGTTGCACGTTCCCCTTTTCACTCGTCTTTTTTCCTTCACCAATGGCTAGCTATTAGCTTCCTCTTTAATTAGTGAACTTCAAGCTCCAAGGACAAGGTTGTAAGCAGCAATAGAATCTCTCCAATATCATGCATTAGAAGCATTCATAAACTTAGCAGGCACAAGATAAGGCATATGAAGGCCTTTCTTGCTTGAAGAATGTTTATTGCATCATCATCATCATGCATATCTACATAAACCCACAAGAACTTCAAGAATTAATTTCTATGGCCTGACAATTAGCTTCTATTGCCATAAAAAATAAAGTAAGAAAAAAATTAAAGTGTGATTCTGAGAGTAAACATGCATGTATCTCAAAACTTCCTTTAGAAGATAGTATTATCTAGGAAAACAGGTAATAGATGAGTTACCTTCTTCAGTTCAACTTTTGGAGGAGCTTCTTGTAGTAATTTGGTATCTCAAGTTCAGGTTGGATAAACTTCTCCAAAAGAACTTTTAGGAGAAGAAAATACAATGAATCAAAAAGGTAAAATGAATTCAAATTTTTCTAGAATTTGAAATTACTTTTTACAACTCAACTTCTCAATAAAATTCCCTCATTTAACTTTTCCGTAAGTAACTTTTTTCAATTTATGTAAGAAATTGTATCGAAACAGGACCATATTTATAAGTGTGTAAAGATACCTAAATTTGACAGTGTGGGGAATATGATACTTGATTATGTCACTAAGTTAAGGTTTAGAAAGCTTGACCACAATGTTGTTCGTTAATTAACAGCTCAAATGATTATATTACATTATCTTCCATTTTAATGTGTTAGTGGTGTGGATTTCTTCTAGTCAAAGTTTTATTTCTTAATCGTTTTTCCTCTCCTCCTCTTAGCTCTCACTCACTCATCCTCTCAACTCAAAATGCACTGATTCTTCACTACCTCAATCTCATCCTCACTTTCACTTGTTGCCTCAAACACAACATTGCATCGCTTCAGTGATTCGTTGCAATTTTATTTGCACCTTGATGGAATAAAACTAAATTCGCTTCGAGTAAAACAAAATAATTGAATAATTGAATGAACCAGCTCATTTTATTAATGATAGCATGGTTACAAGAGGAAAGCAAATAAATACATAAAACAGTCTCCTAATCTTCTCGAATGCCCACATCACCTCTTTAGTCAGGCTAATAATCATGAATGTCTTCCCAGATTGGGAGCAAAGGGAAGGCTGAGTGCTTGGGGTGTAAATAAAGAAGAGTCACTTGAAGGCTCGTGACCCTTCATTTTGGCTAATCTATTCGACCTAAGAAAGGCTCAATTAGAGATGGAGTAACTTTTGGCATTGGACACCCTGTCGACCTGATCAACAGCAAGGCCATCTGAGATTAGGTTGAATAGAGCAGCCAATATCAAAAACCCCTCCATGAGAAAGATGAATGGTGGCAAGTGTTGAAATTCTGGCAAGCGTACCAGAACCGCAACAGTATAATCGTAAGTAAAGAGTTTATCGTATCCACAGGGAACGGTTCAATTATAAATCCTAGTGGTCACACTTATCAAGTAAGTGAATATGATTGTTGTTTGTAAAGATTGCAATAGTAAATAAACGCAGTAAATTGAGATAAGGTAGAACAAGTTACTTGGACTAGGATTGAACTTCGTCTATCGCACCCCTTTCGTATGTGAACCCCAATAATATTTATGAATATGTAATTATGATACCTTAGCACAAATTAAGTTATTCCACGTAGGTTCCCCGGATCGTGAAATACTCAGAGATAATTCATACGGGTTCTCTCAGTGACAAATTACCCCGGCTTTAATGATCTGTTTTTGATTTGTATACGCTATCAATTCGCCCTGATTCCTCAGCAACTACTATGAGTATTTTTACCAATCAGAGTTCAAGTTTCCTATTGCTAGGCTCCCCCAAACTCGCTATTGATTTTACAAAACCATTTTCCAATGCGCCCCATAAAACCAACCTATAACTCCGGCACACAGGCGGAAGTTAAGCATTAAACACATAATAAAAATACTGATATCGTAAAAACAGAGATTCATAGATATTAAAGAGAATTCACATACAATTGGGGATTGAATCAACTACATTCAATCCTCTCGGAGAGTTTAGCTACTCATGGTAGCCATTACAAACCAACGGAGAAACTGTCACACTTTTCTCCATCCCTAGCTTTGCTCCGCCTCAACCTTTGGCCTCTGGCCTCCGGCCTCCCCCCTCTACGATCTATGCAAAAGGTCCTTTATATAGGAGTTGGAAAGTTATCTGAAATCTGGAAGGAATCTTGTTTGAAATCCTTTGAAAAACTGATTCTGTATTCCTGCGCTGAGTGCAAATGAAGCGTGGGAAACAGAGAGCTATTTAATTGCTGCGCTCAACTTGCGCGCAGCGCAGGTGGAGCGTGGTTCTCGTTCCAGCATTTCCTGATTTCCTCTTTTTCAGCTTGATCTCTTCATGATCTTATCTTTGTTTGCTTTCCTTTCCTTATTTCCCTCTTTTTAGCTTGATCTTGTGCTGATTTGATCTTCAAATTCAAATTGAGAATTTTATCTTCAGAATCCTTATTTAAATGACTGCTGATTTTATCTTGATCTGTTGCCATTTCAAATCTCTTCTGCAGATTTTCTCTTCAAATAGATGCTATCTTGTTTCTCCATTTAAAACTTTCCCTTTTATCTGCAAAATCAAAAGATTTTCTATTAAAATAGCATCAAATTCAAATTTGAATTAAATAATCACAAAATATGCATTTATTACTAAAAAGAGGTAATTTGGGGAATAAATTTACCAATTTACCCTTGATAAGTGTTGTAATTATACAAGAATTTATCATATATTTTGCACTTATCAGCAAGGGGAATGAGACTAGGTGCTATTTATAAGAGACGAAATGAGCCCTTTGAATGAAACGACCACTAGGCCAGTCCAATCCCTGACGAGGCCACATTTAATGCAACAAAGTGGACGGTGGTCAAGAGAATTCCTTGGACGGCAAGGAGAACGGTGGTATGATACAGAGGGTCATAGTTAGGGGTCTTGGCTTCGAGCTTGAAGCCATATATGGCAAGGTAGCCTTCAAGTAGGCACTCCCAGTTCGAAGTGTGGTTAGAGTTATGCTACTAGTGGAGAACCAACCTCCAAATCGAAGCCAGGATGTACGCAGCAGGTTATTGTCCACGTCAGGAAGGCAGTTACAAGATAACTCTATCCTCCAGAGCCCCATAGAACGTGAAACGTGGGGCGTTATGGAAGTAGCTGACGTGGAATCCGAAGCAGTTATTTACATGTTCTCAGCAGTTATGGAGGAAGCCTATAAATAGGATGAAGACAAAGGCTCCAAGGTCGGCAAACTGAAGACTCAACAATTCTGAAGCTAGGACATCCATCTTGAGATCAAGGCATCCAGTTGCAGCGAGCAAGTAGGAACTGCATACCACTATTTTCATTTCTTGTATCTTTGTACTTTCTGCAATTTATTTTCAATGTTCATGTACTCTGGTTTGTTCGTTTTAAATTCGACAAATATTTGTTCATCATCTCTTGTGTCATTTTCATATGATCTTTTTAAACTCTTTAATAACAACACAAAAGAAGAGCCCATTTAGAGGATCTGTATCTCATCCTAGATTGTTCTTGAGATACATTTGTTTAGACTAATTTCTAGGATAAACACACCTCACAAGTATTGAATCTACCTATTGGTATGAAAGGTTGGAATTTTGCTAAGTATTGAAGAATTGGTGGTTTTCGAATTGCTATTAAAAGCCTTGGTGATAAGGGATTTGAAATTCTTTAGTATAAGAGGCTTATTCGATTAGTTAAAGAGACTTCTTATTTCGATTTCGGTGTATCCTTGGTTTATGAAATTTAGAAATTAAAGGAGTAAGTTTTTATAAGTTTTACAGGTTAAAATCGAAATGAAGAAGTTTCTTTACTTTGGATGTTTTGATTTGAATCACAAGGAAGATGAAGAATGAAAGGGCTATTCAGAAGAAAGCTGTCAACTTGGGAATTAAAAAAGGGTTTGATGTCGAAAAGAAGTTATTGACTGTTTTGTAATATGTCAAGGTAGTTATAGGTGCTTTCTATGACATTTGTGTACCAGTACATAAGAAATTATATAACTGACACGTGGAGGTAAGTTTAAGTGGTCAACATTTTTCAAAGTTTTTTCCTGTTGAAAAGCTTTTTTTCATTGATGCCCATGTATTACAATTAGGAATTTTTCTAGTCTACGAAGTCCCCTTTTTCTATTACCTCTCAAGCGGCGGAGTGTGGTGGAGCGATAGAGTGTGGTTGGTGCGGTGAGTGGGTGTCCATCTTAATGATCGGAAACATTGAAGATCAGATCGTCAGTGGCATAAGTCATACTTGTGTCCGATCGTGTTTGGAATCACCTACATTGGAATCATATAAGGTGTATTGTCTTTTTGAACTTGTTATTTTTCCAATCCAATCTATCTTTTTGAACTCCATTAACACAAATAACACGACATAAAAAGTACCATCCTCAGGTTACCTTACAACTTCGACATTGTCATTGTCTTAGACCACCATTTATCTTTGCTCAATCCTCCATCTTCATACTCTTGGTAAAAAAAAATTGCACCAGGACACTAATTGCATTATGAATAAATAAAAATGATAGGAATACCATTTAGCAAAATACAAAAATACAAAGGATTAGCTTTGCAACACATGTAGTTTCATATCACAAGGACTACAAATTAAATATTGGACAACTTAAAACTTCCATGTCAGCAAACAACTAGTAAACATTTTGGACCATCTATCTTTAAATACATTAATCAATGGTTATGTTTCTTTGTGTACAGGTACAAGTTTTGCAAACTTTGTGTACTGTAAAATCTTATGGTAGTTATAATAGGAAAGGATACGTGTCACTCTTTTATTGTGCAAGAATAGCTTAATTGTTTGAGTGTCCTCCATGTATTGATTAGCCATTAGTTGAAACGACAAATACGAATTATAACATGTTGGCTACGTAAATGGCTTGAATTTCTGATGCATTCGAGGCTCCGACAAACCTAATCCTTCAACAAGTAGCCAATGTTGGTATTAATAATCAACCCCAAAATGAGTGAATTGCCAATGTGCCAAATCAAGTGAATGACCAAATGATTCGTAATGAAAATCGAAACAATGATGATCCCGGAGTCATTCTGAATCTGAATGCAAGAAAAAGTTTTAGAATGAATAAGATAAAAATAATGTTGCGGGGCATTAAAACATTGTTGGTATAGTTGAACAAGTTCTCAATCGGCATGGGTTTAACATAGGTATGCTAGTCACCCCTATGTTGTTTCTTTGTTCCCACAATTCATGTTACAAACTGAATATTCTGGGGATGAGAAGTCCCTAAATTTGCCAAGTTTGCTGGGGAAGTAGGAAAACTCACTACCGAATATATTGCTTGATATTATATCGAAGCAATGGACTTAATTAGCCAATAATGAGTACTTAAAAATGAAGAACTTTCTCTAAGGAAAATTGCTTTCATGTGGTTTACTACCTTTCCTCCAAAGGCAGGCTTAAATTCTAAGAGAAACCTACCATGGAAATGAAAATTGATTCAGATCCTCTTCAGATGAATGCAAATTATGTTAAGCTTGTAGATATCAACATGGTCAAAGTGCAACAATCGAATTATGTGAAAGAGGCCACTGGTATGGCTATTGAAGAATTCGAGAAGGAAGTCAGGGATATTTTTAAATAGAAAATGAAAGAACATGAAGAAAATAAGGAGAACACACTATCATATTGCCTAAACACTGTTCAAATTTTTATTCTTCATTCTTTTATTCTTTTGACTTCTCATTTCAAACAAGTTTTGGTCTAAAACTCTTGACAAATCTTTGTCATCTGTATTATATTTATTCACACCAAGTGAGTTTCCCAGATATTTATTTTCTTTATTTTCTATGTAAGAGAAGTGTTTGATCCTGAGGATACTAATCTATAAAAGAATACCTATGTGAAGCTTGGGAAGGTTTTTAAGAAGAATATCTGTTTAAACCCATAAAGGCAATGAAAATACCTTGGTATAGTGAAAATCCTAACTTGGTTAGGGATTGGACATAGCACATGTGGTTGGTGTGAACCGGTATAAATCTCTTGTGTGATCTTCTTTGTCTTTATCTCTATATTTAATTTGTCAGACTTTTCTGGGGATTAAATTGTGCAAACTTAAAACCTTTTTTAAACTAAGTTTCGATAAACCAATTTACAATTAGAGTCTGAAGTTTTAGACCCATACCTCGTAATCCTTCAGACTCAGTTTGAAGTCTTTGTGAAAATTCTTATGGACTTATTGTTACAAAAATTATAAGTTTTTAAGAAAAAACAATTCAAACCCTCTTCTAGTGTTTTACCTATGTGTTTCAATAAGGTATGCAATCCTATACAGTCGGCATGCAAATGGGACGCTCCTTTCTTGACTGAGAGCTCTAGTTAGCCAACATGGAAAGTGAAAAGAAGTGTTATAAAAGTCGGACTAGACTGGCCAGTCCGACTAATTCAACTGGATCTGAACCACTGTCCAGTTTTCTTATTAGATCGGATGTGCCACAGAACCAGAGATGACATCATTGAACTAGGCAGAAATCGGTCAACCGGTCACAACTCGAACCGGGTCAATTGTGTTGACTAGTTGCAAAGTGTGCAAATAAAATGTTAAAAGCGCCTACGATGAGAATCGAAGTCCAAACTTGCGAAGGGGAAAACGTGTGAAAGGCATTAACCGTTGCGCCAACACACTGTTTAGTAATTTATACACACGAATATGTGTTTAAACTATTATGTTCATTGAAAGAATACATTTTTCCGGTTTGACTGATCCGACCAGGAACCGGCCTGGTGACTGGTCCGTTTAACCCATAAAACCAGGGGATCTCAGAATCGATGAGAACCTTATAATAAAGTTATTTATACTAATTTACAACTTTAGATATCTTAATTTCTTATAATTTTGTTTATTTTTATTAATTAAATGTTATATAATATTAAAAAATATATTTAATTAAAATTGGTTAAACCACGGTTCGGCCACGGTTGAACCATTGAACCTTCACCGGTTCAATTACCGGTCCGGTTTTTAAAACATTGGTTCATACAATATATGTATACGTTTTTATATGCACAGTTTTTATTTTAAATTCGTTTAATTTAAAATGTATTGGCTTATATTTTTAATATTTTATGACTTTTAATTTTTCATAAATCTCAATTTTTTACAGTTGCATTCAAACACTATGTCAAAATTATTAATTAATATAAACTTACCTATTTTAATGTATATCTATATATTTTAGAAACATAAATATTTATTAATGTATTTTCGGTTTAAGCAGTTCAACCAATGACTCATTGGTTGAATCAGTGTCCCACTGATCCAATATCCTGATCGAGTCGATGATCAGTCCGGTTTTAATAACACTAGTGAAAATACTACATAAAATAAAAATATTAAATCTTCTTTATATCATAACATGAATGAAAATTGTGAATATTGTGTATGTTTTGTGAAAAATGTTTATTTTATATTAAGCGGATGTTTTCATACCGTTCACCCAAGGTATGGTTAGATATCTCGTAGTTCAAAATGTTTTCAAATGTTATGTTATTGTTAGTGACTTTACTCACGTGATATTTTATTTGGAAATTGTAATTTGTGAAAAAAAAATTAAGAGTTGTATAGTGTATTCTAGAACTTTTTTTTATTTTCACTTATTTCCAAATATATTATTTCAAACATGTGTTAGCAATATATTATATAAATGAGGATGTTATAAAAAGATCAAATTGTAAAGATGAAAGGATAAATTTTTTATTTTAAAAAATTTATTTTTAATGAACTGATTAATTTATGCACATGGAGACTTTTAGAGACCTAAAAACACAAGTTCCATTTTCAGAGATCAAATTATATATCAATTATTCAATTATTTTAAATAAATGATGGTTTTGTGGACAAAAAAAAAGATAAAGAGTAAATTACTCCAATCTCCCCTCTATTTTGCACTTCCAACACAAAACCCCCTCTATTTTGAAAATCTACACAATTAAAACCCTTCCAATTTTAAAAGTACATTACACTTCAACCAAATTTTTCATGATACATTTAATAAAAATTTTATTCAACAATCAACAATTATCTTTTATATTAAATTGACCAACATACCCTTACTAATTATGGATTTTTTTACTATATAAAAATCCCTCAATTTTTAAGATTTTCACAAACTCCTTATATTTTATAAATATATTATTCTTTTTTCTTTTGTGTCAATGAATAAAAGAAAATGCAAAAAAAATAACATCATATAATTTTTTTCAAATGACATTATTTTGAATAACAAAAATCATACTTTCATACCATCAAAATAAAGAAATTTATTTTAAAATTTTTCATATTAAAAATTTAATTAAAAACTCAGAAACGGAAAAAAATGAACCAAAATAATTAATTAAGATTAATTTATGAAGTATTAATACATTAAAAAAAATTTACTAAGATGGATCTTAATAAAAAAAACTTTATAAATTATAAAAAAAACTTAATATGTAAAATAATAAACGTTAGGATAACGACAAAGAAGGAGAACAAGAAGAATGAATTTTGCGCGAGAAAGACTGAGATTTTCATGTTGGGGTTTTATTGCATTTATCAAATTCGGATAATTCAATTAGAAAGGAAGGGGTGCCTTGAGGGTAATGTTGGATTTTTTAAAAATTATTCTAAATAAATAATAAAAAATTATATTAATTGGGGTTTTGTGTAGGTTTTCAAAATAGAAGGGGTTTTGTGTAGGTTTTTAAAATAGAGGGGGTTTTGTGTGGAAATGTAAAATAGAGGGGAGATTATAGTAATTTACTCAAAGATAAATGCTGATTTTTTAAAATTTTGATGATTGTTAAACACGTTTTCCTTATAGAAATCTCATGTGTTATGGCGGTTTGTTGAAGATATTCACAAAGGAGCGACTCCAAAATTGTTTCATATAGACATAGTTATCATTTAATCCTTCCTCTTTAGTATATTAGTTAAATTCCTCATAAAAATAGAGAATTCAAGACTCCAACCACTAACTATATAAAGTGTTAGATAAAACTAGTGAATAAATTAGTTAAAAGCTGAAATACTATCTGAAAGTTGAAACAATTATTTTTTAATTTTGCATTTAATGATCATACAAGAATATTCTAAATTAGTCAATATTTTATTATTAAATTAATCTTTTTAAGGATCTTATTCAAGTATTTTAACCTTATGATTCGAACGAATTACCACACGCATTGAATGGTATTTTTATAAATAATTTCTTATAAGTTATAATATTTTTTTAGTCAAATTGACATCATAAAAATACGATGGTCCTATAAATATTTTTAATAACAATAATATATGTAGATATAAATATTATATTTTAAACTCTGCATTTAATGATCTTATAAAAATATAATTTATTTAAAATATTTTAGTCAGATATTTTGACCATATGATTTGAATGAATTATCTTATGCATTATTTAATATTATTAAATGATTCATATTATTATATTATTTTTTGGTCAAATTTTAACATTATAAATTCATTGATGCTTTTAATTAGTTCTTTATAAAAATAATATAATATATGGAGGAGGGTTATAATTACACCGGTGTAAGTTACACCAAGTATTACACCGTTAATAACTACAAATCGAATATGTTTTTTAGTAATCCAACCGTTGAATGATGTTTGTTCATCATCAATATTATATGTGCCAAATTTTGTAAAATTTTGACACTAATAACTTGATAATCAAATGGTTGGATTTTTCATATATTTCAAATGTATATATAACGTTAATCTTGAGACATCTCAATGGCATATCAAATAATTTCGGATTAATGTAAAATTTTATATGTATGATCTATATGATAGTAACTTTCAATCCAACGGTGGATGATTTAATACAATGATCCGTTAAAAAAATATTCAGCGGTGTAATACTTGGTGTAACTTACACCGGTGTAATTATAACCCTCCTCTAATATATGATAGTTAAAATAAATAAGTTATTTCTAGATGCACATTGAATGATGTTAGTAATTGCTCCAAGCAAATTCAAGGAACATATATATATATATAGGTTGCAATTCCTACCTTTCTCAGAGTTCAAATTGTATACAATTGAACAACCCTATGGAAGATAAATTTGAGATTATGTCAAGTCAAGTTATAAAGCCATCTTTTACAACCCCTCATCATCTCAAGTACTTCAAACTCTCATTTCTTGAACAAATTTCACCATATCAATACGTTTCAGTTCTCTTCTTTTACTCTGCATCTGATGTCAGTGGTTACGAAACTGGCTCTACATCCCTGTGTGATCATTTGAAGGCTTCTTTATCAAATGTGTTAAACCTTTACTACCCACTTTGTGGAAGAATCAAAGGAAATGCCTACATTGACTGTAGTGATGCAGGTGTGCCTTTCATTGAGGCTAAAGTTTCCTCCCATCTCTCTTCCATCCTAGAATACCCACAGGTCAATATCTTGAAACAATTACTTCCACTTGATCCATATGAACCAGTATTTGAAAATGTTAACTATGAGGAACTAGTCATATTGGCAGTTAAATTTAGCAAACTAAGTTGTGGTGGTGTAGTACTTGGTGTTTGCATGTCACACAAGATTGTTGATGGTATAGGGATGACTTCTTTCCTCAATGCTTGGGTTGAAACAATGAAGGTAAGTGGCAACCCAAAAAAACCTTACATGGAAGCAAGTTCATTATTTCCTACGAAAGACGTGCATTTTATTACTCTACCATCTGGTATGGTTGAAAACAAGGAACTTGTAACTGCAAGATTAGTGTTTGATGGGGAAAGCTTGTCTAGGCTAAGAGACGAAAATAATAGCTATCGTCCCACTAGGGTTGAAGTTGTGACGGCTCTTATATGGAAATCAATGATGGAGGCAACCATAGGGTGCTCGAGGGGGGGGAAACTTGTAAGGTCTTTTGCATCACATGTTGTGAATATTCGTAGTCGTATGGTGCCACCATTGCCAGAGAACAGCATAGGAAATGTTGTTCATTTTGTTGTGACACCATTAGTTGAATTCGAAGTGGACAAAAGTGTTGGGTTGCAAGATTTGGCAGTAATGGTTAAGAAAGAGATAAGGAGACTTGATGCAGATTATGTGAGTAAACTTGGAGATGATGGCGGGTTTGATTGGATTATGGAGTCTAGAGAGAAATTGAAGCTTATGATCTCTAAGGACATTCAATGGTCTAAGTTTTCTAGTTGGACAAGATTTCCTTTATATGAAATTGATTTTGGATGGGGAAAGCCAACTTGGGCGAGTAGTCTTTGTTTTCCTTCAAGAGATAATGTCAAATTGTTGCCCACAAGATGTGGGAAAGGGATAGAGGCATGGGTTATCTTGGATAAAGAGGTTATGGTTCAATTTGAGCGTAACCAAAAGCTTCTACAATATGCATCGATCTTACGTGCCTCTTGAGATGTATAGTTATTTCAATGTTAAAAACGGCACTTGTTTTGTTATTAGTCTAATCTTTTCTTTCAAAATGGCTAATGTATTGTGTAAGCATTTCAGATAAAATAAATGAAAGTTGTGGTTATTTTGGTTTTGGATTTATAAAGGTGAAGTTCTGAATGATTGTGATTTTAATTTGATATAAAAGAAAACTTGATTCATTGAATGAATGAAAATTTTTGAATCATGCATGTTAATTTTTCTTTGTGCTATATATGTGATATTTGTTTGTTTGTATTATATTTGTAACATCCCGAAATTTAGAAATATAATTTAAAAACGTATAATTATATTTCAATGACGTTAGCGGAAAGAATAGAAGTTACATAATAATAATAATAATAATTATTATTAATATACTTGTATTTATGAGATAATAATGATATAATATTATACATAATAGGAGAGACGTCAGATTATTAGGATCTTAATCAGATATGTTTATATTGAATATAATAATAATATTATTAAGGGATAAATCATAAGATTGCAAATAACATTAATTGTTATAAATATAGTAATTGTTATATTAATAAAATAATATCAGGATTAATAAGGACAATCTCAGAAGAGAGATATGGTTTAGTATTTTAAATTAAGATCAGATTTTAAAATAGGGATAATGAGATCACAAGGATTAAGGGTAAGAATCAATACAAATCTAGGATAAGATTTAATTATATAATTTGAATTTAAATTTGAATGTAGACGGATAAGGACTCCGTAATATATTAATAATTCCTAATATAAATGAATAAATAAAAGAAAAGAAAAGGAAGAAATAATAGTATTATTATTTTTAATAATATTAATTGATTAAATAAGAGGAATAAATAATAGTATTAGTAATATTAATATTTTTTTATGAATAATGTTATTTAATAAAAAAAGGATGAGTGGGATGAGAGTGGGTCCAACCCAGTTAAGTATTTAAGTAAGGAGGGGTTACCAATTCGTCCTAATCCTTATTTTTCAAAACGTTAGAGAGTGAAACCTTAAGGAGGGGAGAAACGATTCCACAAGGAGAAGGTGCTGCATAGTAGATCAGTAAAGGGAGCCACCATTCGCTTTTGGGATTGTCATCTCTAAGGTACGGTGGGGAAGAGGGTGCTGCTTGTATATGCACGTAGGGGTGCTTGGGTAGTAATCTAAGGGTATGAATTCGTAATGATATATGTTATAACTGAGAATGAATGATATAAACTATTGATTTATGATTGATTGGATGAATCTTGATGATTTATTGGGCGAAATTAAAGAGGATATTGACAATAATGAAAAAGGGAAAATTAGGGATTTGAGGATTTGGGGTTTTGATGGATTGGTTGTATAATCTGTGAAAAGATTGTTGTTTTACTGAGTTTTGATGATATAAACGCATAAGAATGATTATTTAACAAAGATGATTGATTAGGGATTGAAAAGAGAGGTTTAGAGATGATAAAAATCGTGAGAACTGTGCTCTGCGTCGCGGGTAATCGATTACCAGGTGTGGTAATCGATTACCAGGGTGTTCTGGATAGCCCAGAAGTGTTGTTTGTTCGCTGGTAATCGATTACAAGATGGTGGTAATCGATTACCAGAGAGATTGCTTGCAGGTAATTGATTATAGGGATGCTGTAATCGATTACAAGTGTGTTTGGTTGCAGGTAATCGATTACAAGGTGGTTGTAATCGATTACCAGAGACCTTGTTTACAGGTAATCGATTACTAGAGGTTGGTAATCGATTACCAGAGTGGACTTTTAGATCCTAAGTGCTTGATAATGATTGATGTTGTTTGATAATGCTTTATAATGATTATGGTGTTGATGATTAATGATGTTTGATGCTGATTTGGTGTGCATAATGATCGGTGAATATGCAATGTGAATGATGATGATTTGGTGTGCATTATGATAGGTGAATATGCAATGTGATTGAGGATGATGTGGAATGATATGATGATATTAATAATGTTTTGGTGTGCATAATATGCAATGTGATTAATGATGATGACGAATGTTATAATGATGTTAATGATGATAGTGTATATCACTTTATGATGATGATGTTAATGATGATAGTGTATATCACTTGATGATGATGATGTTAATGATGATAGTGCATATCACTTTATGATGATGATGTTAATGATGATAGTGCATATCACTTTATGATGATGATGTTAATGATGATAGTGTATATCACTTTATGATGATGATGTTTAATGATGATGATAATGATGATGGTGTATATCACCTTATGATGATGATGTTACCAAAGTTGTGCGGGCCCATAGAGGGGGTACAAATTAGGAGAGATGTTTTGTGCATATGTGATGTTACCTAAGTTGTGCGAGCCCATAGAGGGGGTACAACTTAGGAGAGATGCTTTTGTGCATATGTGATGTTACCTGAGTTGTGCGGGCCCATAGAGGGGGTACAACTTAGGAGAGATGCCTTGAGCATATATGATGAGACCTGAATTGTGCGGGCCCATAGAGGGGGTACAATTTGGGAGGTGAACTGAGTTGTACCGGCCCATAGAGGGGGTACAACTCAGGGGATCAAGATGGGGCGTTCGATGCACGAGCCCATAGAGGGGGTGCAACCTAGGGATGATTTGTACTGGCCCATAGAGGGGGTGCAACCTAGGGTCGAATGTCATTGTGCGGGCCCATAGAGGGGGTACAACCTATCGGATTGTGTGTGGTGACACCGGTAGACTATCTTGGTACTAACTAGAGTGATTGACGAGGCGCACCCATTATGCGGAGTTCCAAGTCATGATCTTTGGGAGGTGATGTGATGAGTTTTGGTGCATTTGATGATGTGTTATACTCGATGATGAAATTGAGTTATATAATGATGTTGATGAGTTTCGGTGCATATAATGATGAATGTATATGTGTTATATTTGATGATGATATTGAGTATAAAATGATGTTATGAATATTAATGATGAATGAGGATTATGTGTGAGAATAGAGTATGTGGTTCCTTGGGTGAATGATGGTATGAGATTTATACGATGATATAGATGAATTGTTATATGATGATTTATAGATGATTATTATCTGATGAATTATTTGATGTTCGGGTATGTGGTGTGATTAATGATGATGTTGTTTATATGAGGGTGATGATATGGTAGCCTCCTATGTGTATGTATGAGTGGTATTCTTTTCTTCACCGTTACACTGTGGTTATTTTACAGGTGATGATGATGACACTACTGGTGTCAAGTTTTGATTAAAGGGAGTGTTGCTCTGGTACGTGTGACATCAGGGCATATTATTGGGGGTTCTTTTCTTTATGTTACTAGATAGGAAGGATTTTGTAAACACTTTTAAATGTCTTACATGGCAAGTAGGATGTTTTAATTATTGATGATTTGGAGATTCCGCTGCTTGTGTATTTTGAAAACTTTTGAGTTCTATTTTCGTTTTAATTAAGTTGTTTTACAATGAATGATATTTTAAATGAAGAGGTATGTGAACCTTTTTAACCGTTGAGGAATACCGTTTTTGAAAAATATTTCAACTTATTAATTGTATAAGAGCTGGGGTAGAAGGGTGTCACAATATTCAACTCCTTATCATAAAAAATCTAGCCCGACCCTTGCAAAGTAATCCAACTTTAGGCCAACATCAAAGTATTAATATCTCAAATATATAATTTTATTCAATTTCAACTTTAGGCTTTTCAATATAAAACAATTTCTACTAACCCCAATTATTTGGTTTCAGTTTTGTTTCTACAAGAAAACATAATACATATCAAAAGAAATCAAGCAATCTAGTGTCAATCCATCATAACGTGAAAATGTAGCCTTTGAGTGAAGTTTTTAGTTTTTCATTTTTTATTGCTAGGAAGAAGCAATCAAAATTATTATAAAATTTTAAAATTAAATATCGTGGCACTTTATTGTGAAAAGGAATTTCGGTGTTCCCAAACTTATTTAAAGGCCCTTAGAAGGCCCAATAAGAGGCCTGGGAAATGTGCAGAGGCAATTAAATATGAGTAACGAACATATTAGAATTGTGAAATCAAATCTTTGTTTTTGGTCTGTTGTTACTATTTTTTGTTTATATCAATTTTCAATGAAATCATTCAACTCCAAGACAAGAATCACTCGATTAAGAGCGAAGATACTAGATAGAAGTTTGTTAAACTCTTTGTAAATGTAACTTTCTTGGAAGCAGATTTCATTTTACATTTCTAACACCCTATCTCGTTACTCAACTAACTCCGAGGAATTTTGTTGATAACGCTTTGAGAACGTAAGAGGAATTGAAAAACTAATTTATTTTAGTTAAGATTAGAGCTTAAATAACATTAGTTCAAACGGGGTTTAACTCAATATATTATATAAGTGAAGATGGACTTTGTATTAAATTACACTTTAAACACAAATGTACATCCCTAAGTACATGCATCCATAGGTGGGACCACCTGACTCATCAAGATCCGGCTCGACTTGGACTCCACAATAGGTATGGCAATTGAGCCTAAGTCCTATAGATACCCGCAATAGGCAGGGCAAAAACATGCTACGCGGGTACGGGGATGAGGACATGCTTTTACCAGTAAATTTTCACGCGAATGAGTGCTGGTACGTGCATTATATTGCCCATCCCGCCCAAGCCCGCACACACACACACACACATAATTATTAAATAAATAATATAAAATATTCTCAATCTCTTGTTTAAGGTTATGCGCACAGACCAAGGAAATGATTGATGTGTCTTAATTTAATAACATCTTTATTAAAATACCCCCATTTAATAAGGATGCAAAAGAGAGGGTTAGTTAATGGGTATATGGTTGCAAGCTTATAAAGTCATTAAAATGCCTTGAAAATATAAGGAGTGTTTGAATGATAAAGAATTATGTAGTTAAGAGAGAGAGAGAGAGAGAAAATTAGAGTAGTTGGTGGTTGATGTAAGTAATTAAATAAGGGTATAGTTGGAAAAAAAAAGTAATTACTTTTTCTTGAATATCTAAAACAACAAGAGTTTTGAAACTTAGAAGTATGCTAAAACAAGAGTTTTGGACGGAGATAGTATATATTAATATTAATTTTAAAAAGATATATCTAATATATTTAATTTTAAAACTCATAGTACATATTTATAAATAGAAAAGAAAAAATTGATAGATTTTCGGTATTAAAATTACCATGAGAATAAAACATTAAAACGATTCAAACATTTTATATTAAAATTGCAATAAGAACAAATAATAGAATCCTAATTGTCCCTCCCAGTATCGCCTCCTTCCTACTTCCATTTCTCATTAAACTTTTATGTTATGTTAGTCATAATAAACTGTTATAAAGTCCAAGTTTATTATATTGTTATGTGGAAGTATTAAACTGTTGACCAAGCTTATTAAATTTTCATGTGGAAGTATTAAACTACTATGAAGTCTATGTTTATTAAATAGTTATGCTGGTGAATGATGATATTTAAAAATTATGTTTGGATGAACTTGGAGTAATTTTTAAATTGAGATATAGTTTTCTTAAATTAATGTTTTTCTTATTGAGTTCCTAATTTTTCACTCAACTAAACTGCCAGTAAAGAGCATGAGTATGGGCATTTAGGTGCCCAAAGGGTACAAGGACAAGAATTAAAAATTGATATGCACACGAGTACGGGTTTTTTAAAAAAAAACGCGGGTATGGGAACAAGCACTATAGTACCCTGCTCAGAGGGTACCCATTGTCATCCCTAATCCAAGTCTATCTTTACCATAGCATACTCCTATGAAATCTGTGCCTACTTGGGTGCCACAAGAACAAGAGACAACAACAAGGAAACATAAATGGGGTGAGAACACTTTACATTAACTCACTTCCGCAAGATATAAAAACTAGAGTATAAGGAAAAACAGACAATTCGACACAACAATATATACATTAATGAATTATAGAGGTACCGATATCTAGTGCATGTTTGCTAACATATAACGTCATTTATCATAAAAAAATATGCAATGCATGTAGGCCCAGGGAATCACTAACACAATGCACACAACAACTACAAATCCAGGGAAGCGGTCAAGAGTTAGAGTCCGTACTAATCCTCGTACCCAAGCCATATGCTTAAAATATTTTTATCGATTAAAAAATAATAAACTCCTTCCGGACAATCTCCATTGATTTGGAAATCTCGAAAGTGTTAAGGTTGTCAAAGTTTGTCCTAAGGGATCTAACAATAGGGAGCGAGCCTATGTCCCATGGTACCCCCCTAAGAACTAAATGACCCCTAAGGTTGGCTTACTTTATAGTACCAGGTACCTAGTCCTAACCAATTTCTCACTGTACCAAGTGTAATGTCCTAATTTCGAAACTAAAGAATAATGCCCGTTGGAAGCGCCATTCCCGAATTTACGAAATTATTTTTCGCGATATTACCGATATCGTAAAACATACATCATATAATTTGCTTAAGTGGTCAAATGTGTACATAAGCATTAAACATCAAAATAACCATGTAATTGAATAATTACAATCTCAGGCCAACAAGTGGCCATAAATCCATCTAAACAATTAATTCAGTTAGATTCATATTCATTAAAATATCATAGTTCTAACAAAAGTAAAAAAAATGGAGAAGTCTAATATTGGACACCGGTTACCCCCCAATCAAGATCTCGGCTGAACATCCTGCACATCTAAATCAATCCACAAAACATATGGTGAGACTAAAGTCCCAGTGAGTGTAATCAGGCGTGTAGTGTAGGATAACATACAGATGTAAATGCATAAAGACAACACATAGAATCACTGCTACAATGTACAAGTGCACAATTCAATCAGTCAATCCATAATCATTGGGGTCTTTCCACATCATCCAGACCTAAGCCCAGTATTCGAGCAAGGAATGTCTTCCTTGCGGTCATAAAGACCTCGCCATTTAACATGTTTAGTTTTATTCACAAACAATATGAGTGGGTTTTATCTTTCCTTTTTCCCTTTTTCCTCTTTGGTCATAGACCCATGTAAATCATCAGTTTTTATTCCTTTTTATACACTTGATATCATGAATTTAGTGGAAGCAATGAAAAGCATGTGGACATCCTCTTAATAATAAGCATATAGTGAGTCATGAATTCCAAACCCTAACCCTAAGGACTTGGCCTATCAAACTGCAAATCTCTCACATAATACACATAGTTCATAAGGAAATCAATAAATCTAGCATACACAATCAAATAGGAAAGGGAAACCAAGGAGGGGGAGCATCTAGGGTTTTCAAGCGCAATGGTAGTGGGTGTGTAGATTACACTCACTTCCAAAACAATCTAATAAAGTCTTTGAGGGGTTTCCAAGCTCTCCTCTCTTTTCTTTCCTCTTGTAAAATCACTCTCCAAGTTTCCTTTATTCTTCTCTCTTATCTAGGGCAAGGTGGGGTGTGAGTTAGGCTTTGATTTGGGGTCCAAATGACCCTTTAAGTTCTTTTAAAAAAACTAATTCGCGAGTTTTTGCTCAAGCGAAATATTTTCGCTTGAGCAAAAATCAGACAGTGGCATTCTGCTTGAAATTTGCTTGAATGAGACATTTTTGCTCAAGCAAATTCCTCAAATTCTCTTAAGGAAAATCTTCCGCTCATGCAAAAACCAAGAAAAATTAAACTCCTGCTCTTTGCCTGAAATTTGCTTGAGCGAAAATCCTTCGCTCAGGTGAATTTATAAGACAATTTTCCACCAGGTTTCAACTGATATTTCGCTCAAGCGAGGGATCCTTCGCTTGAGTGAAAATGAGGCAGTGTTAAATACCTTGATTTCAATTTCCTTTTGCTCAAGCGAGCCATTTCACGCTTGAGCGAAAATAAGGCATTATTGCCTCATTTTTAACAGCTTTTAACCCTTTTGAACCTATTTCATTTTAAGTAAACATTTTCTTATTATAATTTCACTTATGAAAATTGGATTTAAAATTTGGGATTTCACAATTCTACCCCCCCCCCCCCTAAATAATTTTATCCTCAAAATTGAATATTAAAGGTTTTACCTCAAGGAAAAAGCTCTGGATACCGCGCACGAACCTCATTCTGTTTTTTCCCATGTGACTTCCTCTAGCGTTTGACCTTCCCAAATTACCTTCATTAATGGAATGACCTTATTCCTTAGGATTTTGACACTTCAATCAACAATATGAGCAGGCCTTGCAGGAATTGTAAGATCTTCCCCTAATTATACAGACTCAGAACTTATGATGTGTGAGAGGTCATGGACATACTTTCTTAGTTGGGAGACATGGAAGAAATCAAGGATATTGGAAAAATAGGGAGGACAGACTATTCGATAGGTAAGAGGCCAATCCTTTTGATGGCCCTTCCAATTCCTGTGACGAGAGTGACCTTGAAGAAAACATGTTCTCCTTCCTCAAACTGTAGGTCCTTCCTCATTCTATCAGCATAACTCTTCTACCTGCTTTAGGCAATTCCAAGTTTCTCCCTAATCATCCTAATTTTATTAGTGGTTTCTTGGACCAACTCAAGACCTAGAAGGTTCCTCTCACCCACCTCATACGAGAACAGAGGGGATCTTTACTTCCTACCATACAAACCTCATAGGGTGCCATACCTATATTACTATGGAAACTGTTGTTGTAGGCAAACTCTATGAGCGGTGGGTACCTATCCCAATTACCCTTCTCTTCTAGCACACGGGCTCTAATCATGTCCTCTAAGGTTTGGATAGTCCGTTCAGACTGGCCATCAGTTTGAGGGTGGTAGGTGTGCTAAATTTCAATCTAGTCTCGAAGGCTTGATGGAGCACATTCCAAAACCTATAGGTGAACCTAGGATCTCTGTTAGAGACTATGCTAGAGGGTACACCATGGAGTTTGATTATCTCCTTGATGTACAAGTCTGCTAGTTTGTTCAGGGGAATAGGTAGCCCTAATCGGTAAGAAATAGGCTAACTTGGTAAACCTATCCACAATGACCCATATAGAGTCATACCCTGCTAGGACTCTAGGTAGCCCCATCACAAAGTTCATGGCTATCCTCTCTAGCCTAGAGACAAACTCTGTTATCTTACCCTTCATACCTACCCACCAAAACATCTTCAAATCTTGATACATCTTGGTAGTACTAGGATGCACCGTGGACTTACTCCTATGGGCTTCCTCTAAAATTTTTTGTTTAAGACTACCCCTTAGGGACACAGACTCTCCCTTGGAAGAGAATCATCCCATATTCAGACTTCGAAAACCCTGGTTGCCCCTTTTTTTAGCTTAGAGGTCTAAGTCTAAACTCATTGGACACATCCCATCCCGGGCTTCTCTAATTTGGGCTCTCAACTCATTAGACACCTCTATCCTGTGCAACCTCAGACTATCGACCCCAAAATTTATGTTAAGGCTCAAATCTCTAAACTCCTTCACCGGTTCCATCTCATGCAACATCATCAAGGATGCATGCAAGGATTTCCTACCCAAGGCATCAGCCACTACATTGGCTTTACTCGGGTGATACATCAACTCAAAATTGTAATCCTGCAAAAACTCCATCCACCTCCTCCACCTTATGTTAAGCTCCTTTTGGTAAAAAAAAAGTACTTAAGGCTCTTGTGGTCACTAAACACATCAAATCTCACACCACAGAGGTAATGCCTCCAAATCTTGGGGGCGAATACCACTGCTGCTAATTCTAAGTCATGGATGGGGTGATTCTCCTCATGGGGTCTAAGTTGCCTAGAGGCATAGGCTACTACTCCCTTCTCTTGCATCAACCCACGACCAAAACAAAACCCTTCCTAGAAGCATAATTGAAAACTTCAAAAGTCTTTGCAAGATCCGGTAACACTTGTACAGGGACGGTAGTCAACCTCTCCTTGAGTTCTACAAAACTCTTCTCATAATTCTCATCTCACACGAAGGCTCGTCCCTTCCGAGTCAACCTGGTGAGGGGAAATACTAGCTGGGAGAATCCCTTAATGAATCTCCTTTAGTATGAAGGGAATCAAGCATGTGGTCAGGGTTGTAGCGGAAATAAATGGATTCCCTCCCTTGTTATAATCATTTTGCGAAAACACGAATCAAGGCATAAAAGGTATTGAAACGAAAGGTCGTACCTTATTAGGATTATTAACGAGGCAAGTGTAGCCATGTCTCTATTGGTATCCACGCCAACGGCCGGACTAGGATTCTCTCCTCAGCTCTGCTAGTAGCCTTAGAAAGTAAGAAGCGGTTGCTCATGTGTGTTTAGGGTAGTGCATCTCATGCTCTATTTATAGAGTGGTGGCTAGGGTTTTACCCCCTCACTCACTTAACCCTCACACTTATGGGCCTGACCCATTATGTTATAATTCTAATTAAATTAAATTAGAATTATTATCATTTCCTAGTGGCATGTTGTATGCGTGTGACCCAATAGGATTTTAATATTTGGTTATAATATTAAAATAAAACCCTTTTATATTTAATATCATAAATAGTGAGCGGTATCTAGCAACACATCACTGTCCAAATATTGAGATTATCAATAACTTTGATAAATCCTATTTTATTATAATAATTTATATGATATGTCCCTTTGTCCAAATATCTAATTGAACACAAGGGCATGGATTGTGTCAACCTTGTATAGTTCAATATATATTTTCTTGATCCCCAAGTAGACTGTACAGAAAATAAATATCTCATATTTATCCTCCTGAGAATGGCCATGCATTTTTCAGTCTCACTTTATCAAGAGGCCTAAAGATACAACTCCCGTTACATAAGAGGGACAAATCCCATCTAGGGCACTCACATTCCTCCACATAAATTATTATATGTCCAAAAATCAACTTTATGATTACCCTGTTACAGGCAACGTTTGATGATATTCAAAACATATAATTCCTTATGTAGGAATCGTAGTGATTTCAGGTCGAAGGACTTCATATAATATTTATCAATTTAAGAAACGTTCATGACACTTATGTAACAACCCATGCAACGTTCTTAAGGTGGGTCTGTCCAGTACACCATTACTCTTAATGTGTACCTATGTGAGCACATGATATCTCATATCCATGATCTGTGAGATGTGATCATCAATGAACTCACATACTAGTCTAAATGCATCTTTGTCCTAAGATGATAATTGACTAGGGACTATTTAAGAATAGTTCTTCATAAACTCTCACGATCAAGTCATCTACTTGATTCCTTATGAAGTTTAAGCTTACTATTTTAAGGACAATAATTATATTCTAAAAGAATAAGTTTGCCTTTATAAAATAACATGATACAAGTGATGGATGTTCACAAATATATAAGTCTCTAGTGCATATTCCTAACATAGTATCTCGTCAATCCTAGGAAGCTCCTAATCTCCGTTATGGTTTTTGGTCTCTCCCACTCAGGGACAAATTTTATCTTACTCGGGTTCACTGACATACCCTCTCGAGATATCATATTGCCTTGGAAATGAACCCTATCCAACCAAAACTCATATTTTTCAGGGTTGGCAAATAATTTCTTTTCTCTCAAAACCCCTAACATTATCCTCAAGTGTTGTTTATGCTCTTTTAATGTTTGGGAGTAGATAAGGATGTCATCGAAGAATACAACAACAAACTTATCTTGGTAGGGCCTGAAAATCCGATTCATGACACAGTCGAAGCATTGGTCAAATCAAAAGGCATCACTAAATACTCATAATGCCCATATCTATTTCTAAAGGTAGTCTTAGGGATGTTATATCCTCTAAACTTAATCTGGTGGTATCCTGACCTCAAATCTATCTTAGAGAACACCGGGACTCCTCTAAGTTGATCCAACGGGTCATCAATTCTAGGTAGAGGGCATTTTTTCTCGATATTTACCTTGTTCAACTGCCCAAAGTCCACATACAACCTCATACTCGCTCCAATTCTTCCTCTTAATCAAGGTGACACACTAGGCCTAATGAATCTCTTTTCTATCCATTCCTCTAATTGGGCCTTAAGTTCACTAAGCTCTAGTGGTGACATCCTATATGCTGCTTTGGATATAGGTATAGTTCCAGGAACAAGATCTGTGGATAATTCTATCTCCTTATCAGGTGGTAAGGTAGTCACTTCCTTAGGGAAAATATCTTGAAACCCCATAACTATAGTTATACTTTTCAAGTCAGAATAAGTCCCTATAGTTGATGAAAGCAATAAAATATATTGGTTATTCCCATCTGACAAATTTCTTTGAAAAGAGTCAAAATGTAACCTTTTTATAAATAAGCATTTTAGTATTATATCTTTCTTTTAATTAGTCTAAAGAATAAAATACTTGGAGACTTGTGTTAACACCACAATTATTTCGAATAGGTGTTGAAATAATATCATCTTTGACAATGAGACATTTCAAAAATAATATTTGAAGATTAAAAATAGGTCAAGAGCATCGAGGGC
Organism: Sesbania bispinosa; assembly: GCA_026901365.1. Taxonomy (NCBI): domain Eukaryota; kingdom Viridiplantae; phylum Streptophyta; class Magnoliopsida; order Fabales; family Fabaceae; genus Sesbania; species Sesbania bispinosa. The sequence continues at coordinate 93,270 of QLOH01000399.1, forward strand.
ATGAAAGATCTAAAGGTGGGTATGAAAAGTTGCCATGGGGAATTTATTAGAAGTAATCAATAATTTAATTAGTCTTTTTTATTAAATAAATATGTTTAAATGTATAATTGACACATGTCTATTAGGTGATAAAGTTGTAAAGATTAGTAGTTAGGAATTTTTTTTTCTATAAGTAGGTTTTTATACAATGTAATATGGAATGGATTTCATTTTTTTTAAATCTCTAAAAGCTTAATACATCCATTCATCAATGGCTACTACCAAATAGGATCGAAAAGCATATGACCTCACCATGATGAGTTTCATTTGGATACCATTTCTATATGTGGATATTTTGAGAACATGATGAGATTATATGTGGATACCATTTTTATCACCAAGTGACTTTTGAGCCATTCATTTTTGTTGAGGGTATCTTCTAGGCCATTTAATATTAGTTATTGTTTTTGTTGACGAAAAATATTAGTTCTTGTTAATGATCATAATTTATTTTCAATTTCCTCTTACAAAATTATTTCATTATTTATTTCTAAAGAAAATTCATATATCAAATTTTCATTTAATTTAATGCCACATAACTTGTTAGAGCTTTATGAAACTCTTTAATAGATGGTCTATAAAAAGGAAAAAATTTTGAAAAAGAGAAAGAGTAAAATGAGAAAAAAGAGTATGTTGAATCAAAAGTTTATAAAATGAGGTTCAAAATATTCTTGAAACACTTTTGACTATCATCATTGCCTTTTTATTTTCCTTTACTTTTTTGTTTTAAGATTAATAAAGTTATATGAAATATTTGTTTTGATTTGTGTCAATTACTCACACATGTTATTTGTGACACTTTAATTACTTTCGAATGATTTTCGTTGATAAGTGTTTGCAAGGATTGCATAAATTTGAAATAAGTTATATACAGAGACAAATATAGTTTACGGTTTTAAATCACCTGACTGTCATTCTTCATCAAGTGTTTATTTATTATTTTATATCAAAACAATCAATTTTAGATGTTTAGAATAGTTCAAAGGTAAGTGCAGATGATCCTCATCCTATATGATATGGATATTCTAATTTTGATATATATGTGTGTGTAAGTAAATAAAAATGTATTTTGGGGTAGCTATATTGTTTTGTGTCATGAGTTTGATGATGGTTATTATTTTACAATAAATGTTGTGTTACAATATCCAAATGATAATCTTGTGTTAAAAAAGATGGAAATGAATAAAATTATTTGAGATATTCATACTTTGCGGTTGGTCTAAAGTTGCTTGCATTGATAGGGACTAGACTTTTGTTGATAAGGAAAACAAATATCACGTATATAGAACAAAGCAAAATTAACGTGTATGATTTAAAAATTTGCATTCATTCACTGAATCAAATTTTCTTTTAAATCAAATTAAAATCAGTCATTCAGAACATCATCTTCATAAATCGAAAACGAAATTAAGCACAACTTTTACTTATTTTCTCTAAAAATCTTACATAAAACATGAGCCATTTTGAAAGGAAAGATTAGACCAATAACAAATAAAGTGCCATTTTAACTTTGAAATAACTAACGAGATCTATTATTCATACAACCAAATTATACAACAACTCATACAACATACTTTTTCTCTTTATATCTCTCCCTCACATCACCTATCACATCTCACACACTCTCTCCTTTATTTCTTTCTCTTTCAATGTTGTAGAGAATTGTTGTACAACTTTGATAACTATACTTCTCAAGAAGCACGTGAGACCAATGCATGTTGTAGAAGCTTTTCATTGCTTTCAAATTGAACCATAACCTCCTTATCCAAGGTCACCCATGCCTCTATCCCTTCCCCACATCTTGTGGGCAACAACATGACATTATCTCTTATAGGAAAAATAGTAGTACTCACCCAAGTTGGCTTTCCCCATCCAAAATCAACTTCATATAAAGGAAATCTTGTCCAACTAGAAAACTTAGACCATTGAATGTCTTCGGAGACCATAAACTTCAATTTCTTTCTAAACTCCATAAACCTATCAAACCCAACATCACTTCCAAGTTTACTCACATAATCTACATCAAGTCCCACTATTGCTTTCTTAACCATTGCTACCAAATCTTTCAACCCAACATTTTTTTCCACATTCATTTCAACCAATGGAGTCACAGCTAATTGAATAACATTTCCTATGCTATTCTCTGGAAATGGTGGCACCAAGCGACCACGAATATTCACAACATGTGATGCAAAAGACCTTATAGGTTTTTTCCCCCTCGAACTTCCTATGGTTGCATCCATCATTGATTTCCATATAAGAGCGGTCACAACTTCAACCCTAGTGGGACTATAGCCATCAATTTCATCTCTTAGCCTAGACAAGCTTGTCCCATCAAACACTAATCTTGCAATCACAAGTTCTTTGCTTTCAACAATACCAGCTGAAAGAGTAGTAAAATGCATGTCTTTTGTGGGAAATAACAAACTTGCTTCCATGCAAGGTTTTGTTGGGTTGCCACTTACCTTTGTTGTTTCAACCCAAGCATTAAAGAAAGAAGTCATCCCTATACCATCAATAATCTTATGTGACATGCAAACACCAAGTACTACACCACCACAACTTAGTTTGCTAAATTTAACCGCCATCATGACTAGTTCCTCATAGTTAACATTTTCAAATACTGGTTCATATGGATCAAGTGGAAGTAATTGTTTCAAGATATTGACCTGTGGGTATTCTAGGATGGAAGAGAGATGGGAGGAAACTCTAGCCTCAATAAAAGGCACACCTGCATCATTACAATCAATGTAGGCATTTGCTTTGATTCTTCCACAAAGTGGGTAGTAAAGGGTTAACACATTTGATAAAGAAGCCTTCAGATTATCACATAGGGATGTAAAGTTAGTGTCATCACTACTGACATTGGATGCAGAGTAGAAGAATAGAACTGAAGTGTATTGATATGGTGAGATTTGATCAAGAAATGAGAGATTGAAGTGTTTGAGATGATGAGGGGTTGTAGTAAAGGGCTTTATGACTTGTGTTGACATAATCTGAAATTTAGCTTCCATATTATGATTGTTTATCTGTATACAATTAAGAAAACTAGGAATGACAATCTATATATATGTTTCATGAATTTCCTTGGAGTAATTACTAGTAACATCGTTCAATGTGCAGGTAGAAATAACATTTATTTTTTTAAAGAACAAATTAGTAGGATCAATGAATTATAATGTCAAAGTTTGACAAAAAAAATATTATATATAGTATGAAATCATTTATTTAATAATATTATATAATGCATATGATAATTCATTAAAATCATATGGTCAAAACATTTGACTAAAATATTATTAAATAAGTTATAATTTTATAAGATCGTTAAATGAAGAGTTAAAAATATAACATTTATATTTACACTTATTATTGTTATAAAATAATAATTTATAGGACCGTTGAATTTTTATTGGTCAAAGTTTTGACCAAAAATACTAGAACCTGTAAGAAATTATTGATAATAATATCATTAAATGCCTGTGGTAATTCATTAAAATCTTAACATGAAAATATTTGACAATCTTAAAAAAAAATTAGTTAACTAACAAATTATTAAATAATTTATAATGTTCTAATATCCATAAATGTAGAATTAAAAATACATTTATGAACTTTCAACTAATATTTTAGCTTACAGATCACTTATCCGTAAATTTTATCAAACACACTCTGTATTGCTAGAGGTTAGAGTCTTGACTAAAATATTATTAAATAAATTATAATTTTATAACATCGTTAAATGAAGAGTTAAGATATAAAATTTATATTTACATATATATTATTGTTATAAAATAATAATTTATAGGACCATTAAATTTTTATTGGTCAAAGTTTTGACAAAAAAATACTATAAATTATTGATAATAATATCATTAAATGCGTGTGGTAATTCATTAAAATCTTAACATGAAAATATTTGACTAAGATCTTAAAAAATATTAATTAACTAACAAATTATTAAATAATTTATAATTTTCTAATATCCTTAAATGTAGAATTAAAAATTCATTTTTCAATTTTCAACTAATATTTTAGCTTACAAATCATTTATCCGCAAATTTTATCGAACACACTATATATTGTTAGGGGTTTAAAGTCTTGAATTCTCTATTTTGATGCGGATTTTATCTAATGATGCTCAAGACGAGGGATTAAACTCATAATTACGTCCATGATTGAAACAATTTTAGAGTCATCCCTTTGGGAATATTTTCAATAAACTGCACTAACACATGAGAATATACTTAAAGGGAAAAAAAAATATGTGTACTAATTATCAAAATATCAATTCATTTATTCTTTCCTTTTTTTTAAATTCTAAGCTTCCTAACTGTTCTTTTTAAATTCTTTGTCTCCCCCCCCCCTTTTAATTCTTAGCTTCCTGACATTCCCTTTTCAATTCCTTTGTTCTTTTCCTTTTTAACTCCATCATTTTACTATCCTCTTTTATTTTTCTATTTCTTTATTTCTTTGATTTCCTTTTTTAATTCTCCACCACATAATATCTTTTTTTAAAAAATCTTTTTTCACCCTTTTCTTTAATTCTCTTATCTACTCTTTTTATTAATTTTTTTATTATATTTAAATTCTATTAATATTTATTTTTCATATTTTTATTTATTATATATATATTTATAATTTTTTATTTCTATATAAAGAGTAAAATAATCAGTCAAAGTATAGTGTTGACAATTACTTCCTCCGTTTATTTTTACTTGTCATTTTAGAGTCTCAAATTTATTTTTAAATAAGTGTCATTTTTAGATACCAAGGCAATAATAAATGCTATTTTTTCAATTTTATCCTTTTCTTAATTTAATTTTTATTTTAAATATTTATTATAAAGTTTTAACATAAATGTTCTACAAGTTCAAAGTTTTAATAAATTTTTTTTATATTTTTAACAAAATATTTATGGTAAAAGGTAAAACAAATTTGAAAAATGAATTCATTTCATTGAAAAAAAATAGAAATATTAAATGCATTAATGAGAGAAAGAGAAATAGCACATTTGGGGAAAAAGGGGCTAAAAAGATATTATTATTACATTCTTTATTCTTTGTATAAAAACCTTAAACGACGTATAAAAAGAAACGGAAATGATACTTTTGAGTGATTTTCCTTGTTAAGTGCTTGTAAGGATTATGTATAATTGAATTAAGTAATATTATAGAGATAAAGATAAGTTAGAGTTTTAATCTATTGGCTGACATTCTTGAATCAAGTGTTTATTCATTACTAGATATCAGACCATTGCGCGGATGCATCAATCATGATAATGCTATTTTTTTGCTAAGCAATCATGATAATGCTATTGATAATGCTGAAGTTTATAAAAAAAATCATTAAACATTACTTCTAATTGTCACAACCATCCCGGAGGGCGTCGCGACCAGGGAAGCGGCTAAAGATGGATTAAAATGATAATGATCAATGGAATTGCCACCCATTATTATTTAATAAAAATAATTGAAAAATATTTTGATTTTGCATAACTGGTCTTTTGGAAAAGAATTTGAGTTCGGGAGTCTGTTTATGCATGGGGAATGGTGGAAACTTAATCTCATTGCACCTCTAATACATTCATTCAAAGAATGGTTACCTTTAGTTAATTGTGCAATTTATTCATAGATTTTAAATTATTTATTTTACGCCTAAAAATCAAAATAAACATGATAAGATTAAAATAATTTAAAAGGTTAAAAGAATATGATTGTTTACAAAGAAAAATAAATTGTGAAAATTAACTTTGGAAAAGAGTTTTGACTTGACAGAGATGATCTCACTCCTACATATCATATGCTGCAATGAGGAACTCAAGGTCACTTAGTTCTGATAAAAATGACTGGATTGATTTGATTTTGATTTATTTAAAATAAATAATAGAAATGATTTAAATTTAAAAAGAAGATATTTTTATATTATGCAAACTTATTTAAATAATAAAAAAGATTTTGATTGTAAGAGATAATTTGAATTTTAAAATGATGACAACATTATTTTGATTGTAAAGAAAACTTGATAATGGAAGGATTATTATTGATATGGAATGAAGGTTACAGGAAGGTGCACTGTTGGAGAGATTCTGCTTTAGCTATTTCTCTAATAAAAAAGGATTTATCAAGATTTCACAAGTATGCAAGCCTCATTCATAATATTTTGAGTTTGCTTGATAGAGATTGGGCTTTGAATATTGATCATATCCTTAGGGAAGGCGATCAATGTGTTGATGCTTTAGCTAAGAGGGGGTTCTTTTTGGTTCTTCACATATAGTAACCTTAATTTTTGGGGTTGATTTTGTTGAGTTTGTTTTAGCTTATGCTAGGGGAGTTTATTTCCCTAGGGGTAGCTAAATAGCTTTGTTGTTCTGTTCTTTCTTTCTTTTAATTCCATATTTTATACCCAAAAAATAGAAGAAGACTTGATAATGATTTCTAATTTGGTATCCTATCATGATTAAACTTATTATAGAAAATTATTTATTTATAAAAGAATGTGTAATTAATATTAGAATTAACAAACCGTCACAATTCGGGTATCCTAATTTTAAATTTTATTTTTTATTTATTTATAATTTAAAAAATAAATTGTGTAAAAAAAAAACAGTCTAAGGGTTTGCGATTAAACTTGTTTAGGACCGCGAGTTATGCGGTTAAACCCACTTAGCCCACTTCTTAAATGAGCCTATGATTTTGAAGCCTAGCCCCACATGCGGTGCGGGTTTTGTGGACCGGCCTGCGGACCTACACCCCTATGCCCAGCTCTAAGTATAAGCAAAGTTGGGTAAAGTGTATCATCCATACCTAAAAGTATTATATACCTCATAATTATCTTTTGGATATTAGTGATGTTCACAGTTCAATTTGGATCAATTTTAAAACAAAAAAACACTGGATCCACTTATTGGGCTAAGGATCAATGTTTAATATATGAAGTTATAATATTTTAAAACAAATGGGCTAGCAAGAGGAGCCTAAACCAGCCTAAACCACCGGGGAGACCTCTAACATTGAGCTAAGGAACAAACCACACAAGTGAAGTAGACACCATGTCCAATTCAAAACCTTTAGGTGTTAGGTTTATGGGTCTTGTCACTTATATATTACTCTTACTCGCTCATTTCTATCCAATGTGAGACTAACACTTGATATCCTAATGGATTGCATTGATCGATTTTCAACATATGACCCGAAAACCAATCAAATCCAATAAAAAATTTTGGTTTCTATGGTTTTTCTGTTTTTTGGTTTTCAATTTAATTCGAACTTTTAATAAATTTTTTCTTTGACAGAAAGATAAATAGTTCAAAGATGATTTTGAAGGTTTATTCAATTGTCTCTGAAAATATGAACATCAAGCATATAATCTTCCCTGTTGATGAGCTCAAAAAGACAAGCATCTCCACCTAACAATTTACTTTCTCTGGCAAATAGAGACCAACCTCCGGACAACTTGGCTCCGTGTGGATAATAGAGCAACTTGATAGGCCACAATTTCTTTCCAAACTGTAACATCACAATCCGCTTCCTTTTGTTGAAGTACTTTGTGATGAAAGCATTTGGTACATACTGCATCAAGTAATATTTTCACCACTGAGATCAGAGCCTAATAGTTAATGAAAATTCAATAACAGAAAGCTTGCTGCTTGCATGATACAACATAATATAATGCAATTTTCAATTTTTGGTACTGGAGAGGAACCATCATATAATATAGACATATATATTTTTTATGGTAGTAGGAGACTAACGAGAGGCCTTATTTTACACCTCTTAATGTGTGTTTGATTTTCTAAATAGATCCGGACCAACGCTATGTAACGTTGGCCTGAATCCACGTTTGAAACGCGATTTTCGGATAAATCAAACACGTTATTAGACGTGCCACTTAATAAACCTTACCGGTCTGTAATAGTGCCCCTGATCTGGCTTTACATAGACTATGAAAAAGGGATTTTCCGAGGTGAATTTACTAGCTTCTTTCAGAGCTCCATTTATGAAGGGGTGTAGAGCACTTTGTTGAGTTGCCATCTCACCTGTGACATGGCAAGAACACCACATAGTTTAAGGATGAACCACTGCACTATGCACAACTTTGAAATATCTATATTTGGATTTTTACTTGATTCAACTTTAGCCTTTGGTAGGCAGTAATAAGATATCAATTACCAATTAGTCACACAGCATTTATGTCTCAGGTAATAACAGTTTTACCTTCATTGTCCGGGATTCTCCCAGGGTCTATACAATTGACTCCATCACCTAGAAATGGTTCCAAACAAGAAAAAAACACACAATCATTGAACAAAATGGGTATGTTATGAAAATGTGACCTTGAAATCTCAAGTGGATGTATAAAATCAAAAGGATAATTTGATAATGAAATACATACTATCCAATTCTTCCTTGTCAGATGCAAATGTTGAATTCTCAAAGTTTGTCCCTTGAGACTGACTACCTTTAATTTTGACATGTTTACCCATGTTTTGAAATTTGGGGCTTCTTTCAACTTTTCCACTTGTGCCAGTTTTCAATTTCTTACTTGGTTGAGGACTTGACATTGGTGATTTCAGTTTAGTCTTCTTGCATGAAGATGGAGGCAGCTCATCCAAAATTTCAACAGAGTCATCACTGATCTTGTCAAGGTTTTCTTGGCTACCATGGAATTGGAAAGGATATTGTATTTCAAGGGTACTCTTGTCAAATATATGTACCTCAAAATGAGAACTATCTTTGTATTCAAACAACACCATGTGTCCATGATCTAAGGAGTAATTTGTAGCAAATTCTTTCCAACCATTTTGAAACCAAATATCAGAATCATGTTTAGTCCAATACATTTTCCATTCAGTGCCATCAGGAGGCTTGAGATTCATTGGGTTTGACATATCACCACCATATTTCTTAGTGAAACCGTTTGGAATCTTCTGCATAGACCACAGAACTTTCTGTGAGAATGCATAATCACATTCACAAGCATAACAGAAATTCAAGTTTCTTTATTTCTTTCATTTTTCAATTAGTGATACTAATAAGGGCTTCCTGGTTCCTGCAATTTTCCTAATCACTCCAAATGCATGAAAGGGAGGAACTTTGTGTATACTCAGGGCCATGTATGATGAGAAAGTGACAATTGGCATAATCACTAATGCTTTCTTTTAATCAATAATAAGAAGAAGAAGCAGGGAATGTAAAAACAAGTTCAATATCTGTAGTGTCTTGCACTGTGACAGGAGTTTCTACTTCATGGTAAAAATTCTAAAGAAAAAGGAAGATGAAGGAAAGAATGGTCACTCACAATCTTTGCAGCTTCAAGAATTGTTGTTGTAATAATCTTAAAGAAACGGATTGCATTTGCAGCAGAGGGAACAGAACGCTTCTTTCGCCTGTTACAAGTCATGGACGTTGTGAAATTGGGCTTTTCAGCTCTCTCCATGGTTTAGGGTTTAAGAATGTGAAATTGGATTGCGGAAAAATTATGGTTTGTTTTTAAGAATTATTTTCTATTCCTATTTCCTTTATTTTTATTTATAGTAAGATTTCAATTCTCATCCCATTTCGCATCATGCAATGGTGATGATAAATTTAACCCTTTGTTTCTTTAAGGGGTTAAGAATGTGAAATTGGACTAGGGAAAAGAGGAATGCTAACAACACATTCTCTAACACACTCTCTAAACATATTGTTTGTTTTAAGAATTATTTTTTTGTTCCTATTTCCTTTATTTTTAATTACAGTAAGGTTTCAGCTCTCTTCACATTTCGCATCATGGAACAGTAATGATAAATTTAATCTTTTGATTCTTCAGGGTTTAGGGTTTAAGAATGTGAAATTGGATTAGGGAAAAACTATCGTTTATTTTAAGAGTTATATTCTGTTCCTATTTCCTTTATTTTTAATTATAGTAAGAAGGGACTTATTGTTTTAATTAAAATAGATTTCTAGTAATTAGTAAATTTTTAAAGACCTATTATATATTAATATAAATTTTAAATATATTTATAATTGATATAAATATAAAATTATAAGGTCTATATAACATTGAGGGCTTAAAGTTATCAATTCCGATTCACGTACATAACAATAGTGCTTCCACATTTGTACACCATGTGGGAGCACTGTTCATTTGTCTTTTTTTTCTTTTTCTTTTTTATTTTTTTTTGTTTTTTGGTTTTTCATTTTTTAAAATAATTTTTTATTTTTAATTTATTAATATATTTATTATTTATTTATTTATTTTAATAAATAATAATATAGATTAAGAAATATAATAAATGTGTGTTTTTTAAAATGTTTACATAAGTTTTTTATCATTATTATTCTATTTTGATGTTATTAACCAAATGTACTACTTCATTCACCATTTCTGTGCATACAATTAACCGCACAAAATCAATTAACCAAATATCTCACTTTGTTAACCGTCAACGTACACAACATTAACCTCATTTGAAAATATGCTCACCGTTTCTGGACACAGAATTAACCCCGTGTTAACAAGAGTTGTAATTAACTTCACAAATTCAATTAACCAAAAATCTCGCTCTGTTAACCACAAATGGATACACCATTAATCTCATTTTTTAAAATGTTCACCATTTCTGGACACATAATTAACCTCGTGTTAACGGAGTTGCAATTAACCTTACAAAATCAATTAACCAAAAATCATATTCTGTTAACCACAAATAGATAAACCATTAACCTCATTTTTTAATATGTTCACCGTTTCTGAACACGTAATTAACCTCGTGTTAACAAGTGTTGCAATTAACCGCACAAATTCAATTAACCAAAAATCATATTCTGTTAACCACAAATGGATAACCAAAAATGCAATTAACCTCACAAAATCAATTAACCAAAAATCGTTTTATATTAACCACAAACGGAAACACCATTAACCTCATTTTTTAATATGTTCAACGTTTCGGGACACATAATTAACCTCGTTGTTCACATGAATGATTAACACAAATTTTACGTGATCATTTATTGTATTTCTTGATCAATATTTTTATTTAATGAGATAAATAAATAAAAATAAATATAATAATAAAATAAAAAATAAAAACTATTTTAAAAAAAGAAGAATGGTAAAAAAAGAAGTGTGGCTAAAAAGGTCTAAAAAATGGGGAGGGGGCAAAAAGAAAAAAAGCAAAAAAAAATGCCTAAAAAAATGGGGAGGGGTTGTAAAAAGAAAAAATCAATTGTAGTAAAAATATTGTATTACTGTTTTATGTATGTTTTACATTTCCGTAAAGTTATTGTTTTAGTAGCTTAATACTTGGGCAGACCTGGACATTTTATTTGTAACTAAACTATAAAAAACATGGAATAGAAATTAAAGTAATCAACTATTTTCCTGTATCTGTTTGAGTAATTAGTAATGAATGAAATGGAAAAAATAAATTTACTATTCCTTATACGGGAAATAAGTTGTTCATTGGATCAGGTAGATGAATGAACCCGATGAATCAAACTAAACTAATCAAATCAGTTCCGATTAGATTGATTAATCAATTCATTTTATTCTAAACCTAAACCAAACAAATTAATATCGATTCAATTCTCAGTTTTTTTTCAATCTGAACAAACTGGATGACCCAATCAATTTATTTTTAATTTTAAATTTATACATTTAGACTTTAATACATAAAACTCTCTTATATTTTGGGTATAGAGATTAATGATGTGTGTAAAATTATAACCGTAGAAAAAAGAAACTAAACATTAACTAATAGTAAAAGTAACATTTGGAATTACTTTAATTATTATCTAAACTCATTGAAGAAAAAAGAAGTTTTTAACATTAAAATAATATAAATTTTAAAATTTTATATAAAAAAATACATGATGATTAAACTTTCAAAAAATCATAATAATTTATTTTTAGGGTTTCACTTAGACTCTTCATTGTATCCGTGACTTCATGAAGTCCCTTTTATAAGTTTGGCAGTGGTATGGGGTTACGATCAATCCAGTTTCTTTCATAACAGTTTGGAAACTTAAATTTCAAGGGGCATTAAAGAGGGAGGTGCGATCTTTCTAGCAACATTGTGCAAAGTTTGGCTAAGAAAAAGAACCTCAACATAGTGTTGTAAAAAATGCCCCAAGCCTCATGACCCACTCCATCTAGCCCTCTATTCTTTTTAGCCCCAAAGAGTGGATTGTTTTTGGCTCTGGCCCCATTTTAAAATTTTAAATGGCCAGAGTTATTAGTGGGTTAGGGTATGTTTGGTTTACGAAAACATTTCCTATTCTCATTCTCTGTTTTCACTCTATTTCATGTTTTCTGAAATTTTACAAAGGAAAAACTGGAAATGCTGGAAACAGCAAATTTTTGTTTCCAGCATTTCCAGTTTTTCCTTTGTAAAATTTCAGAAAACAGGAAACAGAAAATGGAAACAGGAAACGAAAATGCAAACCAAACAGGCCCTTAGCCTCCAACTAATTTTAAGTTAAATGATAGCTAGTGTGTGTGTCTCTCAAACCCATCATCTTCCTTTCCGGATCTACATAGTCGCGCTTCATCTCTCATTGGCACATAAATCACGCTCAGTCGCTCAGTATCCCGATTAGTCTAAAACATATATGTTAAATTTGTTCCTCTTATTTCTTTTCAATTTATTTTTTCTTCATTATGTCAAGATGATGGACAAATGATTCATAACTACTTTATGAATTAATTTAGTACATTCTAATAAATCATTTGTGGGTTTATTTTACTATTTTTCTATTTATCAAACAAATACATATTTCTTTTAAAATATTATTGGTCATGTGGTTGGGAAAAACTATAATATAATATGAAAATAATTAAATTATAAAAAAATAATCATATAAATTAATGAAATTATAAAAATTAATAACAAAAATTCGGATTGGTTTCATTTTAAATTTTAAAATAGTAAATTTACATAAATGTTGAAATAATCAACAATATAATCAAATGTAGAATACTATATGTGGAATTAATTTTACTAAAGATATAATTAACATTCAATGAATTAGTAAAAAAATATTATGAATTTAATTTAATATTTATTGAAAATTAATGTGAATTGATAGTAATTTTAAAAATTAATGTTAAAATGTATGTGGTATATTCACATTAAAACTAAATCAACAAAATTTAACTATATCTAATTAATTGAATTATATCTTTAATTATAGATTTAATAAAAGAAATTCAAATATCAAAGTACACAATTATCAATCATATTAAAATCTAGATCGATTGAAAACTACTTTCAATTTATTGAATTTAAATTTATTTTATTTTATAATTTTCTTGGTAACCTTGATTAATGTTTTCAAATATTGTGTATCAAATTAATTAAGATTACATATCAAACTCCTGTTTTATTTGGGTCATTTGTGAGTGTGGCTACCCAATCCTTTTGATATGTCTGCAACTCTTTCTCTGAACCCATCTTCTTGATAAGTTGTAGGACATAAGCATGTTCTTCTTCTTTCTGTTTTTGGGTTTCAACTGGGGGGACTCCCTCTCCTTTCTGGTAGCTTGTTAGAGATTGTAAGTGGCTGTGTAGGCTTCCCCACCTCCTTGGGTTCTTTATCTTTAGGCTTGATTTGTATGGATTTTCCTACCTCTTTAGGTGCCTTTCCTGTAGGGTTGACCTTTTTTTGTTGTCCAGTCTTATTCTGTTGATTATTTTTACTTGCTTTAGGGTCTCCAATCCTATAAACTTTTTGTTCTTTGCTTGGAACAAATAGAACAAAATAAAAAACTTCATTTATGGCCTTTTCATCTCTCCGTTCTTCATCAGCTAAGACATTAAATCTTGATCATGTAGATTTGTCATTCTGAACTTCTTCTTTCTCTTGATTTCTACTTGTTTTCTTTCTTGTAGTCTGCTTAACTAACATCCAAGGTCAATAGGGATTGGATTGGATTGGCATTTGAAAACCAGCATCATTGATCCCTGAATCTTTAACTTGATCTTGTTGTTTTGTAGAGCCTAGGTTATTCTGTGGTTGAGAACATTCCTGGTCAATTTCCTGGCATACCTTATCAGTCTTTGGTGTGTCAACATTACATACATTATGTATCACTTGGCAACTATCATGCCTATGCCCATATTTGCCACAAGAAAAACAAACCTAATGGAAGCCTTCATGTTCAATATTCATAATGTAACCCATGATATTAACCTGAGGAATGAGCTATTTAATTTGGATTGATCAATCTCCACACATAATCTTTCAAATCTGCCTCTGGAATGTATATATGTTAACTGATCAACCTTTAACATAGCTCCCAACACATTACCCACTCTAGCTAGGAAGTTGTAGTTGTAAAGGTCAATTGGAAGATTCGGGATTCTAACCCAGGCTGCATTTTTCTTGACTTTCTTAGCTTCTTCCAAAAAGAAAGGCCGCCATCTTTGGACAGTTAAGTAGTGGTCCAAAATCATCCAAGATCCATCAAACAACACATGGTTCTAATCTTTTTTATATGTAAAATAGATCAGGTAATAATCTTGTGGCATATCAATGAATTTGATGGGAAACTTACATGCTCAGTTTCTCCTTAATCTAGATTCCAGAAAATGAAGAGAAATCTTTTTTCCCAGGACCTTGACCATAAGAGAGTTCTGCCACAGTTTAACCATTCAATGTATTCCTTTTCAGTCACTGGAACACAAGTCTACTACATGTATTTGTGTTAGTGTATGTACTAGAGACTTATATGTTTTATTTTGAACATTCATCACTTGTATCATATTATTCTTATAAAGACAATTCATTTTATTAATTCTTTTAGAATATAATAAATGTCCTTAGAATCCCTAGTCAAACATCATCTTAGGACAGATAGATGCATTAATTTAGGAACGTTGCATGGTTTGTTACATAAGTGTCATGAACATTTCTTATATTGACAAATATTATATGAAGTCCTTTGACTTGAAATCATTATGATTCCTATATAAGGAATTATATGTTTTAAATATCATCAAACGTTGCCTGTAACAAGGTGATCATAAAGTTGGTTTTTGGACATATAATAAATTATGTGGTGGAATGTGAGTGACCTAGATGAGATTTGTCCCTCCTATGTAACAGGAGTTATATCTGCATGCCTCTTGATAAAGTTAGACTATAATATGCACGACCATGCTCAAGAGGATAAACATGAGATGTTTATTTTTTGTATAGTCTACTTGGGCATCAAGAAAAACATAAATTGAACTATACAAGGATGACGACACATTTCATGCCCTTGTGCTCAATTAGATATTTGGACAAAGGGACAAATCATATAAAGTATTATCATAAAATAGGATACGTCAAATTGCCGACATTCTCAATATTTGGGTATTAGTGATGTATTGCTAGATACCACTCGCTATTTATGATATTAAATATAAAAGAGTTTTATTTTAAATATCATAACTAGATATTAAGAAAGTCTATTGGGTCGCACGCATACAACAAGCCACTAGGAAAGTTAGTAATTTTAATCTGATTAGAATTATAACATAATGGGTCAGTCCCGTATGTGATAGGGTTAATTGAGTGACGGTAAAACCTTAGTAACCACTCTATAAATATCACATGAGATGCATTACCCTAGACACATAAGCAGTTGCTCTTACTCTCTAAACGCTACTAGCAGAGGTGAGAAGAGTTTCCTAATTCGGTTGTTGGCGTGGACACCTCTAGAGACGTGGCCGCTATTGCCTCGTTTGCAATTCGGAAAAGGTATATCGCACTGTTTCCTTCTTTTTTACGCCTTAATTCGTGTGTTTCACATAAATGATCATAACAAATAGGAATCCAATTATTCCGATGCACCCTAACCATATTCTTAATTCCCTTCAATTTGTGCGTCCATGTGATCCTTTTCCTCCTCGGATTCTTCATGGGGAAAGATAATATTATCAACCTCAAAAACTGGTTCCTGTTGTAGTCTACATGGATGGCAAAATAATATAAACATATATACCACAAAAATAAATAAAATATGAACTAAATACAACTCAACGTTACAACGTACCGCACATTTAGCATAATTAACCCATGTCGAAATCAAAATGTATTGTAAACCCGATAACTATATTCTGGATTTAAATATTTAAGGATTAATAACTATAACTACTACAATATAAGGTCAATTTTACTCGTTGCATTACAATACCAACAGCTCCAAATGGATATTGCTTAACAATGGCCTCTGAAAATAAGTAACATCACATCAAGCACACAGCATTTTCCCTATTGATGAGCTCAAAGACAAAAACATCTCCACTCCACCTAGTAATTTACCTGTTGACAAGTAGTAATATTTAACAATTAATGGAACTATATGTAACAAAAACTGCATGATATGAAGTTTCCATACACATCATTGTTTTCTAATTAAGATTTACCTAACAGTTGCACTTTCAATGTCCGGTATTCTCCAATAAGTCCAAGGGTCTATCCAATTGACCTTCACCTCCTTGAACTGATTCTAAGGTAGAAAAGAATAACCAAAATTAATAACCATGTAGATCAGATCAAACAGAGTAATATATACTTTGAAATAAAGACCAAATTCATGAATTACCTTGTGGTGGAGGGGAATGTGGTTCTTCCCCAACTCGAAAGATTGAAACTTTGAAAGAAAGGGGTAGGCGTTTGGTCAACTCAAAAACACAAACATCTCCCAATTTCAAATTATTATCTGATGCAAATTTCTTCCATCCAGCACTAATTTGGCTGTTAATGTAATTACATGGCCATGTTCTCCCATCCAACATCTGAAGGAGGATATTCCTTTGCTTTTTCCCCAAATACTTTTCAGCAAATTGTGATGGCACATGCTGGAATTTTTTTGCCATAAATTAGAAAATCTAACGACTAACAAGTTATATATATTTCTGCTTCAAATCAAAGATATGAAAATGCGAAACTATCTTAATTATTGGATTAAAATGAAGCTAATAAAAAAAAACTCACCAAGTTATATACAACATAAGAAGGTTTCATTTCAATCATAACAGAGGGATTTTCAGATCTGAAGGCTGTGGCTCTCTTTAAAGCTTCATTAACTTTACAAGTTAACTTTTCCACTCCAAGGCATTCAGTGGTACCACCCATATCCTCTGAAAAATTGAAAATGAGTTATGTCATGAAATTAAATATGTGCCATTCAATTCTTTAAATGTTTACTTGTCAAAGTTTGTCCCTTGAGTTACCTTTAATTTGGACATGTTTAGGCAAGTTTTGCTTTTTGGGGCTTCTTCTAACATCTCCACCTATGCCAGTTCTCAATTTCTGACATGGTTGAGGACATGACATTGGTGATTTCTTTTTAGTCTTCCTTTTGTTGCATGAAGATGGAGGTAGTTCTTCCAAAATTTCAACTGAGCTGTCACTAATGTTGTCCTGTTCATCTTGAGTGGCATGGAAAGGATATTGTATTTCAAGGGTACTATTGTCAAATATATGTACCTCAAAATGAGAACTATCCTTGTATTCAAACAACACCATGTGGCCATGATCTAGGGAGTAATGTGTAGCAAACTCTTTCCAACCATTTTGAAGCCAAATATCAGTGTCATGTTTAGTGCAATACATTTTCCATTCAGTGCCATCAGGAGGCTTGAGATACATTGGGTTTGACATATCACCACCATATTTCCTAGTGAAACCGTTTGGAATCTTCTGCATATATATATAGACCATAGAACTTTCTGTGAGAAAATTGCATAATGAATTTATAATAAAAAATTTAAATGTTATTTACTAATGATTTCCTGTTATTTCCTGATTACACTAAAAAGAAGCAGGAAATTTGTGTGTGACTCTGTGGCATGTACTGTGACAGCAGTTTCTACCTCACAATAAAAAAAAAAATAAAACTCAAAAGAAAAATGAGATGAAGGAAAGAAAGAATGCTCACAAGCTTTGCAGCTTGAAGAGTAGTTGTTGTGATAATCTTAAAGAAACGGATGAGAGAGGAAACAGAATGGTTGTTTCTGTTGTTGCAAGTCATGGATGGATGATGGATGTTGGCTGTTGAGCTTCCGATTGATTAATTTGCTACAAAGGCTATGATCTATCCCTTATATTGGGAAAGTTCTGCCTTGTATTAATTAATATAACTTAATAATGATTCTTTCACACACGTAATTTAGTTGTGAAAGGAAAATGGAGGGGCAGATCTAAGTAGAAAGAAGGAAAAAGGGTAAAAAAAAAGTGATAAAGTATGTGATAAAAAAAATTGGTGTAAAAAATGTGAGAGTCTATCAATGATATGAACCCTTAGGGCCTCAAGCCTTCAAGTGTGTACAATAGACAAATTCACCTAAATTCTTAGCACTTGATCATAAAACTATGATAACATTTCATGAATCAATCAATTATTCTAAAAAGTTAAGTTTTAAATATTTATGATTTTATATTATATATTTTTAAAATCGCTAGTGTGTGTATATATATAACTTGAAGAGCAAGCAAGTTTCTAGGTTCAAAGCTCATTGCTTTCTTTGTACACGAAAAAAATGCAGCTAAGTTTAGGGTGGCGTGCTATGCTGAAAATGTTTGGAAACCTTGGAGGGAGGAAAACAAAATATTTTTAGTTAAGTTGGAATAGCCTTTTGCAGCTAATCCACATGCTTGGTGGTGGATGTAAGTTGGAATATCCTTATTTTAGGTCCTAAAAAATTATTTATTATTAATACTTTAAAAAAATAGTTAATAATTATTTAATAAATAATATTAAATTATTAATAGTAATATTATTTTTCTGATAAAAAGGCCCATTCTATCATGTTTTCTCTCTTTCCATAAATAATAATTATTAATAATTGATTCTAAACATCATTCTCATTACCTACTTTTTTTATATGTGTTACACTATTATTGTCTATTTTCTCTTACTCTCCGTCTCTCTTTTTACCTAGTAATTGTTGCTTCAGCAGAAAAAAAAAATTTGTTAAAATAAATCAATAGTAGCCTAGATCAATTTCAAATGGATACAAAAAATATAACATGTTCATGGAATACAATACCATAATAGAATTGGAATTATGTACCTGGAAAGAGGGAATCAACCATTACATGGTCAATTGTGACAATTGAGAGAAACTGTTCTCTTCCTGTTGGAGGTGAGAAGGCAGAATACCAGAAGGTATAAGGTCTGTCTGAACTGACTAATGGGGTATCAGTTCTATATCCTTACCAGTAGAGACCAGGGACCTCTCAACAGACCACCAATTGAACAGCCCAACCCATCACGGGCTATTCACAATAAAAACTCAATATATCATCCATCTTTATATTATATGCTATAATTAAATAATTAATCTATGATTGATATTAATAATTAAAATAAATATAACTCTAAATAATTGATTAATGTTAATCCACAAAATACAAATAGGGAATAATCTAACAATTTTTTCAAACTAAAATTAATAAAATATTATATAAGATTAACAATGTCTCACAAAAGGTTTTAGTAATTATTGAATTTGTTAAACGAAATTGATTATAATAATTTAATAATTAATTTTTTTTATCTCAAAGGGATCAAAAAATAAATTTTAAATAAAGTTATAATATTTTAATAAATTATTTTTATTCATTTAAATAGGTCTCGTTAAAAAATCGCTTTAAGCCCAGATAAACGTTGAGCATGCCCTAAATGTAAGGAAAAGAGATAAGAGAAAGAGGAAAAAAATTGATTAAATAGGAATAAAAGAACGAAATGTTTCACCAAATTTTTATTTTTATAATAATTTTTGTGCAGAATTTTCATTTTCTTATGAAGTATATATTTATTATTGTGATTTAACTATTAATAGATTATTGATTATCATGTATAATTTATCTCTTAAGTGACATAAATATTTATTTCTATGATTTATATGTAAAAAATAATTATATAAAAAATTCATTTTTCATGTGAAATATATTTATCCCTATAATTTCCATTTAAATATTAATAAATTTGTATGTAACTCTCTAACCATAGACAATTGTTTTCAAAAACATTTAATTTTTTTCTTACCATGAAAATACTCAGCTCAGACAAGTGTTCTATCAGAAACAATGATAACATGGAGATGATTTATAGTTTTTTATATATATATATGAGAGAAGTAGGTAAAAAACAAAACTCAATGCATGCTTCTCCAGAAACATCTCTGTACAAGCTAGGCACGGAACGGAACATAGTTCAGGGCATTGTCCCTTTCTAGCTATTTCCTTTCTGATGATACATTTTAGGCTTTTCAAACTTGCACTCCTTTCCCAATACCTGCACTTTGCTCCTTCAATTCATTGATAGATAGCAGTAACAGCGAAATCTTTGCTACTTGCTTGCTTTGCTTCACTTCAATTTTTCTTAATTACCGAACAAGACAAAACTCAAGTGCTGGCCTGCCACCTTTTCTTCTTTTTAATTATTTTTTTATAATTTTTCTCTTTGTCTTTTTTGTTTTTACAAATTTGAAATTAACTTTTAAATAATAATAAATTTTCTCTTTGTTGTCTGTTTGTCAATGAATATCATACATATGAAAATTTTAAAATAAAAAAAAATATAGAATCAATAAGTCAATAATGCAATTTAACTTTCATTAGAAACATAAAAGTATGTATATGAAACCGGGGAATAACATAAAGTAAGCATTATGGGACAATATTATATTTTTTTCTAATTAATTAGCTCACTTTAAATGCAATTATACATATATAAAATTAATAATGAATTAAGATAAACACTCAAAATTTATATATATATATTGTAAATAATTTAAAATTTTTATAAATTATTTTAATCATTATTCTCTTTTTATTATATATTTTATATATTATTTATTTTCATTATCTCACTATCATTTTAATTTTTAATAAAATATCTTATCATTAAAAATTAACGAGTTCACCAAATTAAACAAGTAACAAGAATTTAAAAATTATAAAAAATATAAAATTTTAATTACCAAATATTATATTTTTGTGTCTAAAAAAATAAAATAAATTTTATATAATACAATTTATACAAATATATTTTTTTCTGTCATTTTATATTAATCAACCATTTAAGTCAAATACTTTTATTTCAATAAATTAGTTATTAATTAACTTATCAGATAATTTTATTCAACATTTTTCACGGGAGCATATCACATGAGAATGATGTTTTTATATGAAAATGATAAGAATATTTTGTAGCCATTAGATTTAAATAAATGGTTAAGATTAAAACAACCTATTTAAAGATATCTCGTGCCTCCTTCACCATTACTTACCACCACCGCCGCCGCCGGCGGCGGCGGCGGTGGAATTGTGGATTATATAGGGTCCAAAGTTTTAGTTGTAATTTGTGAGAGGAAAATGGGTTTGAAATGTTTGCATTTTCCACCGCAAACTAAACGAGTTAGAATCTCATAATGCCTAGAGATAAGGTCAAATAAAAGCATATAAACCTTGGGCAGTCCTCACCCTACAAGCTAGCTTTTGGGATTGAGTTAGGCCGCCACCCTACAAGCTAGCCTATTAGGCCGCCACCCGTATAAGATGTCCACACCCAGGTCCAAATTTTAAGAAAACTTGCACTCAGATTATAGTTATACAAATCCGTTATACAACTCCATTCACTCTATTGTTCGCTAGAGCGTATTTGTTTAACATTGAAACATGATAGACTCATATTTCCAACGCTTGAAATACTTACGTTAGGAAATCCAAACTTGAAAAATTTGACCAATTTCAACGTCAAACCAAACCAAACCAAACCAGTGTAGATAAATGAACCATACTGCCCTCAAGCGCATAAACTAGTTACCTGTGTACAACATTCCAAATCCAGCTCATTCTGATGCAAACTGTCATTCTTGTTTAGGAAAATTTTCTACTGATGGAATTGATCAGGTTCAGTCCAGCCAATTTATGGATTATATGGGTTCAAATTATTGTGATTTGTGAGAGTAAAATGTTTTTCAAAATATTTGCATTTTCCACTACAAACTAGACTTCCAATGCCGTTGTTCACTAGATGAAGTTTCCAACACTATCTATTCAGCTTATACATATCACAGAGTGTGTGTATGTGTCGTTTCTTTTTAGCAAAGCTAGGTACTGTATACCCATGCCAAATAACTATATTTTGGATTTATATATTTAAGCATTAATGATTATAATAAAAGGTCAATTATAGTCTAGTGATGATACATCTTCATAGAATTAAGGTACCAACAGCTCCAAATGCATTTGCCTAA
This sequence comes from Sesbania bispinosa, assembly GCA_026901365.1. NCBI lineage: Eukaryota > Viridiplantae > Streptophyta > Magnoliopsida > Fabales > Fabaceae > Sesbania > Sesbania bispinosa. The sequence continues at coordinate 115,552 of QLOH01000399.1, forward strand.
AAGTGGCCTCTGAAAATATGAACATGAAGCACAAAATCTTCCCTTTTGATGAGCTCAAACACACAAACATCTCCACCTAACAATTTACTTTCTCTGGCAAATAGAGACCAACCTCTAGAAAACTTGCTTGACCCTGCATATGGATAACAGAGCAACTTCACATCCCACAGTTTATTTCCGTATTGTAACATCACCATCTGCTGCTTGTTATTGAAGTAGTTTCTGACGAATGCATTTGGTACACGCTGCATCAAGTTATGTTTTCATAACAACAACATCAGATAATGAAAGTATAACAATTATACAAAATTTCAATCCTTGATTTTTCAATTGACAAACATAATATTGCATTTTACCTATCAAAGTTGGCATCTGACTTCATTTAATGATATGTTGCCACATCATTTAATGAGCAAAACACCTCATGTGTAATTAAATTCATTAAATAATGTAACATTATATCATTGAATGACAGTATAAAATCAGTGTATATACATTAAATCCTAATTTTTATAATGTACAATTATAACTCTAAACTTTATTATCTTCTAAAATATATCCCTCACTTTACAGTAGTCAAATTTTTTTTTTAAACATTGCCAGAGAGGGAGTATCCCTACATAGATACATGTATTTTCTATTATGGCTAAAGGAGACTGATGAGAGGTCTTACCACACCTCTTTAATTTGCCCCTTAATATATAAACCTTACCGGTCTATAATCCTCATGAAAATCAGGCTCTATAATGACTGTGAAAAAGGGGTTTTGCGAGGTGAATTTGTTAGCTTCTTCAAGAGCTCCATTTGTGAAGGAGTTGGGACTAGTAATCAGCCGTGAAGTTCGTTGAGTTGCCTTACCACCTGTGCCATGGCAACAAAATCACATAGTTTAAGGATCATGCACTCTGCCACTTTTGAACAATTTTGAAATATCTTCATTTGTAATTTTACTTGATTTAACTTTAGCCTTTCATAAGGAGTAATAAGATATTAGTCAGAATAAATCCTCAAAATCGTCCCGAACTATTCTTTTCTCTCTAACTTAGTCCTCAAATAAAAGTAGTTCTCCAACTTTTTTTCTATCTTTTAAATTAATACATGGATCTTTTCTTAATCATTCATGTTAGTCCAGAAACACCATAGTTTACCGACTAATTTGAAGGATTGAGAAAAATTTGAGGACCACTTCTTGTATTATTATTATTTTTTTTAGGACTAAGTTGGAGAGACAAGAATAATTTAGAACAACTTTGAGGGTTTATTCTATTGGTTACCAATTGATCACACAATATTGAGCTCTAAGACTTACCTCCACTGACAATAACAGTTTTACTTTCAATGTGTGGGATTCTCCCAAGGTCTCTCCAATTGACTCCATAGCCTTGAATTGATTCTAAGGAAGAAAATTGTGACTATATTAGTACACATCAAACAAAGCAAAACTTTGAAAAGAAAAGACCAACTAAACTAGGATTACCTTGTGGTGGAGAGGAATGTATTTCTTCCCCAACTCTAAAGATTAAAACTTTGAAAGAAAGGGGTAGGCTTTTAGTCAACTCAAAAAGACAAACATCCCCCACTTTCAAATTATTACCTGATGCAAATTTCTTCCATCCAGTAGTAATTTTGCCAAACTTATAACGAACGGGCCAAGTTCTCCTGTTCAATACCTGAAGGAGGATATCACTTGGCTTTTTCTTCAAATATTTTGCTATAAACTCTGATGGGACATTCTGGATTTTTTTGTTATAAGTTAGAAAATCTAACAAGTTATATTTCTGCTTCAAACAAAAGATGCCAAACAATCTTAACATACAAAAATGAAGCTACTCAAAAGCTCACCATGTAATGACGAAGATAGGCAGGTTTCATGACAACCATGAAAGAAGGATTTTTAGATCTGAAGTTTGTGACCCCCATTACAGCTTTAGTAATTTCAGAAGTTAACTGCTCCACTTTTAGGCATTCAGTGGTAACACCCATATCCTCTGAAAAATTGAACAAATGGGTAATGTTAAGAAAATTTGAACCCAAAATCTCAACTGAATCCTTGAACTGATTCTAAGGAAGAAATTTTACAAGCATTACACAGATCAAATAGAGAGTAATGCCATGAAAGAAAGAACAACTAAACTAGGATTACCTTGTGGTGGAGGGGAATGTAGTTCTTCCCCAATGCTAAAGATTACAACTTTGAAAGAAAGGGGTCGTTTTTTGGTCAACTCAAAAAGACAAACATCCCCCACTTTCAAATTGTTATCTGATGAAAATTTCTTCCATCCACCTTTAATTCTGCCGAAACTATAACTAGCATACCAAGTTCTCCCCTCCAAGACCTGAAGGAGGATATCACTTTGCTTTTTCTTCAAATATTTTCCTACAAATTGTGATGGGACATGCTGGATTTTTTGTTACAAGTCAGAAAATCTAACAAGTCATATTTCTAATTTCTAATTTCTAATTTCTAATTCAAACAAAAGATATTGAACTATTTTAACTAATAAAAATGAAGCTAGTCAAAAGCTCACCAAGTAAAATTGATGAAAATAGGAAGGTTTCATGACAACCATGAAAGAGGGACTTTTAGAACTGAAGGTTGCAGCTCTGTTTAAAGCTTCAGTAATTTTACAAACTAACTGCTCCACCTTTAGGCATTCAGTGGTAGCACCCACATCCTCTGAAAAATTGAACAAGATGGGTATGTTATGAAAAGGATTATCCAGTTCTTTATTGACAGAGATGCAAATGTTGGCATCTCAAAGTTTGTCCCTTGAGAGTGATTACCTTTAATTTGGACATGTTCAGGCATGCTTTGCAATTTGGAGCTTCTTTCAACATCTCCACTTGTGTCAGTTCTCAGTTTCTTATGTGGTTGAGGACATGACACTGGTGATTTCAGTTTAGTCTTCCTCTTGTTGCATGAAGATGGAGGTAGTTCTTCCAAAATTTCAACAGAGTTGTCATTGTCCTGTTCATCTTGAGTGGCATGGAAAGGATATTGTATTTCAAGGGTACTCTTGTCAAATACATGCACCTCAAAATGAGAAGTACCCTTGTATTCAAACAACACCATATGCCCATAATCAAGGGAGTAATATGTAGCAAATTCTTTCCAACCCTTTTGAAACCAAATATCACCATCATCTTTAGTCCAATTGATTGTCCATTCAGTGCCATCTGGAGGCTTGAGAAATGTAGGGTTTGACATATCACCACCATATTTCCTAGTGAAATTGTTTGGAATCTTCTGCATATATAGAACTTTCTGTGAGCATGCATAATAAAATTCACAAGCATAACAGAGAAATTCAAGTTTCTTTCTTTCTTGTTTTTTCAATCAGCTAGTGATATGGCTTCCTGGTTCTGCCATTTTTCCTAATCACTCCAAATGCATGAAAGGGAGAAACTTTTTGTATACTTAGGGTCATGCATAAAGACAAAGTGACAACCACAGATACATTGTCTCATATACTGATTGGAGGAGCGAAATATATATACTGCAACGAAGTTCCACACCCCATCTACGCTAAGAAGCAGTAGAAGTAAAAACTGAAGTGTGTGGCTCGGTCATGTACAGTGATAGCAGTTTCTACTTCATGGTAAAAATTCTAAAGAAAAAGGAAAATGTGCAGAAAGAAAAGGAAAATGGAGGAAAGAATGGTCACTCACAAGCTTTGCAGCATCAAGAGATGTTGTTGTAATAATCTTAAAGAAACGGATTGCATTTGCAGCAGAGGGAACAGAACGCTTCTTTCGCCTGTTACAAGTCATGGATGTTGTTTGAGAGTTGAGACTTGATGACAGCTCTCTCACTCTCTTTCTTTCCCAACTTTCAAACACAGTCATTGATTGTAACTAAGAAATAAAAAAAGTGACACTAAGATGTGTGTGAGAGTAAAAAAATAAAAATAAAAATAAAAAACAGTAAATGTAATAATTTATAGGTGACGGGCGCGTACATTGGGCAACGGTGCCCTGAACGCACGCATCAATGGAGAAGCGTCACGTGTGATAAGTGTCTTTTCTATCATGATGTCACGATGACGTCATGGTTGACCGCAAAAACTTACACATAAATGTATATACTTTTAACAAATTTAAAAAATGCCCAAAGGATTAGATTGCAAATAAATTGGAAATAATAAAAAAATGGAGATGTTCTCTCAGAAGAATTATTTTAACGTTTCTAACGTTTTGTGTGTTTATCTTTTTTCTTTTTTTCTTTTCAGTTTTATATCATAATTTTATTTTATTATTATTATTTAATAAAAAATTCATTATTCATTCCTATTTTTCTGTTTCATTATATAAAAGTGTGAATTAAAAAATACAATAAATGTGTTAACTTACATTAAATTTAAAGTATGTTTTTCAATATATCATCTATCTCTTTTTTTATTATCTCTGTTATACATTATATTTATCTATTTACTTTTTAATAAAGTGATTTTTTTCAATAAACGTTTTCTCACTTGAGTTTTTTTTAATAAAGTGAATATTTTTTATGAACCACGGTCTACAAGTATCCTGTAACATCCTTAATTTTATTAAATAAAACAAAATTAATAAAAGTATAGAAATAAATAAATAATAATATTCGTAAGATTAGTATATTTTATGAATAAGGTTATTTAATAAATAATAAGAATAATAAATAGAATTAGTGGGTTGAGGGTAGGCCCAACCCAGTAAGTATTTAAGTAAGGAGGGGGTTACCAATTCACCCTAATCCTTATTTTTCAAACGTCAGAGAGCGAAACGCTAAGGAGGGGAGAAACGGCGTCTCAAGAGGAGGTTGTTGCGAAGTGATCATCAAGAAAGAGCCAATCTTTGTTGTTCGACCTTCACTTCAAGGTACGGTGGGGGAGAGGGTGCTGCTTGTATGTGCATGTGGGGGTGCTTGGGTAGCTCTAAGACTTTAAATTCGATTTGATATATGTATATGTTGAGTATGGTAAGATGAAAACTGTTGATTAATGACTGATTTTATAAATCTTGGTGAATTCTTGAATGAAATTGAAGAGGATGGCGAAAATAGCAAAAGGGGTAAATAAGGGTTTGATGATTTGGGGTTTTGATGGATTAACTGTATAATCTGTGGAAAGATTGGTGTTTTTTACTGAGTTTAGTTGATTGTAATCGATTACCATGATCCAAACTCTCTGGTAATCGATTACCAGTGACCAAATTCGAAGGTTAAGTCCTAGTAATCTACTATACTCAACTTTTACCTATTCCTACTTCCTTTATCTTAGTCCCTAAGGTTCTACTGCACAATTAACCTATAAATCTCACAATTAATCTATCAAAAGATTGGGATAAACGTGTATGATTGAAGTATAAACGATGAGAATTCAGTAGGGATTGAAGAAGGGGAGCAAAAAGGGCAAAAACGCAGTGCAATCGCGTTTTGCGACACCTGGGCTGCAACTTGCGCTACAACGCAAGTTGAAGTGTGGCCCTCTGGAATCTGCGCTGCAGCGCAAGTTGAAGCACAGCTCGCAGATTTCTGTTTTGATGTAATTTTGAGGAGTTCTTTTCAGAGTGAGGATGGTTTTCCTTAACACATGGAATCGAGATTAATATGTATTTAATATAAGTGTTATTTTGTGGATTTGATGATATTAAGTTGAAAGTTGAAAGTGTGTTGATTGTGGTATAAATATGATGATATGAATATCCCATGTGATGTTAGATGCTTATAATATTGTGATGTATGATGATGATTGTTATACTTTGATTTCGGTGGTGTTGAGTCTCAAAAATATCATAAGGAAAATTATGATGTTTTAGATAACTCACTTCCCAAGTTTTAATGCTTAACAAATTTGGGTTAAAATATTTATCATAGATACATATATGTTTAAGGATTTATCTATGATTTCAGCAAGCCACTATGAACTTATATAAAGACTGTTTGAAGTGCTTTCAACCTATCTGAGGTATTAAGCCTTCTGAAGGTTCAACCTGTCTGAAGAGTTGAAGCCGTCTGAAGTGCTCAACTTGTCTGAAGAGTTGAAGCCGTCTGAAGTGCACAACCCGTCTAAAGTGTTGAAGCCGTCTGAAGTCTCATTAATGACGTGGCACCCTTTGCTGAAGTTTGTGAAGACTTCTCTGAAATTCTTCTGAGTCAAGCGTTCTCTGCTGCACGTACCTTTTCAACAACATTTATGGCAACGACCACAGAGACCTTTCCTGGTATATTTGAATTTCATACACCACTAAGGAAATCTCTGCAACGCAGCCTCTGCAGCAACAATAGTAGCAGCTTTATAGCAGCACCAACCTTGTACAGTGTCAGAGATATTAGTGCTCTCGGAAGCATGTCTCACAACGGATTAAATAGCATTTAATGCTATCTCTAAACGGTGGTTTTTCAACGGATTGAAATTTCAACGGATTGAAGTTTGGGTATAAATACCTCTCCATGAAGACCATCAAGCGTTAGCAAGCACGTTAGTGATTCAATATACAAGAAAGTCTAAGAGAATATCACGCTGCAAGTGTTTACTCTGTAAAAACACTCTGATAATATTTTCATTGTACACAATTTGTATATCCTGAGCATACCTCAGTTATACTGTACATTGTCTCTGTTTAAGCTTCAAACTGGTATAGTTTAAAAGCTTAGACATTTCTTTGTAAAAATTGTCTTTGAGCATGGAGAGGCTTGACTGTAAAAGAATACTTGGTTGTAGAGCCTGAAGAGGCTTGACTGGAAAAGAATACTTGTAATCTTGGTGAAGATTAAGAGAAAATCCAAGTGCTAGTTGGCATTGGGACTGGACGTAGCTCACAGTGGTAGTGAGTGAACCAGGATAAATCTCTTGGCTAAGTTTTCTTACCCTTATCTCTTGTCAATTTAGTTATACTAATCAAAGGGTGTTGAAAAACTGTTTTGATATTTTAAAAGCAAGAAACCTTTTAAAAGATATTTTCAGAAGCCGTCTTAAGAAACTTCAGACAGCCCCTTAAACCTGTCTGAAACTGTTTTAAAACTCACTGTTTGCGAAAAGCTTCCATAAAATATTAAGAAACACTATTCAACCCCCTTCTAGTGTTTCCCTGTGTTTCTACAGTTGGTATCAGAGCTCAACTCAGGGTTGAGAACCTAACAAGTGTTGAGGACTAAAGATCCAGATGGAAGCTTCCAACAACAGGCAATACATCACTGAAGGAGCCTCTATCACAAGACCCCCAGCATTCAATGGAATGGACTACCACTATTGGAGGGATCGTATGAAGTTGTTCATTAAGAGCAACAACATTGATGTTTGGGATGTGGTCACTAATGGAGACTATATGCCTATGCATAATGGAGTGCCAATACCTAAGGCTGAATGGACCTTAGAGCAGAAGGCTAGAGTTCAAATGAATGCTAAAGCCAAACTCTATCTGATATGTTCTTTGAATAAATCAGAGTATGAGAAGGTTCATGGATGTTCATCTGCCAAGGAGATTTGGGATACTCTTGCAGCTTCCCATGAAGGGACCGAGACTGTCAAGCAATCCAAAATCAGCATGCTTATACATCAATATGAGATGTTCAAGATGGAAGAATCTGAAACCATAGATCAAATGTTTGGGAGGTTTCAGACTATAAGTAATGGACTCAGGTCTTTAGGTAGAACTTATGAATCTGGAGACAACAATAGAAAGATTCTAAGAAGTTTGCCAAAGCCGTGGAGACACAAAGTTACAGTCATTCAAGAGGCAAGAGACTTAAACTCTCTTAGAATGGAAGAACTGTTGGGATCTCTCAAAGTTCATGAGCTTGAGCTTGGGGAAGATGACATCAAGAAGAAATCTCCAGCACTAAACTCTAAGGCGAAACAGCCTAAGCATGGCAGCATGAAAGCTATGCAAGCTGAGGAAACTTTAGAAGCAGATGAAGACTCTGAAGATAGCTCAGAAGATGATGATCTTGCTCTTCTCAGCGGGAAAATCAATAGGATGCTGCAGAACAGAGGAAAGTTCAGAAAGAACCAACCCTCAACCTCTAAAGTAGGTAAGTCAGGTAAGGATTTTCACGATGACAAAATTATATGTTATGAATGTAAACAGCCAGGTCATATGAAGGCTGAATGTCCAAGACTTAAGAAGAACAACTTCAAAAAGAAGAAATTCTTCAAGAAGAAGAAGGGTCTGATGGCAACATGGGAGGATCTTGATGAGTCTACCTCAGAAGAAGAGGAAGACACTTCAGAAGAGGCCAACCCGTGTCTCATGGCCAACCTGCCCTCATCAGATAGCTCAGAGTCTAAGGTATTTCCCTTAAATCTTCAAGAGATGTATGATGACCTGATGGAAAGTTCCAAGGAACTCTTCCATGAGTATAAGAATCTGTCCAAGGCCCACACAGAAATGTGCAGTAAATATGAGGCTCTTGAGATAGAGAATATTATGCTCAAGGAGAAAATTCTTGGGACTAAAAGCAGCAGTTCACAAACTGTCTCTGAAGAAAACAAAAAACTTCAGAAACAAGTTGAGGAACTGACAAAAGACTTAGCCAAATTTTTCAAAGGAACAGAAAACCTTAACAGATTGCTTGGCAATCAAAGACATTCTCTTGACAAAAGTGGATTAGGCTTTTGTGATCATGATACTTCTGAACCTCATATTTTCAAAAATTTTACTAAAGGCAAAAAGAAAGCCATTGGGTGTTCTCACTGTGGTTAGCCTGGACACAATGTGGCTCAGTGCAAACACAAAGGGAAAGCAAAACCCAAATCTAACAAGAAAGGACCCAAAAGAATATGGGTACCTAAGAACTTGATCATTCCTGTTGCAGATGTGTTTAACAGGACAAAGGAAACCCCACAAATGGTACCTGGACAGTGGGTGCTCGCGACACATGACAGGAGAAAGGTCTTTGTTCCAAAACCTTAGGCCCAAAGCAGGAGGTGTGGTCACCTTTGGTGGAAACCAGCAAGGGAAGATCACGGGATTAGGGACTGTAGGTATATCTCCTCTATCTCTTATTAAGAATGTTCTTCTAGTAAAGGGACTTTAGCACAATCTACTGAGCATAAGTCAATTGTGTGACAGTGGATATGTGGTCTCCTTTACTAAAGAATGATGTATAGTCAAAGACTCTCATGATCAAATCCTTTTTACTGCTAAGAGACACAACAATGTGTACAAAATTGATCTAGATGAGTTGGCAAGTCAAAATGTAAAATGTTTTATCTCTGTTGAAGATGAAAAACAGATTTGGCACCAAAGACTTGGGCATGCCAGCTTGAGATTAATCTCAAAGTTAGCAAAATACAACCTTGTTAAAGGACTGCCCAAGCTTTCTTACAAATCAGACATTTTACGTGAAAACTGTCTGAAAGGGAAACAAACAAGACACTCTTTTAAGAGTAAGGATGTTGTTTCCACTAGCAGACCTTTAGAACTGTTACATATTGACTTGTTTGGTCCTATTAGAACAGAAAGCATTAGTGGTAAAAAATATGGTTTGGTCATTGTTGATGACTATTCTAGATTCACATGGGTGTTATTCCTAAGAAGCAAGGATGAGACTTTAAGGAATTTCACAATATTCTGCAAGAAGGTACAGAATGAAAAAGGATTCTGTATATCTGTTATCAGAAGTGATCATGGTGGAGAGTTTGAGAATGCAAACTTTCAACTGTTCTGTGATGAGAATGGGATCTCACACAATTTCTTTGTGGCAAGAACAACTCAGCAAAATGGGGTTGTTGAGAGAAAGAACAGAAGTTTGCAAGAAATGGGGAGAACCATGCTCAACTCATGCAATCTACCAAGATCTTTCTAGGCAGAAGCTATTAACACAGCTTGCTATCATCAAAACAGAATATTGGTAAGACCAATTCTGAAAAAGACTCCTTATGAATTGTGGAAAGGAAGAAAACCCAACATATCATATTTCCATCCCTTTGAATGTGAGTGTTTTATACTCAACACCAAGGATGATCTTGGAAAAATTGATGCAAAATCTGACAAAGGATTTTCCATAGGATATTCTGAAACATCTAAAGCCTATAGAGTGTATAACTCTAGAACTTTAATTGTAGAGGAATCAATTCATGTTAAATTCAATGACAAGAAAGAGACTGATAGGGAACTATCAGATCTAGAAGATGATTTTGCAGGAATGGAGCTGAATAATCATGACAGCATCAAGGATGAACAGGTGTCTGAAGCACCATCTGTCACTGAACCTCTTCAGACAAATGTTGAGTCTCAGACTGATCTCGTATCACCTCAGAAACCTGACTGGAGATACAAATCACATCATCCAAAAGAGGAAATCATTGGCAGCACTTCAGAAGGAGTTAAGACAAGATCAAAATTCAAGAATCTGAATTCTCTTGCTCTCCTGCCTGAAATTGAGCCAAAGAACATTGATGAAGCTCTGCATGATGAAGGGTGGATCCTAGCCATGCAAGAGGAGCTAAACCAATTTGCTAGGAGTGATGTCTGGACACTTGTTCCTAAACCCCATGGGAAAACAATTATTGGAACCAAATGGGTGTTCAGAAACAAGCTGTCTGAAGAAGGAAAGGTAGTCAGAAACAAAGCAAGACTGGTGGCTCAAGGGTACAATCAACAAGAAGGTATTGACTTCACTGAAACCTTTGCCCCTGTTGCTAGGTTAGAAGCAATTAGAATTCTTCTCTCTTATGCTGTAAATAATGGCATCAAACTATATCAAATGGATTTCAAAAGTGCTTTTCTCAATGGATTCATTGAAGAAGAAGTTTTTGTTAGACAACCCCCTGGTTTTGAAGACATTGCTTTTCCTGATCATGTTTTCAAATTGAAAAGGGCTATTTATGGTCTAAAACAAGCTCCTAGAGCATGGTATGACAGATTGAGCAGTTTTCTTATCAAAAATGGTTTTGAAAGAGGAAAAGTAGATACCACTCTTTTCAGAAAACAGTCTAACAAAGATTTTATACTTGTCCAGATATATGTTGATGATATTATATTTGGTTCAACTGATTCTTCTTTGTGCAATGAGTTTTCTGAGTTGATGCAATCAGAGTTTGAAATGAGTTTAATGGGAGAACTAAAATTTTTCTTAGGACTTCAAATTAAGCAAGATTCTGATTGTATATGGATCCATCAACAAAAATATACAAAAGAAATGCTTAAGAAGTTCAACTTGAGTGATTGCAAACCCATGTCAACGCCTATGCATCCCTCTGCATCTTTGAGCAAGGATGAAAAAGAAGAACCAGTGAATCAAACTTTATATAGAGGAATGATTGGCTCTTTATTGTATCTAACAGCAAGCAGACCTGACATAATGTTCAGTGTATGTCTGTGTGCTAGATTCCAATCAAATCCAAGAACTACTCATTACAAAGCTGTTAAGAGAATTTTTAGATATCTAAAGGGTACTACTAATCTTGGTCTATGCTATAAGAGGAGCAAAGATTGCAGGTTAATAGGATATTGTGATGCTAACTTTGCTGGAGATAGAATAGAAAGAAAAAGCACCAGTGGAGGATGTCATTTCTTTGGAAATAACATGATCAGCTGGTCAAGCAAAAGGCAAAGCACCATTGCTTTATCAACAGCAGAAGCAGAATATATTTCAGCAGCCAGTTGTTGTTTACAACTGCTATGGGTGAATTATCAGCTTGAGGATTTTAATATTCCTATCTCTGCTATACCTGTTCTTTGTGACAATACCAGTGCTATTAATTTGTCTAAAAATCCTATTCAACATTCTAGGGCAAAGCATATAGAAATCAAACATCATTTCATTAGAGACTATGTTCAGAAAGGTGTTTTTGATATTCAGTTCATTGACACAGAGCATCAATGGGCAGATATATTCACAAAACCCCTGGCTGAAGATAGATTTAAGTTCATATGCAATAATTTGAACATACATGCATTCTCTAAAAATTGACTGTGTATGATATCATGATGTCTGAAATTTTGGTGTGTCTAAAATTCCAGTATGTCTGAAACAAGTGACATGTCTGAAATTTTAGGTTATCTGAAATTTATGTGTGTGTCTGAAATTTCTCACTTGTCTGAAGTGACTGGTTGACGTGGCTATCTGAGACGGTTGAATTCCATTTATTTTGTCTCTTCCACTTCGCACGTTTCCCGAAGTCTGCGCAGCCGATACAGGGCATCATTGCATCATGGGTCTATAAATGCAAGAGTAAGTGTGTCAAGGAAGCCTTACACTATCTTTCCTCAACATACTGTTTTATCTTCTTCTCTGCTCAAGCAACCATTTTTTTTCTATTTTGATTAATATATTCAGTTTTCTCTCATGAATGTTGTGATTGTTCTGTGAATGCTTTTATCTTCATGATTTTACTAAGATTGTTTTAAGGTTATGCTCTGAAATTCCCTTTTGATTGATGACAAAAGGGGGAGTATTAAAACTAACAAAATCTGAAGCAATTACAGGTCTCAGGGGGAGTAGTATTTGATCAGAATTGAGATCATTATCTGAGGGGGAGTTATCTATTTTTATATTCAAAACTCTTTTTCAGATTTATGTATTTTAAACAAATTTGTCATCATTAAAAAGGGGGAGAAGGTTGAGTCTCAAAAATATCATAAGGAAAATTATGATGTTTTAGATAACTCACTTCCCAAGTTTTAATGCTTAACAAATTTGGGTTAAAATATTTATCATAGATACATATATGTTTAAGAATTTATCTATGATTTCAGCAAGCCACTATGAACTTATATAAAGACTGTTTGAAGTGCTTTCAACCTATCTGAGGTATTAAGCCTTCTGAAGGTTCAACCTGTTTGAAGAGTTGAAGCCGTCTGAAGTGCTCAACCTGTCTGAAGAGTTGAAGCCGTCTGAAGTGCACAACCCGTCTGAAGTGTTGAAGCCGTCTGAAGTCTCATTAATGACGTGGCACCCTTTGTTGAAGTTTGTGAAAACTTCTTTGAAATTCTTCCGAGTCAAGTGTTCTCTGCTGCACGTACCTTTTCAACAACATTTATGGCAAGGACCACAGAGACCTTTCCTGGTATATTTGAATTTCATACACCACTAAGGAAATCTCTGCAACGCAACCTCTGCAGCAACAATAGTAGCAGCTTTATGGCAGCACCAACCTTGTACAGTGTTAGAGATATCAGAGCTCTCAGAAGCATGTCTCACAACGGATTAAATAGCATTTAATGCTATCTCTAAACGGTGGTTTTTCAACGGATTGAAATTTCAACGGATTGAAGTTTGGGTATAAATACCTCTCCCTGAAGACCATCAAGCGTTAGCAAGCACGTTAGTGATTCAATATACAAGAAAGTCTAAGAGAATATCACGCTGCAAGTTTTTACTCTGTAAAAACACTCTGATAATATTTTCATTGTACACAATTTGTATATCCTGAGCATACCTCAGTTATATTGTACATTGTCTCTGTTTAAGCTTCAAACTGGTATAGTTTAAAAGCTTAGACATTTCTTTGTAAAAATTGTCTTTGAGCCTGGAGAGGCTTGACTGTAAAAGAATACTTGGTTGTAGAGCCTGAAGAGGCTTGACTGGAAAAGAATACTTGTAATCTTGGTGAAGATTAAGAGAAAATCCAAGTGCTAGTTGGCATTGGGACTGGACGTAGCTCACAGTGGTAGTGAGTGAACCAGGATAAATCTCTTGGCTAAGTTTTCTTACCCTTATCTCTTGTCAATTTAGTTATACTAATCAAAGGGTGTTGAAAAACTGTTCTGATATTTTAAAAGCAAGAAACCTTTTAAAAGATATTTTCAGAAGCCGTCTTAAGAAACTTCAGACAGCCCCTTAAACCTGTCTGAAACTGTTTTAAAACTCACTGTTTGTGAAAAGCTTCCATAAAATATTAAGAAACACTATTCAACCCCCCTTCTAGTGTTTCCCTGTGTTTCTACAGGTGGGACTATGATGATATGATTATACCCTTGATGAATAGATGTCTATTATGATAATGATGATGATGTACATAACCTTACGATGGGTGTGATTTGATGTTTATATAATGATGCATTGAGCATGCGATGAATGTTATGATTATGATGACGATGATTAATGATGCTTATGATGATGTATGATGAGGATGATTGATGATGATTGATGATGTGTGATGATGTTGATGTATATAACCTTACGATGCTGATGATGTAACATCCTGAATTTATTTAAGTAAAATAAAATAAAATTAAAATAGTAAAGTAGAAGAAATAAATAAATAAATAAATAAAAGAAGTGATATTATGAGTAGTTTTATCCATAAAGCTAGTTCAAATTTAAAAAGAAGATAAGGGGGTTGCGAGTGGGCCAAGCCCATATAGGCATTTTAGTAAGGAGGGGTTATCATTTCATCCTAATCCTTATTTTTCAAATCGTCAGAGAGCGAAACGCTAAGGAGGGGAGAAACCAAGTCTCAAGAGGAGATTGCTGGAGAGTAATCATCAAGAACTAAGAAAGAGTCTTCCTTGTTGTTGTTCGATCTTCACTTAAGGTACGGTGGGGGAAAGAGTGCTACTTGTATGTGCATGTGGGGGTGCTTGGGTAGTAATTTAAGACTACATAATCGTATGAATATATGTTATAATTGAGAATGAATGATGAAACTGTTGATTTATGATTGATTGGATGAATCTTGATGAATTCTTGTGTGAAATTGAAGAGGATATTGAGAGTAATGAAAAAGGGGTAATTAGGGATTTGATGATTTGGGGTTTTGATGGATTAATTGTATAATCTGTGAAAATATTGATGTTTTACTAAGTTTTGGTTGATATAAACGCATATGAATGATATTTTAACAAAGAGGATTGATTAGAGATTGAATAGAGAGGTTTAGAGGTGATAAAAATTGTGAGAACTGTGATCTGCGTCGCGGGTAATTGATTACAGAGGTCTGTAATCGATTACCAGGTCTTATGGATAACCTGGAAGTGTTGTTTGCTTGCGGGTAATCGATTACAGAGATGTTGTAATCGATTACCAGAGTGATTGCTTGCAGGTAATCGATTACAGAGATGCTGTAATCGATTACCAGTGTGTTTGCTTGCAGGTAATCGATTACATAGGGGTTGTAATCGATTACCAGAGGCTTTGTTTGCAGGTAATCGATTATGGGAGGCTGGTAATCGATTACCAGAGTGGATTTTGTGGTCTTAAGTGTTTGATGATGATTGATGATGCTTTATAATGATTATAAAGATGATGATGATTGATGATGATGATGTTTGATGATGATCGATGATGCTTTATAATGATTATGATGATGATGATGATGATGATTGATGATGTTTGACGATGCTTATGACGATTATGATGATGATATTTGATGTTGAAACGATGATTTATATAATGATATCTGATGATGAATATGACGATGTATGATAATGATGTTTGACGATGAATATGATGATGATGTTAATGATGATGTATATCACTTTATGATGATGATGATACTTGAGTTGTGCGGGCCCAACGAGGGGGTACAACTTAGGAGAGATACCTTGTGCATATGTGATGATACCTGAATTGTGCGGGCCCAACGAGGGGGTACAACTCAGGAGGGGAACTGCACGGACCCAACGAGGGGGTGCAGAGACCATGATGGGGTGTTCGATGCACATGCCCAACGAGGGGGTGCAACCTAGGGATGATGATCTGTACTGACCCAACGGGGGGTGCAACCTAGGGTCGAATGTCGTTTTACGGGCCCAACGAGGGGGTACAACCTATCGGATTGTGTGGTGATACCGGTAGACTATCTTGGTACCAACTAGGGTGATTGACGAGGTGCGCCCATTATGCGGAGTTCCAAGTCATGATCCTTGGGACGATGTTGATGAGTTTCAGTGCATATGATGATGAATAATATGTGACATAGTTGATGATGAAAATGAGTTATATGATGATGGGTGAACCTGTGTTATAATGATGATTGAAATTGAATTATATGATGATGCTATGAGTAATAATGAAGAAATGAGTATATTGTGTTGAGAATAGAGTATGTGCTTCTTTGGTGAATGATGTTGTGAGATTTATATGATGATATCGATGAATTGTTATATGATGATTTATAGATGATTATTACCTGATGAATTATTCGTTATTTGAGCATGTGGTGTGATCAATAATGATGTTGTTATATTATGGTGAGGATAGGGTAGCCTCCTATGTGTATGTATGAGTAGTATTCTTTTCCTCACCATTGCACTGTGGTTATTTTACAGGTGATGATGATGACACGACTGGTGTCGAGTTTTGAGTAGAGGGAGTGTTGCTCTGGTACATGTGACATCAGGGCATATCATTGGGGGTTCTTTTCTTTATGTTTCTAGTTAGGAAGGATTTTGTAAACATTTTTAAATGCCTTACACGGCAAGTAGGATATTTTGTTATTTCTATCTTGGAGTTTCCGCTGCTTGAGTACTTTGAAAACATTTGAGTTCTATTTTTATTTTAATTGAATTGTTTTGAAACAATGGTGTTTTTAATGAAGAGTTATGTGAACCTTTTTACCCGTTGTGGGACACTATTCTTTCTATATTTCGACTTACTAAACGTATAAGAGTTTGGGGTAGAAGGGTGTCACGGATGATGCCTTGAGCATATGAGGTGTTACCTGAGTTGTGCAGGCCCAACGAGGGGGTACAACTCAGGAGGTGAACTGCACGGGCCCAACGAGGGGTTGAAGAGACCATGATGGGACGTTCGATGCACGGACCCAACGAGGGGGTGCAACCTAGGGATGATAGAATTGTACTGACCCAACGAGGGAGTGCAACCTAGGGTCGAATGTCGTTGTGCGGGCCTAACGAGGGGGTGCAACCTATCGGTTTGTGTGGTGACACCGGTAGACTATCATTGGTAACAACTAGGGTGATTGACGAGGTGCGCCCATTGTGTGGAGTTCCAAGTCATGATCCTTGGGTCGGGGTTGAGGAGTTTCGGTGTATATGATGATGAATGAACATGCGTTATATTTGATGTAGAAATTGAATTATATGATGATGATATGAGTAATAATGATGAAATGAGTATTATGTGTTGAGAATAGAGTATGTGTTTTCTTGGTGAATGATGATGTAAGATCTATATGAGGATATCGATGATTTGTTATATGAGGATATAGATGATTACTATATGATGAATTACTTGAGGTTTGAGTATGTGGTGTGATTAATAATGATGTTGTTTATATGAGGGTGAGGATAGGGTAGGCTTCTATGTGTATGTATGAGTTGATATTCTTTTCCTCACCGTTACACTGTGGTTAACTTTACAGGTGATGAAGATGACACGACTGGTGTCGAGTATTGATTGAAGGGAGTGTCGCTCTGATACATGTGACATCAGGGCATATTATTGGGGGTTTTACCTTATGTTTCTAGTTAGGAAGTGATTTTGTAAACTGTTTTTAGTGCCTTACATGGCTAGTAGGATATTTTGAGGTTGATATTTGAGATTCCGCTGCTTAAGTATTTTATAAAACCGTTGACTGCTATTTCCATCTTATATGAGTTTACTTTTGGAATGGATGACGTTTGTTACGATTAGAAATGTGAACCTTTTTACCCGTTGTAGGACGCTATTTTTCCTATACTTCGATTTATTAGTTGTATAAGAGTTGGGGGTAGAAGGGTGTCACATATCCTACACGGGCGACAATGTTATTTCTTTCTTTCTTAATTTTTAAATCACACTTCAATTTTCTTTTATTATTATTACTAAATTAAAATAATTTCTCTCATTATCCATTTCTATTTATTTGTTTCATTACATAAAACTCAAGTCATTCACAGTGATTTTTGTTTATGAAAAACATTATCATTTACGGGAGTCAGTCCTACTCCTATCATTTTTTATTATTTATTTCTTTTTTATCACACTTACATTTTCTTTTTGTTGTTGTTATTTTTGTTGTTATTATTATTATTATTATTATTATATTAAAATATTTTCTCCCACTATTTGTTCTTATTAATTTATTTCATTACAAAAGTGTTTTTATCCAATATATCATTTATCTCACTTTTTTACTCATTAGTGTTTTTACTTATTATTTATCTTATCTATGCTATATATCTATTTATTTTCTATCTTAAAATAGAATAAAATCAACAGAAATTCACCTGAAAAGTGAAAAGTTAGGGAAAATTATTTTTCAGGACCCAATGATTTTACTCTATGTTTTGGGTTAAAAAATTTCGGTAATTACACATTGAGGAGAAAGATCACCAAATTTCACCAAAAGCTCTCCCGGGGTGAGCCCTGTTCCGTGGCACGAGCCACGCAACTATCTGAAATAACTTAGTCCTTCTCACCACACCCTTTTTGACCCTATAATTAGGGTCCCAAAATCCCTCCCACTGGGCATGCCTGGGATCCACACATCGCACATCAGCCATGTGTGGGCGAATGTGAGGGATGACGTTTCAGGAACCCTAACTTCAACGTTCCTTAAATCGACTAATATGTCAGAACAAATCCATCAACGGCATTGTTTTTGTGACACCCTTCTACCCAATACTCTTAAATGCTTAATAAATCGAAGTTTAGAAAAGGTAATGTCTCACGATGGGTAAAAAGGTTCACAAACGCTATTATTAAAACCTCATGAGTTCGAAAACAACTTTATTAAATGAAAGTAAACTTCAAATATAATCCAACAATTATGCAGCGAAATCCTCAAAGAAATAAAACAACTAAACAACCTACTTGCCGTACAAGGCATCTAAAATAGTTCATAAAATATTCCTAATTAGAAACATAGTAAAAGACTCCCAAGTACACCCTGATGTCACATCTATGAGAGCACATCCCTTAATCATACTCGACACCCATCGTGTCCTCATCAACACCTGTAAAAAAATATATCCACAGAATACGGTGAGGAAAAGGAATACTACTCATACACACACATAGGAAATGCCCTATCCTCACCCACATATAAACAACATCATCATATATCATACCACCAATACATCAGATAAACCAGTAGATAACAATCATCCCACAACTCAGCATATAGCTAAACATCTATATCAGCATATATATTTCATACCATCATTCCCAATTATAACACATAAATACATCCATCATGTATTCACCAAAACCCATCATCATCATAATATAACTCGAACATCATCATATATATCACTCATCAATTCATACACCAAAAATCATTAACATTATCAAATAACTCAATTCCATCGTTGAGTATTCCAATTATCACAGGCACCAACACTCATCTCATCATCTACCCAAA
The DNA here is from genome assembly GCA_026901365.1 of Sesbania bispinosa. Taxonomy (NCBI): domain Eukaryota; kingdom Viridiplantae; phylum Streptophyta; class Magnoliopsida; order Fabales; family Fabaceae; genus Sesbania; species Sesbania bispinosa. Next base: position 134,784 of record QLOH01000399.1, read on the forward strand.
GATCATGACTTGGAACTCCGCACAATGGGCGCACCTCGTCAATCTCTTTAGTTGTTACCGATGATGGTCCTACCGTTATACACCGCACAGGCCGGTAAGTTGCACCTCACCCCACTCTAGGCTTGTGCAAGAATATCCCCCATCATGGTCCACCGACCGTTAATCACCACACAGGCCGGTAAGCTTCACACACAACAGTACCGTTAATCACCACACAGGCCGGTAAGCTTCACACACAACACTACCGTTTATCACAACATAGGCCGGTAAGCTTCACACACAACACTACCGTTTATCACCACACAGGCCGATAGTGTTGCTCAACGCCCCTTCTTGATCTCTTGAGTTGTACCCCCTCTATGGGTCCGCACAACTCAGTTCACCTCCCGAATTGTACCCCCTCTATGGGCCCGCACAATCCAGGTCTCATCACATATGCTCAAGGCATTTCTCTTAAGTTGTTTCCCCTCTATGGGCCCGCACAACTCAAGTAACATCATCATTAATTATATAGCATATTCCCAACCATATGCATTCCAAATAACATCCATTACATACCATATTCACCCAACATATGCATTCCAAGTAACATCAAATATATAGCATATTCACCAACATATGCATTCCAAATAACATCAAATATATAGCATATTCACCAACATATGCATTCCAAATAACATCAATTACCTAGCATATTAACCAACCATATGCATTCCAAATAACATCAAATATATAGCATATTCACCATCATATGCATTCCAAATAACATCAAATATATAGCATATTCACCAACATATGCATTCCAAATAACATCAATTACCTAGCATATTAACCAACCATATGCATTCCAAATATCATCCATTACATCAATTATCACACCATCATCAATATAAAGCATCATCAAGCATCATTTATCATCATCATCATAATCATCATCAATCATCATATAAACAAAATTCTCATACACAATATAACCTGGTAATCGATTACCACACAGCTGTAATCGATTACCAGAGACCGTTACTCAATTTTGGAGTCTTTAAGCTTTAAGCTTAATGACCTTGGTTCACTAATTTGGAAATATCTAGAGTTCTAGGTGTCCAATTAAAGTGATTCCACTTCTATTAGAAAGTTAAGATCCTGGGCTTCAGTTTGATATATTATATGATAGTATCCTGAGTTCATTTTCACCCTTAACAGACGCATTCTTTCTCAGGCGGGAAAGCTGTCAAAACCTGGTAATCGATTACCACACAGCTGTAATCGATTACTAGCAACTCAATTCTCTGGTAATCGATTACATACCCCTGTAATTGATTACCAGCAATCCAGAATCACTCCCTTGCTGCCCAAAACACTCTGTAATCGATTACAGACCTCTGCAATCGATTACCCACGACACGAGATGACAGTTCTTGCAATTTTTACCCATTCTAAACCCTCTTAATCGACCTCTAATCATTCCTCATCATTAATACATCAAGATTATACGATTATACCGCATAAAATCAATCAAAGACACAATCTTTACAACAAATTCACAGTTATTCATCAAAATCCCCAAATCATCAAACCCTTAATTAACCCCTTTTCACTATTCTCATTATTAACATTCAAACCACTCAAGATTCAGTCCAAACAACCATAAATCACAGTTTATATCAACATTCTCAGTTATAGCATACATCCATACAAATTTCTAATCTTAATTCACTACCCAAGCACCCCTACATGCATATACAAGCAACACCTTCTTCCCCACCGTATCTTAAGCGAAGATCGATTACAGCAAGGAAGTCCCTTTCTTGGTTCTTGATGCTAACTCCGCAACAATCCTCTCTTGAGACTCGGTTTCTCCCCTCCGTAGCGTTTCGCTCTCTTAGATAATACGAATAAGGATTAGGGTGCTCTGTTACCCCTCCTTGCAGAAATAACTAATTGGGCTTGGGCCCACTCTCACCCCCTTTATTCTATTTTCAAATAAAACTATCTTTACGAAATAAAACAAACAATAATAATAATACTCCTATTATTTATTTCCCATTAAATTAATTATTATTTTCCTCTACTCATATATTTAATTTAATTAATATTTATCCTAATAAAATTTAGGATGTTACAGTTTTCACATCCCGACCAGGCACGATCACATGGCTAGACATTTCGGACCTGGAAAATAATTTTCCAAATTTTTAAAACTTTTTAGGCTAATTTCCATTAATTTTACTCTATTTATTCAATAAAAAAATTATCGTAATTACATCTTTGGGAGAAAAATCACGAAACTTGACTGGGAGCACCCCGAGGTTAGTACCGGTCCAGGGAAGGAGCCACGCAGCCGTGTACGATCACTGGCACGCTCAATGGGAGGGATGTTGTGGTTCTAATTGTAGGTTCGTAAACGGAGTGCTTAGAGGGACCTGGTTGTTTCAGATGGTTGTGTGGCTCCTGGCCTGGATAGGGACTAACCCTGGGGTGCTCCCGGTCAAATTTCGTGATTTTTGTGAGACACATGTAATTACCGTGAATTATTAACCAAAAAAATAGAGCAAAATCAATGGAAATTAGCCTGAAAAGTAAAAAAACTGGGAAAAATATTTTTTACGACCCGAACGTCATGTCGGGTAACCTTGTGACAATTAAAGTGTGGAAAAAATAAATTATGTGTAACGTAGTTGTGTGGGCGAATGTGAGGGATGACGTTTCAGGAACCCTAACTTCAACGTTCCTTAAATCGACTAATATGTCAGAACAAATCCATCAGACATTGTTTTCCCATCCCGACCAGGCACGGTCACATGGCTAGATATTTTGGACCCGGAAAATAATTTTCCAAAATTTTAAAACTTTCCAGGCTAATTTTCATTGATTTTACTCTATTTATTCAGTAAAAAACTCACCGTAATTACATGTTTGGGAGAAAAATCACGAAACATGACCGGGAGCATCCCGGGGTTAGTACCTGCCCAGGGGAGGAGCCACGCAATCGTGTCAAATCACTGACACGCTCAATAGGAGGGATGTTGTGGTCCTAATTGTAGAGTCGTAAATGGAGTGCTTAGAGGGACCTGGTATTTTCAGATGGCTGTGTGGCTCCTGGCATGGACAGGGACTAACCCCGGGGTGCTTCCGGTCAGATTTCGTGATTTTTCTCACACATGTATAATTACTGTGAATTATTAACCAAAAAAATAGAGTAAAATCAATGGAAATTAGCCTAAAAAGTGAAAAAATTGAGAAAATTATTTTTTAGGACTCGAACATCCTGTCGGGTGACCCTATGATAATAAAAGTGTGGAAAAAAAAATTATGTGTGACATAGTTGTGTGGAAGAATGTAAGGGATGACGTTTAAGTAACCCTAACTTCAACATTCCTTAAATCGACTAATATGTCAGAACAAATCCATCGTAGACATTGTTTTCACATCCCGACCAGGCATAGTCACATGGCTGGACATTTCGGACCCGGAAAATAATTTTCCAAAATTTTTAAACTTTTCAGGCTAATTTCCATTGATTTTACTCTATTTATTCAGTAAAAAACTCACCGTAATTACATATTTGGGAGAAAAATTACAAAACTTGACCGGGAGCACCCCGGGGTTATTACCGATCCATAGCAGGAGCCACGCAGCCGTGTCCGATCACTGGCACGCTCAATGGGAGGGATGTTGTGGTCCTAATTCTAGGGTCGTAAACGGAGTGCTAAGAGGGACATGGTTCTTTCATATGGCTGCGTGGATTCTGCCCTGGACAAGGACTAACCCGGGGTGCTCCCGGTCAAATTTCATGATTTTTCTCACACACATGTAATTACCGTGATTTATTAACCAAAAAAATAGAGTAAAATCAATGGAAATTAGCCTAAAAAGTGAAAAAATTGGGCAAATTGTGTTTTTAGGACCCGAACGTCCTGCTGGGTGACCATTTGACAATAGAAGTGTGGAAAAAAATAAATTACGTGTGATGTAGTTATGTGGGCGAATGTAAGGGATGACGTTTAAGGAACCCTAACTTCAACATTTCTTAAATCGACTAATATGTCAGAACAAATCCATCGTCGACATTGTTTTCACATCCTGACCATGCATAGTCACATGGTTGGACATTTCGGACCCGGAAAATAATTTTCCAAAATTTTTAAACTTTTCAGGCTAATTTCCATTGATTTTACTCTATTTATTTAGTAAAAAATTCACCGTAATGACATGTTCGGGAGAAAAATTACGAAACTTGACCGGGAGAACCCCGGGGTTAGTACCGGTCCAGGGCAGGAACCATGCAGCTGTGTCTGATCACTGACACGCTCAATGGGAGGGACATTGTGGTCCTAATAGTAGGGTCCTAAACGGAGTGCTGAGAGGGACCTGGTTGTTTCATATGGTTGTGTGGATCCTGCCCTGGACAGTGACTAACCCCGGGGTGCTCCCGGTCAATTTTTGTGATTTTTCTCACACAAATGTAATTACCGTGAATTATTAACAAAAAAATAGAGTAAAATCAATGGAAATTAGCCTGAAAAATGAAAAAATTGGGAAAATTATTTTTTAGGACCCTAACGTCCTGCCAGATGACCACATGACAATAGAAGTGTGGAAAAAAATTTTACGTGTGACGTAGTTGTGTGGGCGAATGTAAGGGTTGACGTTTAAGGAACCCTAACTTCAACATTCCTTAAATCGATTAATATATCAGAACAAATCCATCGGCGACATTGTTTTCACATCCTGACCACATGGAGAGTTTTCATGAAGAAAATCAAAAGTGTGATTTTCGGTCTAGTTGAAACCTGTGAGTGTAAGACAAGAACCCTAAACCTAACTAGTAACTTTGGTGTGAGGAGTCATGCATGCATAGTTGTGTTTTGAATTCTTATTTGAAAATTTGCTTTCAGTAAAGGTTACATGAGAGGATACACGTGGTTAATTTTCATGATTTTTTGAAGGGTTTTGTAATTACTGTGAATTAATTAGCTAAAAAGAAGGGAAAATTAATTAAAATAGCAAACAATAGTTAAAAATTACAAAATTTTGTTTTTGGTGGCTCCTAATATTATACAACCAACGCATGCGCATTTAATATATTTGATGGCTCCTTGTTGGGAGAGTTATCCTCACCATTATGTGGATGTTCCAAGAAGGATTGAACATGACTATCTCATGTGGAGAACATTTGTTATTTGTCAAAAAGTCATTTTAACGAAGTGAGAAAGCGTGACGCATGTACTGCAGAAATAATTTTAAGATAGAAATAAATAGAATAGCTGAGAGTTAATGAGTGAAAATATTATTGATTAAAAAGAAAGATAAATGATATATTTGAATGGAATCACTTTTGTAACGAAACAAATTAATAAGAAAACATAATGCGAGATTTTTTTAATATAATAATAATAATTATAATAAAAATAAAATGAAATTGTGTGATAAAAACAAAAAAAATGGGAAAAAAAATTAAAAGGCCATAAGCAAAAGTGCCTCTCATGGAGGATTATTCGTGGTTGATAAACAAAAATCACTTTACATTACATGCGTTTTTATGTAATGAAATAGATAAACAAAAATGGATAATTAATAAAATTATTTTAATATTATAATAATAATATAATATAATATAATATAATATAATATAATATATTATAATATAATATAAAATAATCCAACCAAACTTCGCTATATAAAAGCGAATTTGCTTTTTATATAATTAGGAAAAGTTTGGTTTGATTATATTATATTATATTATATTATTATTATAATATTAAAATAATTTCATTAATTATCTATTTTCGTTTATCTATTTCATTACATAAAAACACATGTCATGTAAAGTGATTTTTGTTTATGAACTACAAATATCCTCCACGAGAGGCACTTTTGCTTATGGTCTTTTAATTTTTCTTTTCATTTTTTTGTTTTTTTAACACACTTTCATTTTCTTTTATTATTATTATTATATTAAAAAAATTCTCGCATTTTTTCTTATTATGTTTCGTTACAAAAATGATTTTATTCAAATATATCATTTATCTCTCTTTTTTATTCAATAATGTTTTCACTCATTAACTCTCTTGGCTATTCTATTTATTTTCTATCTTAAAAGTGTTTATGCAGTACATATGTCATGCTTTCTCACTTCGTTAAAATGATTTTTTGATAAATAACAAATATTCTTCACATGAGATAGTCATGTTCGATCCTTCTGGGAACATCCACATAATGGTGGGAATAACTCTCCCAACAAGGAGCCATAAAATATATTAAATGTGCATGCGTTAGTTGTATAATATTATGAGTCATCAAAAACAAAATTAACCATGTGGGTCCTCTCACGTAACCTTTACTGCATGCAAAAATTCAAATAAGAATTCAAAACACAACTATGCATGCTGAGTCCTCACATCAAAGTTACTAGTTAGGTTTAGGGTTCTTGTCTCACTCACAAGTGTCCAAAAGGCCGAAAATTGCACTTTTGAACTTCTTCTTGAAAACTCTCCACGTGGTCTCTAATGGTTAGGAGCCGTCAAAAACAAAATTTCGTAATTTTTAACTATTGTTTGCTATTTTTAATTAATTTCCCCTTCTTTTTAGCTAATTAATTCACATTAATTACAAATTCCTTCAAAAAATCATTAAAATTAACCATGTGGGTCCTCTCATGTAACCTTTATTGCGTGCAAAATTTCAAATAAGAATTCAAAACACAACTATGGATGCATGAGTCCTCACACCAAAGTTACTAGTTAGGTTTAAGGTTATTGTCTCACACTCACAGGTGTCCATTATGCCGAAAATCGCACTTTTGAATTTTTTTTCATGAAAACTCTCCTCGTGGTCTCTAATGGTTAGGAGCCATCAAAAACAAAATTTCATAATTTTTAACTATTGTTTGCTATTTTTAATTAATTTTCCCGTCTTTTTAGCTAATTAATTCACAGTAATTATAAAACCCTTCAAAAAAATCATAAAAGTTAACTACGTGGGTCCTCTCATGTAACCTTTACTGCATGCAAATTTTCAATTAAGAATTTAAAATACAATAATGCATGCATGAGTCCTCACACCAAAGTTACTAGTTAGGTTTAGGGTTTTTGTCTCACACTCACGGGTTTCCATTAGGCCGAAAATCGTACTTTTGAATTTTTTCGTGAAAATTCTCCACGTGGTCTCTAATGGTTAGGAGCCATCAAAAACAAAAGTTCGTAATTTTTAACTATTTTTTGCTATTTTTAATTAATTTCCCCTTTTTTTAGCTAATTAATTCACAGTAATTACAAAACCCTTTAAAAAATCATGAAAATTCACCAGGTGGGTCCTCACATGTAACCTTTACTGCATGCAAAATTTCAAATAATCATTCAAAACATAACTATGCATTTAATAAAATGAGCATGCATATTTTATATCTATAAAAAGCGAATTCATTTTTTATATCTATAAAAAGTGAATTCGCTTTTTATAGATATAAAAAACGAATTGAATTCGCTTTTTCTCTATAAGAGAATTCCCTTTTGTAAAGCAAAACGGAGCCTTTCATTCACCAGCGGGGTAATAAAGTCTTTCTGCATATTATAAAAATAAAAGTGTCAAATCTTGCTAACGTCTAGCTTAGGTTGCGGGGGAGATAGAAACTTATCCACCAACGATGGTGAGGTTATATATTTAAAGGTATAAAATCATATTTTCGAAAATATCTTTTTTGGAATCATATTACTAGGAATATTATTTTTGAGTAAAATTTATATGTATGTTTTGATATGTATTTCATATTCCCGGAAATATTTTTAAAATTCATTTACTTTAAAAAATTTTAAAAATAAAAATAGAAAAAATATTATAGGATGAAATGGAAGCGGAAAAAAATAACTTCCATTCCTATGGGAATAAGATTTTCACTCCTCACCATGGGAATAAAAAGTGGGCAAGTCATGGCTAAAATACATTCTCGGGAACAAATAATACCCGAGAAAGTTTTTCTAAAACTTGAATCAAACGTGGCAATATTATTTTCCCACCCTTACTTTCCCGGGAATATTTTTACATATCTTAAACTCACCCAAACTTCAATACAGTCTTTTATTTAATTCAACTTTCAACTTTTTTTTACTATAATTAACATATAATTTTATTCCTCAATTTTTAATTATTATAATTAATATTTTTAATACTTAAAATTTTTAAATTCATATTTTTTATAAATTAAATTAATTAAATCATTTTAAAAACTTCTTTCACACAAAACTGGTAAATCACAATATCAATTTATTTCGCTCAAATCAAAATATCCTAATTTTTTTCCTCTTCAAATCCTATTATTATATATATCATACAAAATCTTAGGAGATATGTGAGACTTTGAGGCGGAAAAAAATTGACATTAACATCAAATTTTCTTATTTCTTAAAATAGAGGGATTTACTAATTTAGTTGATTAAAATATTTAGGGATATATAGTAAATAATCAAAATTAAGTTATAAAAAATGTAATTAAACTCTAATAAAAGTATTATTCAAGTTATATAAAAAGATACTATAGTTCATAAACGATCTAGTACAAATTAAAGTTCAAATAAATCTACAAATATTGACTAAGGTAATGTTTTGAAAAGCTCCAATAACTATTAAATCAAATTTTTACAACTCAAAATCAACAATTGAAAACTTATTTTTGTGGTTTTCAAAACAAACATTTTGAAAATATAAAAATTAAAAAGCGAATTCGCTTTTTATAGCTATAAAAAGCGAATTCGCTTTTTATTACAGGTACTTGCTATGTGCACTCTTCTCCGACATGCGTGACGAGCTATTTGCGTCAACATGCATTTACTCATAGCCATGGTGTTATATTCATTGTGTTCCTCTTGAATATGAGTGTAACAAAAGAAGAATAGATAAAAAAAATGTACAAATGAAAAAAATGATAAATAAGTGGAAATTTTGAGTTAAAAAAATAAATCTCAGCACTTTTCAAAGATAATTAAAGATAGTCCTTTCATCTATATATACCCTATTTAAAGCTTCTATATTTAATTGGCTCATAGTCTCATAATGTCATACTCATACATAAGTTATGCACAAATCTTTATGTATATGATAATGAAAAAATAAAGAAAATATTTGTAGTTTTTTTATAATAGTAAATATTTGTAGTTATCGATGCATATTATTACTGTGAGTTGTTGTGAATTAATTAGTTAAAAAGAAGAGAAAATTAATTAAAAATAGCAAACAATAGTTAAAAATTATGAAATTTTATTTTTGATGGCTCCTAACCATTAAAGATCACGTGGTGAGTTTTTATGAAGAATTTCAAAAGTACGATTTCTGACCTAGTGGAAACCTGTGAGTGTGAGACAAGAACCCTAAACCTAACTAGTGACTTTGGTGTGAGGACTCATGCATGCATAATTGTGTTTTGAATTCTTATTTGAAATTTTGCATGCAGTAAAGGTTACATGAGAGGACCGATGTGGTTAATTTTCATGTTTTTTGAAGGGTTTTTGTAATTAATGTGAATTAATTAGCTAAAAAGAAGGGAAAATTAATTAAAAATAGAAAACAATAGTTAAAAATTACAAAATTTTGTTTTTGATGGTTCCTAACTATTGGAGACCACGTGGAGAGTTTTCATTAAGAAATTCAAAAGTGCGATTTTCGGCATAGTGGACATCGCTGAGTGTGAGACAATAACCACAACCCTAACTAGTAACTTTGGTGTGAGGACTCATGCATGCATAGTTGTCTTTTGAATTCTTATTTGAAATTTTTCATGCGGTAAAGGTTACATGAGAGGACCCACGTTGTTAATTTTCATGATTTTCTGAAGGGTTTTGTAATTACTGTGATTTAATTAGCTAAAAAGAAGGGAAAATTAATTAAAAATAGCAAACAATAGTTAAAAATTACGAAATTTTGTTTTTGATGGCTCTTGATATTATACAACCAACGCATGCACATTTAATGTTTTTGATGGCTAATTGTTGGGAGAGTTATCCCCACCATTATGTGAATGTTCCCAAAAGGATCGAACATATATGACTATCTCCTGTGGAGAATAATTGTTATTTATCAAAAAGTCATTTTAACGAACTGAGAAAGCATGACACATGTACTGCAAAAACAATTTTATGATAGAAAATAAATAGAATAGCTAAGAGAGTTAATGAGTGAAAACATTATTGAATAAAAAAGAGAGATAAATGATATATTTGAATAAAATCACTTTTGTAACGAAACAGATTAATAAGAAGAAATAATGCGAGAATTTTTTTAATATAACAATAATAATTATAATAAAAGAAAATGATAGTGTGATAAAAAAACAAAAAAAATGAAAAAAAAATTAAAAGGTCATAAGCAAAATTGCCTCTCGTGGAGGATATTCGTGGTTCATAAACAAAAATCACTTTACATGACATGTGTTTTTATGTAATGAAATAGATAAACGGAAATGGATAATGAGTGAAATTATTTTGATATAATAATAATATAATATAATATAATATAATATAATATAATATAATATAATAATAACAATATTAATAATAATAATAATAATAAGAAAACTAAGTATGATTTTAAAAAAGAAATAAAAGAAATGACAAGAGGAGGATTACCTCCCGTGTGGAGGATACCCAGTAGACTATGATTCATAAAAAATTCACTTTATTAATATGAGTATAAAAAATTATAAAAATATTCAAGTGGAAAACGTAACACATGCATGTACCGTGTGAATAATTTTAAGATAAAAATAAATAGATAAATAGAATAGATAAGATTAATAGTAAGTAAAAATCTAATAAATAAAAAAGAGAGATAAATTATATATTGGAAAAAAAACACTTCTGTAATGAAACAGATTAATAAGAACAAGTAGTGGGTGAAAATATTTTAATATAATAATAATAATAATAATAATAATAATAATAATAGTAATAACAAAAAGAAAATTAAAGTGTGATAAAAAAGAAAGAAATAATAAAAAATGACAGGAGCAAGATTGGCTCTAGTAAAGGATAATGTTTTTCATAAACAAAAATCACTCTAAATGACCTGAATTTTTATGTAATGAGACAAATAAATAGAAATGGATAATGAGAGAAATTATTTTAATTTAATAATAATAATAAACGAAAATTAAAGTATGATTTAAAAAGAAATAAAGAAACAATATTGCCTCCCGTGTAGGATACCCGGAGACTGTGGTTCATAAAAAATATTCACTTTATTAAAAAAAAACTCAAGTGAGAAAACATTTATTGAAAAAAAATCACTTTATTAAAAAGTAAATAGATAAATATAATATATAACAGAGATAATAAAAAAAGAGATAGATGATATATTGAAAAAAATATTTTAAATTTAATGTAAATTAACACATTTATTGTATTTTTAATTCATACTTTTATATAATGAAACAGAAAATAGGAATGAATAATAAATTTTTTACTAAATAATAATAAAAAAAATAAAATTATGATATAAAACTGAAAAGAAAAAAAATAAACATACAAAACATTAGAAATGTTAAAATAATTCTTCGGGCGGGACATATCCGTTTTTTTTTATTATTTCCATTTTTTTGCAATCTAATCCTTTGGGCACTTTTTAAATTTGTCAAAAGTAGATACACCTATGTGCAAATTGCCAAACTCCTGCAGTCAACCCTGATGTGATGCCTGTCGGACAGCTGTCCGCTCCTGATTCAGCCACGTCACCCAGGCACGATAGAATTTACCTAATTTATATTATGAAAAATAAAGTGAAAACTTAAAAAAGAGTAAGATGTGTGTGAAAGTTAATATTATAATGGTTCTGTTTACTATTAAAGTTGGCAATTTGCGTTGAGCTGGCAATTTGCGCTGCCTAGCCAAAGAGAGTAGCCAATTTTATCAGGCTAAGGCTAAGCTAAAAAAACTCACAAATTATTCGGACTATGTACAAGCCCTACATTTTTAGAAATAGACCATTTTTTTGGATTATCCGGTCATTTTACGTGTAGAAGATTTTTTGGATTTATCCGCACTTAAAAAATAAATGTCTAATGTGACACCCTTCTATCCCGAACTCTTATATAATTAATAAATCGAATTATAGGAAAAGTAGTGTCCCACAACGGGTAAAAAGGTTCACATTTCTCATCATATAAAACACCATTTATTTCAAAAGTAAACTCATATAAGATAGAAACATAAGGTAAAACCCCCAATAATATGCCCTGATGTCACATGCATCAGAACGACACTCCCTTCAATCAATACTCAACACTAGTCGTGTCATCATCATCACTTGTAAAATTAACCACAATGTAACGGTGAGGAAAAGAATATCAACTCATACATACACATAGAAGGCTACCCTATCCTCACCCTCATATAAACAACATCATTATTAATCACTCCACATACTCAAACCTCAAGTAATTCATCATATAGTAATCATCTATATCCTCATATAACAAATCATCGATATCCTCATATAAATCTTACATCATCATTCACCAAGAAAACACATACTCTATTCTCAACACATAATACTGATTTCATCATTAATACTCATATCATCATCATATAATTCAATTTCATCGTTAAATATAACACATGTTCATCCATCATAATATACACCGAAACTCCTCAACCTCGTCCCAAGGATCATGACTTGGAACTCCATACAATGGGCGCACCTCGTCAATCACCCTAGTTGTTACCAATGATAGTCTACCGGTATCACCACACATACCGATAGGTTGTACCCCATCGTTGGGCCCGCACAACGACATCCGACCCTAGGTTGCACCCCCTCGTTGGGTCAGTACAATTCTATCATCCCTAGGTTGCACCCCCTCGTTGGGTCCGTACATCGAACGCCCCATCATGGTCTCTGCACCCACTCGTTGGGTCCGTGCAGTTCACCTCATGAGTTGTACCCCCTCGTTGGGCCCGCACAACTCAGATATCACCTCATATGCTCAAGACATCATCAACACCGTAAGGTTATATACATCGTCATCGTTAACATAATCACACATCATCAATCATCGTTATCATAATTAAATACATCATCATTATCATCATCGTCATTATCATCATCATATAAGCATCATAATCATCATCATCATTATCATCATCATATAAGCATCATAATCATCATCATCATCATATAAGCATCATAATCATCATCATCATCATCATAATCATAACACTCATCACATGCTCAATGCATCGTTATATACACATCAAATCACACCCATCGTAGTCACACCAAAATCAAGGTATAACAATCATCATCAAGCACTAAGATCACAGAATCCACACTGGTAATCGATTACCAGCCTCCAGTAATCGATTACCCGCAAGCAAAGCCTCTGGTAATCGATTACACACCCTCTGTAATCGATTACCTGTAAGCACACACTCTGGTAATCGATTACAACATCTCTGTAATCGATTACCTGCAAGCAAACACCCTGGTAATCGATTACAGCCTCTCTGTAATCGATTACCTGCAATCTGACACCCTGGTAATCGATTACAGGCCTCTGTAATCGATGCCTCTGTAATCGATTACCTGCAAGAAAACAGCACTCCAGGCTGCCCAGAAAGTCCTGGTAATCGATTACAGACCTCTGTAATCGATTACCCGCGACGCAGATCGCAGTTCTCGCGACTTCTACCACTTCTAAACCTCTCTATTCAATCTCTAATCAATCCTCTTTGTTAAAACATCATTCATATACGTTTATATCAACTAAATTCAGTAAAAACACCAATCTTTCCACAGATTATACAGTTAATCCATCAAAACCCCAAATCATCAAACCCTTATTCACCCCTTTTTATGATTCTCAATATCCTCTTCAATTTTACCCAAGAATTCATCAAGATTCATCAATTCAATCATCAATCAACAGTTTTCATCATCCATACTCATTATAAACATATATATATATACGAATTTAAAGTCTTAAATTACTACCCAAGCACCCCCACATGTAGGGGTGTAAGCGGGCCCGATCCAACCCGCGAACCCGATTGACCCAACCCAACCCGGAGGATATTTAACGGTTTGGTTCGGGTTTCGGTTCGGCTCGGACATTTTCTTTCAAACCCGATCTGGTTCGGTTCGGGTATCGGGTTTGCCTATCTTGAACCCGATAGACCCGAACCAAACCAAACCAAGAAAAGAAGCCTTAATCTTATTTCATTTTCCTTCCCATAGAGAACAAAAATAGGCGCAACGGCAACACAAGCAGCGGTGGTTCCCCAAACCCTATTTCATTTGCTTCTCTCATTTTATGTTTCCCTATTTCTTTTCTCTTTTTCATGTTATATTTTAATTTCATGTCATCTTCCACATTTTTTTTAAAAAAAGAAAAATGTTCATGACCCGATGACCCAACCCAACCCAACCCGAACATATTCGGGTTGGTTCGGGTCGGGTTACTCACCCAAAAAATACAAAACCCGAACCAACCCAACCCACCATCATTCTATCGGTTCGAACTTGATGTCACCCCAAACCCAAACCCGACCCAACCCAACCTGATTACACCCCTACCCACATGCACATACAAGCAGCACCCTTTCCTCCACCGTACCTTAAGTGTAGATCGAACAATAGCAAGGAAGACTCTTTCTTGATTCTTGATGATTACTCTCCAGCAACCTCCTCTTGAGACTCGGTTTCTCCCCTCCTTAGCGTTTCGCTCTCTGACGATTTGAAAAATAAGGATTAGGGTGAACTGATAACCCCTCCTCACTAAAATGCCTAATTGGGCTTGGGCCCACTCGCAACCCCCTTATCTTCTTTTAAATTTGAAATAGCTTTATGGATAAAACTACTAATAATATTACTTCTATTATTTATTTATTTATTTATTTCTTCTACTTTATTAATTTAATTTAATTTAATAAAATTAGGATGTTACATCTAAACCCTACATTTTTATGGTTTTTTACATGCTAGTCCGGTCGAGTTAATTCCTGTGTGTTTGATTTAGCGTTGAGAAGAACCAAACTCAAATTTGGATCTCTTAATGCAACTATTTATAGTGTTACAAATGTGATTCTATCACGTTCTAACGCTAAACCAATCAAACTATTCATTTTACCAACTCCAGTTACTTTCACAGGTTGAGGCTATAGTGAATCTGCTTGATAGGTGGTGTAGTACTATTGAGTACACCCTGAAGATCTAAAATAGCCGATTTCGTAAATCGGTAATGTAATGAAAATATGACTAAAGTCTATTTTTGTTATAAATGGTTTTGCCTTGCTATACTATGTTGGTTTTGCCTTTTGTCTTTCCAGTCATATTTGGACTTCCTAAATTGAGATTCATCCCTAAATCGTTTTGCTTTGTGTGTAAACCATGAACATTTACATGCTGGCAACCTTGAGCATTTATATCATAAAGCAATTACGTAAGGAAAAAACAATTACAAGGATTATTATATATAAAACCATTCTTTAATAACGGAAGATAAACCAATGTTTTAAAAATTGGGCTGATAATTGAATCGATGTAGGAACTGGTTCACAGTTTAATGGTTCAATCGTGGTTGAATCATGGTCGAACTGATATTAATTAAATATATATTTTAAATATTATATAACATTTTAATTAATAAAAAAATACAAAATTATAAGAAATTAAAATATATCAAGTTATAAATTCGTTTAAATAATCTTATTATAAGCTTTATAAAACGAAAAATTAATAATAATTAGTAAAATAATAAATATCTGTGTGTAATTCTCAAATATATATTTCTTTATCTTAAAAGTATTTTAAAAAACCGGATCAACCGATTTTCAGACACCAATTTTTTACCGGTTTTTGACCGGGTTAAGCGGTTTTTAATCAATTTTTTGCATGACTGATTCTGTGATTTATTTGGATCGAACACATGATCGGTTCACCGATTTTCTGATCCGACCGGTCGGTCCGGTTCGGATTTTACAACCATGAGATAAACTACTATCCCAAGACAAGTTGCTCCCTCACAAACTCATCCTTCTTAAGTCTTAACTACTACTCCCTTTCCCCACAAGTACACAATATTGAAAAAAATAATTAGCATTCTCTCTTCTCTTATTGGATGGTGACTTGCGAGAGTGGAATTCTCTCTCTATCCTTAATATAATTTTTTCTCTCTTTTTATTTGAATTTCTAAATTTATTATGAACTTATTTTAATTATATAAAAATATACATTTATCAACATATTATATAGGTTAATATACTAGTAGATAAAAGTAATGCAATTAACTTAGGGGAAATTAAATTATACCGTTGTAATATTTTTATTTGAAGAATGCTAGGAACACACTCTTTTGAACACTCTCTAACACACTCCATGTGATTGGTTAAAATTCACATGGGTCCCACCACTTGGGTGTGGGACCCATGTGAATTTTAACCAATCACCTGGAGAGTGTTTGAGAGAGTGTTCAAAAGAGTGTGTTGCTAGAACTCCTCTTTTTTTTTATAATATTAATAACTTTAGATAAATCCAACATTATCTTGTCTATATATATCAAATTTTAATAATTGTATATTTGATATAATTTATTTATTATGTGTTATGGCTTCACAAGGAAGTGATGATATGACATCATGACATTTGGGAATATATTTACCTAATATAGAGAGAGAGATGAAAAGATACCAACGGTGTTGGTTGAAGTGGTACATGCTTGTTTCCCCTTAAGCAAGGTCTCGGGTTCGAGAACAGGATTACCTCCCGTCAGGGCCGGCCCAACATATATGCAGGCCTAAAGCAAATTATAAGATGAAGGCCTAATCCTAAGTGATAAAAGACCAGAAAGCAAATTATAAAATGGAGGCCTAATCCTAAGTGATAAAAGACCAGAAATGATATATATTTCTTTTAAGTCTATTTTTAATAAAAGAAACTTATATTAAATCAAAATTTTTATTTATTATAAAAAATTTATTTTTGATTATTATCTATTAAATAATAATTAGTAATATTTTTTATATTTCATATAAAGATTTTGTTAAAGTTTGGGTAAAAAATGTTTTCAATCCTTATAAATTTAAGCATATATTTGGGTTTTGTTCTCATAATCTAAAACCAACGTGTTGAGTTTTTCTTTTCTTAAAATCACCTCAAATTAATCCTCAGCGTACCCCTCGCTAGAGATTAAAAATACACCTGATAAGAAATACTGGAAACTAAAAACACACATGATAAAAACTAATTTGGGGTTTAAATAAGAGAGAGACTCAACATACCAATTTTAATTTATGAGGATCAAAATTAAATTTATTTAATTTTACAGAAACTTATAAACATATTTTACCTTTAATTTTAATATATAAAATATATAAAAAAATTGAGGCCTTGTAACAGGGGAGGCCTAAAGCGACTGCTTTACCGGCCTCCCTCTTGGGCCGGTTCTGCCTCCCATGGAGGATACCTTTGGTTAAAACTAAAAAAAAGAAGAGATAAGTAATAGATGGATAAGTAATAGATGGATGGCACACATGTGCGTGTGTATACACATATATACACGTTGAATGCATTTAATATTTTTCTTAAATAAGTGCATACTTATCCTTATAATCAATTACAATCGCATATCAATTTTATTCAATCAAGAGTTAACTGCATTTCATGTGTATTAAATAGATATTTCGTGTTTTCAAGTAATTAATTACCGTTTTTGTGGATCTTTTAACTTATCTTTCATTCTAAGAACTTCAAAAGGAAATAATTATTAGTTCTTCTTAATTTTGTTTTTGGTAACAACTAATAACAGGATTTAATATTTTTCTGATCTTCTTATATTTTTATTAAATAAATTTAGAATATAATAATCGCCAAAACAATGTTATAGAATATAATAATAAAATAAAAATAATACAATTGATTACTAGATAAGGAGAAATTAGAACAACATAAATTTTTAGCACTATTATATCTTTAATAACTCTATATAAATAAATCCAACATTATCTTGATTTTTCATATCAAATCTTATAAAATTTAATAAAATTAATTGTATATTTAAAATATATCTAACATTAACTTTAACATATCTTAATAATACCAAATCTCATAAAATTTAATAAATTAATTATATATATATTTTTAAAATATATATAATATTAATATATCCTAATAATATATGGAATAATTTTGAATTGATGTAAAATTTTATATACAAAAACATTAATAATTTTCAATTCAATGATAGATATTGAAATAAAGATAACAAAACTACTAAAATCATATCTCGGTATGCCTTGATCCATTCTCAAGATAAACTTAATTAAAAATCCACTATATATTTAATGATCTTTTTTTTCTTTCATTCAGATTCTCAGAACCTTGAACGGTAATTATTTGATTCATTTAAAAATATTAATGGACGGAGAATTATATCGTCTATATAAAGAACCCCTAATGTCACTATTTTTCGTGCACACTAACAAAACAAAACAAAACAATGAATCCCTCATCACTCTTGTCGTTTTTATTATTCACCCTTTCCTTGATCGTCGTTTCGCACGCTGCTTCTTCGCCACCACCGTCAGGCACCAAGTTGTATCAAGTTGTATGCAACGATGCTGGAAACGACAAAGATCGGTGCCTGAAACTTCTAGAAGCCTATCCTCAAATCACAATGGCCAAAGACTATGTTAAACTTTGCACTTTCATCTTAAAGGTGGCAATAAAGAAGGGAACACAAGGCCAGAATTACCTCAAGAAATTGATGAAGAAAAACCCTTCATCTAATGCCATCAAAGAATGTGCAACTAATGACTATGATGAGTTGGTTGGTTCCTTCAAAAGTTCGTTGAGTGAGTTGGTTGAAGATCCATTAAGTGCAAATTACGATGCTAAAGTCGCTGGAGATGGACCTGCCACATGTGAAAGGGCCTTGGCTGGGGATAAGGTAGTTAATCCAAAAATTTCAAATTTGAATAATGAGATGGAGTTTTTTAGTAATATTGCATTTTTAGCCACAAACCATCTTTAATTTCATCTTCCAGAGAAATATTCCTTACTTCTTATTACATTATAACAATTGAATAGTTTTGTAGTTGTGTTGGTTATTATTGAATTGTAATTTTGTAAACAATTCATAGAATTTATGATATATATGATGAAGATTTACTTTTCTTGTTTTTAATTAGTCATACTTTTTAATATATACCATTAAGCTTTTTGGTTTTTTCAACAACTTTAGATATGATGAATTTGAATAATTGGAAAGCCTTCTACCGCGTGTTGAGAATAATAAATAAATAATAAATAATTTTTAATTTCCCCTTTCAACTCTATCCTTGAACATTCAATCGGTGCATAAGAGGAATAAGATTGTCACACGATGAGTTGATAATCACTTATCTTACATAAGAATGAATATTTTTCATGAACATTAATTAAATTAATATTTTTTATAAAATTATCAAGCAAATTGTTTTTAATATATTTTTTCAAATATTACATATACAATATAATGAACTGTTAATTAAATTACTAGAAAATTATTTTTTAAAAAATTATTTTATTTTTATTGATAAATATTTATTTCAAACTCTGATAAGTTAAAGCTTGTCTGCTACACGTTAGAAGACTTTGCTCAAGAAAGAAAGACAAAAGATAATTTTTTGGGAAGCTTTCAAAAGTGAAGCACAAACAAGGAAATATGTTCTACAATATTGTTGTGGTTCAGAATAATAATGCTGCTTCCTTGTTACCCTTAGCTTTGTGAATTCAGTTTTTACTCTAACATTAAAGCTACAAGGGTTAAATAGTGATTGAGAAGCTTGACTTATTTAAAGTATTATCTTTAAGAAAAACTCTTATTTAAAGCTTCAGATAATAGAGCAATACTTTAGATAACCTTTAAATTAAAATCTGTCTAAAATCTTTAAGACGTTTTTTTAAAGTTTCATCTGAAAATGAAAAGTTGTTATAAACACAATTCAACCCCCTTATTGTGTTTACTTGTGTTTCTACATTAATTTAAGTTAGATCTACTATCTAAAGTTTAAAAAGGATTTTCTGAAACTGTATATGACGTCTTAAACATTTTTTTCCTTTTAAAAACCTATTTTAAGAGATGTTTCCTTCCAATATGCACACTTAACCCCAATTTGAATAGTTCAATATAAGGATAATATAGTGAGATAATGGTTAAGTAGATCACACTTAAACTTTTATCTATATTCACTCTCAACTTTCAAAAAGTTAAGTGTTAGATTAATTTAATTAATGTGACCTATGTATTTTAATAGTTTGCCTTTAATAAAAGTGAGCCTAATGTGATGGTTATTGACCCAGTATGGAAAATAGAGTTAGAAGGGGTTATTTTAAAATCCTTCTCCTCTTCCTTTTAAATATAAGAGAAGTTACCAAAATGATTAACTGTGTGAGAGAAAACTTCCTAACCATATATCAACGAGTCTAAAAAGTGAAGGAAAATGGGAGAGAAAATTGATTATCAGTTTCCACAGAGAATTCAAACAAGAAGATCAATTATGGATCCAGGTAATTAAGTGTCTTTGTCACTCTCATTGTTGTATGGGTATGTGAGAACCATGAAATTCAAGATCCTATGTAGTTTCCATAATGTGAATCCTAGGAAACTATTATAATAGAAATTTACATTAAGTTCTTAACACTCAACAAATGTATAGGCAATGCAAGATAAAATAGTGAAAAACTTAAAGAAATAAATGAGCACTTCAAATTGGTGTTATTATACGGGACCGGCCCGGTCAATTCAACTGGATGGATCGGAATCTGGACCCATGGCCGGTCCGATCAATGTACCAGATCAGATTTGCTTATAAACTGGTCATGACATCATCAACTTGGTCTCGAACCAATGAAAATCGTCTAAACCGGCCGGTTCACAGGTTCTACTTTCTTCTGTTGGATTGAAAGTTGGAATAATACATGAATTCAAAAATACCTTCCATTGGAATTGAATGCATGAACACATGCAGGGCCAATGTGCTACAAATGAGCTCAGTAGCAATTCATTGTGTAGCTCTTTGTAACTTTAGGACAAATTACTCTTACTGAAACATGAACACACAACTAAATATATTTCATATTATAAAATATAAATTTTAATTTATAATTTATATTATTAAATATGAATATATTTTCATAATTATGATCGCATATTATTTTATTATTTAAATTTTTATATAAAATGTAAAAATATATTAAATTATTAATAAAAACTGTGAACTAATATTCGAAGGCATATTGTGTTAAAATATACTAATTTTTTATGAGAAGTATTAAATGGTTAAAAGAATTAATTTAATAATTTTTTCAAGAAGGAAAGTATAATAAATTTCTATCTATTTTAATTAAAAAATAATTTAAAAGTATCAAATAAATATTATTCATTAAAGAAATATTTTTTATCGCACAACAATCTTAAAAATCTATTTTGTATTGGATTATTTTATAAATATATTTACCAGATTATTTTATAAATGTTATAACTTTTATTCTCTTTCATTTATACTGTAATGATTCTTGTTCCATCGGGGGACAAATGTTGGTTTGGACCACTGTAAAAGTCACCATAATTTATTTAGGGAAAAGAGCAAATAACCCCCTTAAACTTTTTACCTCATGCAAATAGCCACCTTAAACTTTTAATTTATCCAAATTAATCCTTAAACTCCTATAATTATTATAATAAATCCTTCCATTAAATTTGGGTTAAAGTTAACGGCAAATAAATCTAGACTGTTAATTTAATTTTAATATCAACCATTCGTCAATCTTTATTTTATTTGAAACAAAAAAACAGTAAAATAAGAAAATACAAAACCAAAATCCCAAAATGAAAAGATCTTTGTTATTGGACAAAAACTAAACAGACGCTGCAAGTTCCTGGTCATGGGTCGTTCATCATCGTCGTTCATCACTGACCTGACCGTTGCTCGTTCATCAATGGCAAGAGGCTCATCGGGAAACAGTAGTTGTCTTCAACGCTAGCAAGAAGGAATTGAAAAGCGAAAGCGTCGACGGGGGAACAGAGACAGGGACGACGACTATGCCATGGTGAACCTCCTTCGTAGATTTATCCTTCAAGCAAATCCCCCTCTCTCCTTCGCTACCATTTCCTCCCCGGCTACGCCTTCGCTGTCACCACCTCTCATTCCCACCGCCGGCTCTCCATAAAAAACATCCCCGTGAATAGGGTGGGAAATCTATTGCTACTTTCTTGCTCCTCTGTATTAGAAAGCAGCGACAATGTATTTCAAAAACCTATAGGGATGGCATCAACATTGAATTCCCTGTACCTCCAGAACCTTCAAAATGTAATAGACGATCAAAGCTTCCAAGTTCCAATAAAAGACAAAATAGAAATCAACGACGTTGTTATTTTTTTTTCCTTTTGATATCGTCTCTAATCTTTTTCTTTTGGTAGATATACGTACGCAACTGTTTTGATTTTAGGTCTTTTAATTTGTTTTTGATTTTATAAATCCTATTCAGATTGTTTTATTGTTTTAAATAAAAAAGATAATTTCAAATAAAAAATAAATAAATGGTTGAGATTAAAATTAAATTAACAGTCCAAATTTATTTGTCGTTAACTTTAACCCAAACTTAATGGAAGGATTTATTATAATAATTATAGGAGTTTAAGGATTAATTTAGATAAATTAAAAGTTTAAGATGGCTATTTACGACAGGTAAAAAGCTTAAGGGGGTTATTTACTCTTTTCCCATTTATTTATTATGTGTTATGGCTTCACAGGGAAGTGATGATATGACATTTGGAAACATATTTACCGAATATATATATATATATATATATGAAAAGATAATACTTTAAAAAAAAGATGAATAAGTAATAGATGGATGACACACGTGTGTGTACATATATATACACGTTGGATGCATTTAATATTTTTCTTAAATAAGTGCTTACTTATCCTTATAATCAATTACAATCGCATATAAATTTTATTCAATCAAGAGTTAACTGCATTTCATGTGTATTAAATAGATATTTCGTGTTTTTAAGTAATTAAATACCATTTTTGTGGATCTTTTAACTTATCTTTCACTCAAAGAACTTCAAAAGGAAATAATTAGTTCTTCTTAATTTTGTTTTTGGTAACAGCTAGCTAACAACAGGATTTGATATTTTTCTGATCTTCTTATATTTTTATTAAATTAATTATAGAATATAATAATCGCCAAAACAATGTTATAGAATATAATAATAAAATAAAAATAATACAATTAATTACTAGATGAGGAGAAATTAGAACAACATAAATTTTTAGCACTATTATATCTTTAATAACTCTAAATAGATCCAACATTATCTTGATTTTGCATATCAAATCTTATAAAATTTAATAAAAATAATTGTATATTTAAAATATATCTAACATTAACTTTAACATATCTTAATAATATCAAATCTTATAAAATTTAATAAATTAATTATATATTTTTTTAAAATATATATAATATTAATATATCCTAATAATATATGGAATACACTGTCAGTGTAAAGAAATTTTACATAGACATCCAATAATGTGCTGCCACATCATTTATTGAATTTAATAACACATTAGGTGTCATATTCATTAAATGATGTGGCGACACACCATTGAATATCTGTGTAAAATTTCTTTACACTGAAAGTGTATATTAATTAAATCCAAATTTTATATACAAAAAAATTAATAATTTTCAATTCAATGATAGATATTGAAATACAGATACTCTATAAAGAATTATTATTAATTATTAAATAGCATAATAAAACTACTAAAATCATATCTCGGTATGCCTTGATCCATTCTCAAGATAAACTTGATTAAAAATCCACTATATATTTAATGATCTTTTTTTTCTTTCATTCAGATTCTCAGAACCTTGAACGGTAATTATTTGATTCATTTAAAAATATTAATGGACGGAGAATTATATCGTCTATATAAAGAACCCCTAATGTCACTATTTTTCGTGCACACTAACAAAACAAAACAAAACAATGAATCCCTCATCACTCTTGTCGTTTTTATTATTCACCCTTTCCTTGATCGTCGTTTCGCACGCTGCTTCTTCGCCACCACCGTCAGGCACCAAGTTGTATCAAGTCGTTTGCAACGATGCTGGAAACGACAAAGATCGGTGCCTGAAACTTCTAGAAGCCTATCCTCAAATCACAACGGCCAAAGACTATGTTAAACTTTGCACTTTCATTTTAAAGGTGGCAATAAAGAAGGGAACACAAGGCCAGAATTACCTAAAGAAATTGATGAAGAAAAACCCTTCATCTAATGCCATCAAAGAATGTGCAACCAATGACTATGATGGGATGGTTGGTTCCTTCAAAAGTTCGTTGAGTGAGTTAGTTGAAGATCCGTTAAGTGCAAATTACGATGCTTAAGTCGCTGGAGATGGACCTGCTACATGTTGAAAGGGCCTTGGCAGGGGAAAAGGTAGTTAATCCAAAAATTTCAAATTTGAATAATAAGATGGAGTTATTTAGTAATATTGCATTTTTCGCCACAAACCATCTTTAATTTCATCTTCCAGAGGAATATTCCTTACTTCTTATTACATTATAACAATTGAATAGTTTTGTAGTTGTGTTGGTTATTACTATTGAATTGTAAACAATTCATATATATGATGAAGATTTACTTTTATTGTTTTTAATTAGTCGTACCTTTTGGCTTTATTTATGGTGGACCAATAAAAATATGGTGTACCGATACACTAAATAGTATATTCCATAAATAATGAAATTTAAACTATTAAAGGTATAATATAGAAATATTAAGGTATCTGTAGATATTATAATAAAACTGTTACGTAATTTTTGTATTTAATATTATCTTTTAATGTATTTTTATTAATTTATAGAATACTTTAAACAAAAAAGTTTAAATCTTTAAATCATAAATGAATATATATATATATTAATATCTAATATACCATAAATAAAAATTTACATTAATAATGATAAATATTTTACATGATAACTTATTAAACAAATATATTTTTAAACAAATTATTAGGTAAAATATCTTAAACAATTTTTTCTTTAAATTTTTTACATACAATTTTATTATTTTTTAACTAATTAACCTAAAAGTGATTTTTACAATTATTAGATAAAATCATCTTAAATATTTTTTTTTCAAATATGTTAAATACAATTTTATTTACTTCTAAACCAAGCGAGTGATATAGTGTTTATTAATATAATAATTGTAAAATAAATATTTACATTATAAGGAGATTAAAACATTAAAACAGTAAACTAAAATGTATGAATCTTTGAATCACAAGTGAACACATAATAATATATAAAATTTCATAATTAAATATTTATCTTACACAAGAATGAATATTTTTTATGAACATTAATTAAATTAATATTTTTTATAAAATTATCAAGCAAAATGTTCTTAATATATTTTTTTAAATATTGCGCATATAATATAATGAATTGTTAATTAAATTACTAGACAAATTACTTTTTTTTAAATTATTTTATCTTCATTGATAAATATTTATTTCAAACTCTGATAAGTCAAAGTTTGTCTGCGACACGTTAGAAGACTTTGCTCAAGAAAGAAAGACAAAAGACAATTTTTGGGAGGCTTTCAAAAGGAAAACACAAACAAGGAAATATGTTCTACAATATTATTGTGGTTCCAAATAACGTTGCTTCCTTGTTACCCTTAGCTTTGTGAATTCAATTTTTACGCTAACATTAAAGCTACAGGGGTTAAATAGTGATTGAGAAGCTTGACTTTTTAAAAGTATTTTCTTTAAGAAAAACTCTTATTTAAAGCTTCAGATAATAAAGCAATACTTTAGATAACCTTTCAAAACTTGTCTGAAATCTTTAAGATGTTTTTTTAAAGTTTCATCTGAAAATGAAAAGTTGTTATAAACACAATCCAACCCCCTTATTGTGTTTACTTGTGTTTCTACATTAATTTAAGTTAGATCTACTATCTAAAGTTTAAAAAGGAGTGTCTGAGACTATAGATGACGTCTTAAACATTTTTTTCCTTTTAAAAACCTATTTTAAGAGATGTCTCCATCCAATATGCACACTTAACCCCAATTTGAATAGTTTAATATAAGGATAATATATAGTGAGATAATGGTTAAGTAGATCACACTTAAATCTTTATTTATATTCGCTCTCAACTTTCGAAAAGTTGTGTTAAGTGTTAGATTAATTTAATTAATGTGACTCATGTATTTTAATAGCCTGGCTTTAATAAAAGTGGGCCTAATGTGATGGTTGTTGACCCAGTATGAAAAATAGAGTTAGGAGGGGTTATATTAAAAACCTTCTCCTCTTCCTTTTTAAATATAAGAGAAGTTATCAAAATGATTAAATGTGTGAGAGAAAACTTCCTGACCATCAACGAGTCTGAAAAGTGAAGAAAAAGGGGAGAGAAAATTGATCACAATTTTCACATAGAATTCAAACTAGAAGAGCAATTATGGATCCAGGTAATTAAGTGTCTTTTTCACTCTCATTGTTGTATGGGTATGTGAGAACCATGAAATTCAAGATCTTGTGTAGTTCCCATAATGTGAATCCTAGGAAACTATCATAATAGAAATTTACATTAAGTCCTTAACACTCAACAAATGTAAAGGCAATGCAAGATAAAATAGTGAAAAACTTAAAGAAATAAATGAGCACTTCAAACTGGTGTTATTATACGGGACCGACCCGGTCAGTTCAACTGGTTGGATCGGAAACTTGTCCCATGGCCATCCGATCAATGTACCAGATCAGATTTGCTTATAAACCGGTCATGACATCATCAACTTGGTCTTGAACCAATGAAGATCGTCTAAATCGACTGATTCACAGGTTCTGTTTCTGTTGGATTGAAAGTTAGAATAATACATGAATTCAAAATTACCCTCCACTCGAATCGAATGCGTGAACACATGCAAGACCAACGTGCTACAAACGAGCTCGATAGTAATTCATTGAGTTTCTCTTTGTAACTTTAGGACAAATTACTCTTACTGAAACATGAACACACAACTAAAACATATTTCATATTATAAAATAGGCTTAAATATCATTTTAGTCCCTACATTTTTTCGTGTTTTTGGTTTTAGTCCATGCCAACTTTTTTTTTTAATTTAGTCCCCACTTTTTCAAATGTATGTTATTTAAGTCTCTGCCAACTTTTGGTTTTAGTCCTTGCGCACTTTTCGTGTTTTGGCAGGGACTAAATTGAGTAAATCTTCAATTTGGTCCTTGAAAGTGTTGCTCGCTGTCAAGTTAGTCCTTGAATTGGCAGAAACTAAAAATTAGTCCCTGAAATTGTATTTCGTCAATCAAAGCAGTCTCTCTCTGTTAACAAAAACAAATCTTTCAGGGACTACTTTGATAGTGGTTTGTTAGTTTTAGGGACTTATTTGAATTTACTTACTAAAATTTGAAGGATTAAAATGACAGTAAGTATCAACTTACAAGTACTAAATTATACTTCTGTTAATAGAGGGATTACTTTGACGGATGAAATACAGTTCAGGGACTAATTTTTAGTTTCTGCCAATTCAGGGACTAACTTGACAGCGAGCAACACTTTCAGGGACCAAATTGACGATTTACTCGACTAAATTTAAAAAAAAAAGTTGGCAGGGACTAAAACAAAAAATACGAAAAGTTGGCAGGGACTAAAACCAAAGTGCCAGGGACTAAAAATAACATACATTTGAAAAAGTGAGGACAAAATTTAAAAAAAAAATTGGCAGGGAATAAAACCAAAAACACGAAAAAGTTGGCAGGGACTAAAACCAAAAACACGAAAAAAATGTAGGGACCAAAATGATATTTAAGCCTATAAAATATAAATATAAATCTATAATTTATATTATTAAGCATGAATATATTTTCATAATTATGATCACATATTATTTTATTATTTAATTTTTTATATAAAATTTAAAAATATATTAAATTATTAATAAACTGTGAACAAATATTCAAAGGCGTATTGTGTTAAAATATACTACTTTCGTCCCTATTTAATTGTCCATTTATAAACTCAATGCAATATTAATTACATCTTTCTCTATTGTACCCTTATGTTAATAAATGACCCACTATTAAAAAATAATGAGACCCAATTGTATTAAGAGAGATAAAGGATAAAACTGAAAGTTTAAAAATTATTTGCATGAAAACAAGAGTAATAATTGCATTCCTTAATATGTGTGTTTTTTATTCAAGTGGATAGTTAAATAGGAACGAAGATAATAATTTTTATGATAATTATTAAATAGTTAAAAGAATTAATTTAATAATTTTTTTAAGAAGGAAAGTATAATAATTTTTTGTCTATTTTAATTAAAAAAATATTTTAAAAGTATCAAATAAATATTATTCATTAAAGAAATATTTTTTATCAGGCAACAATCTTAAAAAATCTATTTGTATTGGATTATTTTATAAATATATTTACCGGATTATTTTATAAATGTTATAACTTTTATTCTCTTTCATTTATATCCTATTGATTCTTGTCCATCGATGGACAAATATTGGTTTGGACCGCCGTAAAAGCTATAGCCGGCAAAATGGGTTAGCCCGACCGGGCCGACCCGCAAAATTGTAGGGCTCGGACACCTATTTTAGAAGCCTGGATAACTCTCGGACTTTTTAGCCCTGCCCGATAAAGCCCGCTACCCGTAAAAACCCGCAAAAGGGTAGGGCTCGGGCACCTATTTTAGAAGCCCGAATAACTTCCAGGTTTTTTAGCCCAGCCCGATAAAACCCGCTACCCGCATCAAGGCGGGCCGAGCCGGGTAGCCCGAATTGACACCTATAGTAAAAGCCACCGTATTTTTTAATATGAGATGGGGAAATAAAATATTTCTTTATAATTATATACTCATTCATAAGTGATGTACTAATATTCCTTTTCATATATACCATTAGGGGTGTTCAGATCCAATCCAATCCATTCAAAACCGCAGCAACCGATCCAAAAAACCGCAATCCAAATAAACCGCAAACCGAATTAACCGCAAACCGCAAAAAACCAAACTTTTTGACTGGATTGGATTGGATTTCGGTTCTGCTGTGAGATCCAATCCAATTCAAACCGATCCAATCTTTTAATACATTTTAAGATTGTATTTGATTATTTGTTGAGTTATTCAGATGTTGTGTTAATGTGTTTGGAGTTTGTATCATGTTTATGACTTAGTAGTATTTTGTTCACCTTTGGGGATTGTCCTGATTGGTATTTTGGATGCAACATGTTGTTCTATTAGGCTATTTTATAGCTTTGGTAATTGTTGGATATTTGGAAAGCATATAAATTTCATTTAGATAATCTGTTCCATGTATTTGCTTTGTAAGGTTGACATGAGTACTAGTTTTTTGTTTTGGAGCAGCAGGGTGTTTTTTTTATTTTACTATAAATTAACTTAAATAATGTATTTTTTTTTGTTTCTATGAAAACCGAAATCCAATCCAATCCAAACCGATTAAAATTGGATTGGATTGGATTGGATTTGATGAAAAATCAAAACCGATTGGATGACTAAGTAGCAAAACCGAAATGATTGGATTAGATGATTTTTCCTTCAAAACCAATCCAATCCAATCCGCGAACACCCCTATATACCATTAAGCTTTTTGTTTTTTTTCAACAACTTTAGATATGAAGAATTTGAATAATTGGAAAGCCTTCTATCGCGTGTTGGGAATAATAAATAATTTTCCCCTTTCAACTCTAGCATTGACCTTGATCCTCTTAAATCAGTAATTTCATTCACGTGGTCTCTTTGAACATTCATTCGGTGCTTAAGAGGAATAAGATTGTCACACGATGAGTTGATACCCAAAACTACACTCCCAAAGGATAAAAATTTTGGATGATTTTTTTCTTTGTTAAATTTTGGATAAAATAGATCATCATACATTTTTTAGTTCATTGACAAATTTAAAATTAAAAAATCAAACTGAGAATGACCAAAGGATAAATTAGAATTTTCCTAAACCTAATTTTGAGCTTAGGTATTACTAAGTACCATCTGAATCTAAAAATCATATAAAATATCCTTAATTAATAAGCTTTGTTTTTTCAAATTATGAGACGCATACAACACCAACATTACAGAGATGTTTATGAGAAGCTTGTGGTCTTCACTAATAGTATGAATTCAGACACCTTAAGTATTCAACCACTCCTAATTATCCTTTTTTTTTTTCTGGATTTCTTGTTTATGAAACACAGACAAAATTTTGGTGTTCAAAAAGTTTTATTTACTCGTTCTTTTTAAAATGGGGATAAATGTAAGCTTTAAATTAAATTCTATATAAAAAAAGTAACATTTATGATTGTGGTATTAGGAAAACTAGTAACATATGTCTATTTGGTTTACAATTTTTTTTATAAGCAAAGAGAATAATATTAATAGGGAGTACAAGGGGTACTCCAACCCAAACAAACAAACAAGAGACCAGAGAAGTTACAAAATAAATTCAAAGTCAAAACCATATAAAGGACTAATACAGTCACCAAGATAGCAATAGTTTGCATCTAAAACACACTGAAAACACTGAAAACAGAAAACCACAGGTTGAAAGTGCTCCAAGAGTTGATATGAAAGTGCTCCAAGAAGAGAAAACCTCACTGCATATTGTAGCAGTGCAGTAAACAGCAACGCAGATCAAAAACCACAATTGATACAAAGACAAGGTTATGTTGACCATGAGTGAAATTGATGCGAGAAACTAAGATCCCTCGCTTTTAACCATTTCCATGACCGTAATTTGACCAATTCCAATAATTCTGGGACAGTGACAATTTCATCTGAAAACACAGCTGCATTTCGAGCTAACCATAAACTCCAAAGAACAGTTAGCCAAATGACACACCACCTATATCTCATTTTTGAACTAAGATTTGGTAAGCTCAAAAATTATTCAAAGTGGGTAACAAAAGAATTTTGAAATACCGAATGAAAGCCACACCACTCCAAAATCCACAACTCATATGCATAGTAGCACTCAAAGAAAATATGAGAAGCAGTCTCTAATCCTTGACCACACCAAGCACAGGCCACATTAGAATGTTGAATAATATTCCTTTTTACAAGGTTAACCTTGGAAGGAATCCTATCTAACAACACTCTCCAAGCAAAACAAGACACCTTAGAGGGAACCAAAGGACACCAAATAAACTTGTGCAGAGGGATCTCTGCAAAGATAGCAGCATTAAATATAACTTGATATGTTGAGTGAACTGAATAAGAACCTTCCGTCCCAGCCGTCCAACGCCAAGTATCATTAGCCCTCTCATGTACCTGAATTAAAGATAAATCCAACAAAAGCAAAGAGAGTTGTACTAATTCCCACTGAAAAAGTTGTCTTCGCCAGCTCCAATTCCACTCCGTTCCACCCTCACCTCTCTCAAACATGTCAGCAACCAAAATTTCCTTATTGTTAGTAATAGAAAATAATCTACTATATCTAGCACAAAAAGGAATTGAGGTACACCAAGCATCTCTCCAAAAGGACGTATGTCTCTAATTCCCCACAACTTTAATACATGTATTAGAAAACCAATCACCAGAAATGTCTATTTGGTTTACAATTGTGTGGAATTGATTTTAAAATCAATGGCTAAATATGAATGATGCATGTTTTATGAAACATGTTAGACAAAAGTGATTTAAAATCAATTATGTGAAATTGATTTTACACTGTTAAGAATTTAAAACAATCGGGCATTAGTTAATACAATGTATAATTAATCATGTCTAATTCCGTACAATATTATATAATTTGTACATAAAAATAAGTTTTTTTTTCCTACGATCACAAATATCCCTAATAAGAGGTTATACTAACCACTATATATATTTGGGTGACAAATCTCATTTCCAAGTATTTAACATTTTCACGTATGTATTTGTTTAAAATATTTTTATTTTACTAATTAATAATTTTTATTATTTTTACCTAATAAAGATAAAAATGAAAAAAAATAATAGTTAAATATTTTGTTTTTATTAAATAAGAAATAATTTGAAATAAATTATTTTTTCTAAAGTGAAAAGTACATTGAAGGAAATGTGTATAAAGTATATACAAACTAAAACAATCTATACAATTTAATAAAATTAAATTATATTGAAAAGTATTTACCATAGATAGGGAATAATATTCGCTTTCTAAACTTTATTATTTTATCCTATATATCCTATGTTAATCCATTTTCGCTTGTGTAAGGTTTTTGATCAATTATCAATATATTGGTTATGTTAATATGCGTGTATATATATTTGTGAGTGTGTTATGTTGTTGTCCTCAAGGGGTAATTTTTCCGGCCATGACTAGTTTTTTAGTTTCAACCACAAGTATCCTCCACGGGAAACATTTCTGTTAGAGTAGAA
The DNA here is from genome assembly GCA_026901365.1 of Sesbania bispinosa. Classification (NCBI taxonomy): domain Eukaryota; kingdom Viridiplantae; phylum Streptophyta; class Magnoliopsida; order Fabales; family Fabaceae; genus Sesbania; species Sesbania bispinosa. The sequence continues at coordinate 167,229 of QLOH01000399.1, forward strand.
AATATTCACATCATGGCAGGACTAACTCTCTCAACGGAGATTTTTTCATCCATAAGACTCGAACCCGAGATATTACTTAAGGGCCATCAAACACGTACCTTCTTAGTCTTTTTGCAATAAACTTTGTGACTATCTTTGTAACTAAAATTACATAGTCATATATATTCACCATGGACAATACCTTTCCTTCTTTATTTTTAAAGTTTTGAAAACCGTTTTACAAAACCGTTCCTTACTCTTCCCCTTCTCCCTCTCCATAAATCCTATAACCTAACCCCGACTGTTTTCTTTCTTTTTTTTTCTTTTTTATTTACTTATTTGGGTTTAGAGATGAAAAAATTCGTCTCTAATAAGTTTAGCGTGTATTTGGATGAAGAATTTTAGAATTTCTAAAATTGTTAAATGAATTGAGTGGTGATTTAAAAAAGAGTTAAGTATGAGAGAAATCATAAGTGATAATCTAAAAAGTTAAACATAAAAAAGAAATATCAAAATTCTATTTCAATATGTGTCATTTGAAATTCCTCTTGTCATTTGAAATTCTTTCTTTTTTTTTTATCCTAACATAAAATTTAGAAATTTAAAATTACTCTATCCAAACACAAAGTCAGAGGCGAAAAGAATGTTATAGTTAAATATTACATTTTCGGAAGCAAATTTTTTTTTTATCGGAAGCACTTTTTTACATTATTTCCAGATATTTAAAAATTTATTTTAAAAATTTAGTTTTTGGAAGGAGAAAAATTTTGGGCAAATTTGCTTCCATAAAGAGTGTGTTTGGCAAAGTCAATAAACTAGCTACTAACTTATTTGACTAGTTTATAAGTTAGTTTGACCAACACAAAATTGTTTGGTAAGGTACCTCAAAGTAGCTTATTTTAGGAGCTTCTAGCCTATAAGCTACAAGCTACTTCACCTAGCTTCTAGTTTGTAGCTTATTTAATTTTCTTTCATCACTACCCCTTATATTTTAATACATTTCCCTTATTATTCTTAATTTCCTTTTACCTAGTATTATCTATTTTCAATTTTAGTGACAAAATTTTTTCAATTTCTTTTTATCTATTATTACCTATATAATAAATAATTTAAAAAATATGAATGAATTAAATTGTTATTTTCTTTTCACTATTTTATGAAATTATTTTTATATTATACTATATTTTATCAATTTCATTATTTATTTTAATTTTAAGTAAATATTTTATCACTAAAAGGTTTAATAAGAATTTAATTATTTTTTAAAAAATATAAAATTATAATTACATAATATTATATATTTTTTCTAAAAAAACAATAATAGAATTTATATAAAAAAATTTACGTAGTTATGCTATTTTATGTCATTTTATATTTACTAACTAGCTTATCAGCTAGTTTTACCAAACACTTTTAATTCAATAAACTAGTTTATCATCTACCAACTAGCTTATCAGCTAGTTTTGCCAAACACACCCAAAGTAATTTTCGGAAGGTGGATGAGGGATATTTCCAGGAAAAAAACAAAAAGTAAATAGAGAGGAGTGGGGAAGGAAAAATTCGGGGATGGGAAAAACAATTCCCTAGTTTAAGCTCACTATTGTTCTTAAGCCCAGTCTCATTTTTCGCTTTGTTAAAGGAATATTTTCCTTTGACAAAAAAAAAGGGAATATTTTCCTGCTACTTCATTGTTTGTAGACCTACAGTTTCGGATTAAAAACAAAATATATTGACACACTTTATAGGTTTCCCATTAAGGTTTTTTAATAAGTCAGGCCGCTCGTTAAGGGCATACGACCCAACCTACTTAAAGCTTAATTTGACTTGACTCGTTTAATAAAAAGGTCAAGTCTAGACTTTAAAAAGACCATTTTAATTAAATAGATCAAGTTTAGGCTTTTTAAAAGCCTATTAGGCTTAACAAGTTAGCCTATTTATAAATAATATTATTTTTAATAAACATATAAATGTTATATTAATAAATAATATAAAAAAATTTAATTTCTCCTGTTATCTTATTTAGAGATATGTTTATTGTCCTATTTAAAGGCATGTGTTAGTGACATTTACATTATAAAAAAATAAGTTCATTAATTTGTAAACACACTTACCTATTTAGAGATACATTTTAACCTATTTAAAGGCCATAATATGAAATAGGCGTTTAAACAAATTAATAGATCAAACCAGACTTTAAAACCGGCTAAACTAGACCAAACCTAAAAAAATGACCTATGAGGGATAGCAGGCCAGGCTTGGGCCACAGATATAATGGGCTTGAAGACTGCAAAGCCTAACTTGACTATTTCCACCCCTACTTCTCATGCAACATGTAAACCAGTGTTGGGTCACCTCATCCGTAACAACTAAGGTGCCGTTTGGGGTGGTTGTCAGTTTTCGATTTTTGGTTTCGAAATCCAAATTTGAAAACAAAACGTGTTTGGATAAAATGGGGTTGAAATGATTTTTACACTAGTTTCAAAACCAATTCCATTTACTTTTCAAAACAAAAAAAAAGGTTTTATGTTTTCTATTTTCAGTTTCATTTTCTCTCTCTCCTCTTTACTCTATTTCTCTCTCCTCTCTCTCCTCTATTTATCTCTCCTCTCTTTCTCTCTCCTATCTCCTCTCTCTATTTATCTCTCCTCTCTTTCTCTCTCCTATCTCCTCTCTCCTCCATCCTTTGTTTCTCTACTATTTCTCTCTCCTCTCTCCTTTGTTTCTCTCTCCTCTGTCTCTCCTCTCTCCTCTATCCTTTGTTTCTCTACTGTTTCTCTCTCCTCTCTCCTCTCTCCTTTGTTTCTCTACTGTTTCTCTCCTCTCTCTATCTCTCTCTCCTATCTCTCTCCTCTCTCCTCTGTTTCTCTCCTATTTCTGTCTCCTCTCTCCTCTCTCTATTGTTTCTCTCTCTTTTCTCTCTTGTTTCTCTCACCTCTATTTCTCTCTCCTCTATTTATCTCTTTTCTCTATTTCTCTTTCCTTTGTTTCTCTCTCCTCTGTCCTTTGTTTCTCTCTCCTCTATTTCTCTCTCCTCTCTCCTTTATTTCTCTCTCCTCTATGCCCTATGTTTCTCTCTCCTTTCTCCTATATGTACTCTATTTCTCTCTCCTCTATAGATAAACACAGTAAAGAAACAGAGGAGAGAGAGGGGAGAGAAACAGTAGAGAAACAGAGGAGAGAGGAGAAAGAAACGAGAGGGGAGAGAAATAATAGAGAAATAGAGGTGAGAGGAGAGAGAGCAAGGAGAGAGGAAAGAAGAGAGAGAGAGGGGAGAGAGAGACAAGAAAGAAACAAAGGAGAAAGGAAAGAGGAACAGAGGAGAGAGGAGAGAGGAGAGAGAATTATTCCTGTAATGCATAGAACTTAAAACCAATATTGAAAAAATGAAACTGAAAACCATAAAACTGAAAACTGGTTTTTAGTTTTAAAATTTTTGAAACTGAAAACTGGTTTTGATTTTTAAAATTTTCAAAACTGGAAACTGAAAACCACCCCAAACGGGCCCTAACTTGTCCATTTCAATATAATTGGTTTTCATCATACAAGGTCATATGCAGCATTGGCTATTCCCTGCACACTTCTAAACCAATTAAAAAGCTGCATGCTATCCATCTATCAATGTCAACCATTAATATAATCCCTATACAAGTTTTGAACTTACATTATATACAAGTAGCCCAAAAGAATGGGGGGAAAGAGAGTTACACAGAAACGCTATTTGTGCTTGGTAAAAAAGTTATAAAACAAGAAAATGCCTTGCCCAAGACAAGGAATAAACCAAAATATGAATCAACAAAAAGTGTTCAAGATCACGCAGACAGGGAATTTCATTTCCTGATCTTCCTCACCAGAGGGGCGCCATGTAATAGCCACCAAGAGTTAGATAAGACCAGCACAGTATAATAGACATCACATTGACATATTTGATACCCTGATACATACATACAACAAGCAATTACTGATCCTTGTAAATTGGTGAGGTTGAAACCTTTCGGACTTTATGCTGCATCAATTTCTTTTTTTGGTACATACGTTTTTCATGGTACATACATTGATTTGAATATCTGCAAATGAATATTAACACAAATCAGCAAGCCGGAATATGAATATGAATATGAATTATTAGTAATGGTGAAACACTGGGACTATATCAAGCAATTAAAACAAGAAGTGTAAAATCCAGGACCAACCAAAAATAATAACAAAGCTGATAATGAAATTGAAAGGCAAATACGATTTAAAAACCATTGGAGCTTCAAAGAAAGTACAAAAATTTCCATACATAAAAGTAAAGGAATGGAATGGTTACCATTCACACCTAGAACCGTGTAAAAATTTCAAATTAAAATGAACGAAAGTTTCAAATAGTGGTGTGGTATCTAATATCTATATTAAATCTATATTCATGTTATGATTTTATCTCAGAAGAAATGCTATATCGGCAGATGTCCTTGATCACTCATTTGAGCCTCTTCTTTAAGATAATTTTCTGATCAACATTCAAGTAAAATGAATGAAAGCTTAGAACAGTGGGGTATGATTGAAATTGATAAAATCTCTCAAATCAGCAATATTCATGTCATGATTTTATCTCAGAACTGCTGCTGCAAATGTTCTTGATCACTCATTTGACCCAATTCTTTATGATAAAAGTCTGACCTATAAAAATTAAGGTAGCATTTGGCACACAGACAGAACAGAACACAACAGCCTATTCTGTTTTGTTCTCTTTGGTTCAACCCCTTCTTAATGGAACCAAGATGTACCACTTTTTTTTTCTTCCATTCTATTCTATTTTTTATATGCACAAAATATAGAATAGAACCCATGTTTTGTTCTGTCATGTACTAATATCTCTACCAAACACTACCTAAGGAGGATGGATAAGTAGTAACTTATCCGTATTAAGGTTACAACTAAAGAGTAAGTTAAATTGAAGTAGGACTAGGAACAAGAGAATTAGTGCTCCAAGGTCATGTTTGGCTGGATGCAATGTTCTTGAAGGAATGGAAATAGAGTGGGAGTAGGGACAGAATAATGGACTGAGTATAAATGTAAAGCACACAACCTCCATCAACTTTAGGGCACCTGCAAACAGACCCCTCAATATTATGACAATTATCTTCCATTAACTTCAAAAATTTGCAGTGACTGATTTGTACTCAAAGATAGATAGCAGTGACCGACAATAGAAATAGGAATCTTGAAAGGAATTCGGTTAAAGAAAATATTATTTTCATTGATTGAATGAAATTGAAAAGAAACAAGGAGAAAGAATTCTCCTCCAAGGGTTTCCCTCTTCACAAAGGTTTCCCCTTTCACAGAAACTATCTACTTCTTTGAATGAAACCCCTCATCCTTCTACCCATGCTCCTCTTTATGCTAAACAACTCCTGTTCTTCCAACCTCTCAACTAATTGTTCTAACTATTGACACTCTACTGTGACTGACTGGTAACTTACTATTGATATCGGGGAATCTCTAACAATACTCCCCACCTGAAGCTCTGTTTTGGGCACAGTAAATAGGGGTTGTGGGATATTGAGCTTTGCTAAACAAGCTGGCACTAATCAGGGACTGTTGGGTTTGAAAACATGCAGAAGGAGATGTGGCCAAGTGAGCCAGCTTCTAGTGTAGTAGTGTTGATTTTCCCTTAAAGAAAATCCCCATCCTTTGTACTTCCCCACCTCATGACTCCTCTAGGGAATTGAGCTTGGCACACTAAACACTAATGAGCTCAGATGGGGTGGTTCCAATTTTGTGTCTATTTTCTTGTCATTCACACTGCATCTCGTTGCAGTAGCTATGGCTGCCATCACCTCATCTGCAATCACCCAATCAATCAGCTGTACAAAGACTCTAGTCCGGTTGTTCAGGCAGTGGGAGATCAGCTGGGATACATGAGGCCCAATGCTTACAGTTGATAACCCATCTGTCTCTCTCTATAGCTGAATCCAAATCTGGTGGTTCCATCCAACAGTGGTAGTGGCTTGACTGAACTGCATGATAGCACCCAAACCTCCATGGCTGTCCCTTGCCTGTTGCCTTTATGTTTCACCATTGCACTGCCCATAAGGATGGTTTTCATCTCTATCTTCACCTCCACTTTGTTCCCCCCAAGATAGTCTTTGTAACCCAGATTTTCCTTTCTGTTTTCCCTCTGCTTCTTCCTTTCCATTGGTCGATCAGCTTCTTTCTCCACCATAACCATTTCAATATCTGTTTCTCTCATTGCTTCTGCTTAATCAGTATCGGCTTTCACCACCACAATGATTTGGTTCTTGATCATTGAACATTCATCTTTATTTTCATTTTCTGGCTCAAAAGACAGTAATGTGTTGCATGATGCACCATGCTCCCTACAGGGGGTTGTTTATTTGCCTCTTCATCCCCAAGAACAACCAATGTAGTATATGCTTAAGCTTAGAAATGTTGGACACCCACGAACCTGTAATCCATGATTGCCGGTAACAACCTTCAAGAACACCACCGCATTCTCCATTTCTTCCCAAACAAGAATATTCGACAGGTTGGATTTGATACGAATGTTGAAAGGAATTGAGTAAAAGAAAAGATGATAATTCAATAATGATATGTGGACACGCAATAATTTCATACACCCATTTAACATCTGTCATCTCTATCTATCTCGTCTCATTGTATCTCTTGTCACACCTATCACTTCTCTCTTATTCCTATCTCTCTCTAGGTGTAGACACCCTATGGGGTGTCCACCAAACATTATTGAAGATGATTTTTATTGATTGAATGAAATTGAACAGAAATAAGGAGAAAGAATTCTCCTCCAAGGGTTTCCTCTTTCATACAAACTATCTAATTCTCTGAACAAATCCCCTCATCCTTCTACCCTTCCTCCTATCTAAGCTAAATAACTCCTGTTCTTCCAAACCTCCTTAAATAACTAACTAACTAATTGTCCTAACTAACTTTTGATATTTGGGAATCTCTAAAAGGGTCAATTTCCAAAAAGAATGTTACGAGGCATCTACTTGCCAAAATCTAGAGTAGGCATCCTCCCCTTACATAGACTAGAAATATTTTCAATAGTTAGTTACAAGATCATGACAAATGACTAACAATAAATCCCATGCTGACCGTTTAAAGATCTACAACAATATTTAAAGCACTGATTTAGTTTAATAGGAAGTTAGGAACAAACCTGAAGGACATTGTAAAAGCCCAAGTCAAGAGAATTTATGTAGTAAAAACAATGGTAAGTGGGGCTGGATAGAAATCCAATAGAAAATAAGTCACATTTCAATAACATAAATTACTTGAGCCAAATGATCATATCTTTCAGTTGTTTTCGTATAAGATGACAGCTGTACCTTTTAGACAAGGCAGAGATTCACAGTATGGCAATGAAAGGTTCATAATTGAAGCAATTAGAAAGATATGAAAGTAAATATCCAGCTCTTCCTCCCACAAGTAGAGCTAAATACTAAATCCAATATAAAACCAGAACATAGAACTTATTGCACCATAGTTGTCAATAGCACACTATATCGGCATAGTGGTGGATAGCTTGGTCGCTATATGCATTGTCATAGCGTCGCATTTCACTCTAGCAGCCGCTATCGCAGCCAAGATAATAGCATTTAGTCGCGCTATAGCTAAGCTATGCTGATGGCATTAAAAATCCCATGAATGACCTCCAGTATTAATGTTTGATGGGCATTTTATAGGGGTAATTTTGGGATTTTGGGTATAAAAGGTTCAGCTTCTAGAATCTAGAAAACCCTTATAAAGTTTAGAACCATCGTGCCTCACTTGTATGTTTGTTTAAGACCTAGGACTTTTTATGGTTAATTATGAATATGTCAAGATATTTTAGTATATTTTAATTTTTAAGCATTTATATGTATTTAGTATAAATTACATAAATATACAAAATTTCAGAATAGTGGTCATGCCACTATGCGCTATACCGCTGTAGCATTTTTGGGGTCGGCCACTACGCTCCACTATCCGGGATTGATAACTATGTATTGCACATGTTAACACATTTAAATAGGCTTGGGCAAAATATGGCTATTCTAAAGAAACTTAATTCAATATTTCCATTTACTACAGGAACCTGAGGTGAAATTGAACATAGTCAACATGGGTGTTATAATAACCTAGAAACATTGGAGAAAACTAGGAAAATGCAACTACAGACATGATTCTGGACCAAAGATGTACCTATATAAATGTAGAAGACAATCTATGAAAAATTGTAAAAAAACTTCACCAATTTGCAAATAATTTTACTCGAATAATTAAAATCATACAAATTAATACACACCCTAATGGAAAATGCATCTAATTAATACACATAATAATTAGATACACAATACTAGAACAGATAAGCTATAGTTCAAGTAGAGGAGGAAAAATTCAATAACATGGCAATTAGAAGTGTTTTTTGTCATTAGTCATTACTAAGTACGAGTGGGGTGAAAAGAAATATATACTTAACATTGACATTTAATTAGAGCAAGAATGCTACCATTTGTAACTTTGGCTCAATTTTTACCATGCAAACATGAAGGTTAGTTGAATACAATCTCACTAATTATCAGAATGAGATTCAAGAGAGGTAACCTATAATGGCAACTTGCATTAGTTTGCCACATAATATGTGGAATCAGGATCATCGTAGACTAAAGAATCTATCTATTCTATCTCAGTCGTAATCTCAGTCATAGTCATAATCTATCTATCCTAAAATCACTAGTGGTACAACGCATTGCAGAATGACTGCTTTTCTGAAATTCTTTATATAGTTTATATAATTTATACTATATACATAAAAATGCTCAAAAATCAAAAAATGCTAAAAAATCATGATATGCATAAATAGCAATAAGAAGTCATAGGTCTAAGCATACATACAAGTAAATAATAATAAAAGTCAAGGAAACTGTTGAGTTTGAAATTCTGTGTTTCTGTGTGTCTTACTCAGACCACACGTGCTGTATTTATAATATGTATGCAATAAATACATAAGAACATGATTGCTAAATCTAATCCTAATTAGCAATTAATTAGGGATTGACAGCTAATTATTATTTAGCTGTTACTAATTTAAAACAACATGTGACTAATTCTAACACTCCCCCTCAAGCTAAAGCTTACTAAGCTTTAAGCTTGTTACAAATATACCCATATTAACAATAGTGAAGATAATAAATCGCGGGCCCAGATAACACTGGAAAGCCATGGTGCCAGGTAAATTGCACTGGGAAGTCGTGGGGCCAGGTAGATTGCACTGGGAAGCCATGGGCCAGGAAGATTGCACTGGGAAGCCATGGGCCAGGAAGAATGCACTGGGAAGCCACGAGCCAGGAATATTGCACTGGGAAGCCACGGGCCAGGAAGATTGCACTGGGAAGCCACGGGCCAGGAAGATTGCACTGGGAAGCCGTGGGGCCAGGTAGATTGCACTGGGAAAGCCACGGGCCAGGAAGATTGCACTGGGTAGCCTCGAGATACATTTCTAGGTTTTGAAAAATCATGGGTAATGACAAATGGGAGAGAAAACGCATCCAAAATAGAAAGGACCCAAGTACCGGACATGAACTAGACAAACGATGCCCAGATCGGGATAGAGGACGGAAGGGCGAGTTCGGCGGCGGTGAGATCGGCCAGAAAGGTGGCCAGACGCGCCGGCGAAGATAGGGCGCGTGTGAGCGCGTCAGAACGCCGTTCAAGGGGGTTCTAGCAGCGTTGGACTCGTCTCAGAGGGGCGACTCCAGCGGTGTGGTTGCTGGTCGGAATCGTTGCCGTCTCCGGCGGCGGCAGACGGCGGCAGCGGCTGAAGATAGCGGAAAAACGTCGGGAAAATGTCAAAAACGTGCCGGAAAAGACTACATGGCGGAGGAGAGCGACTGATGGCACTAGACAATGGTGTCAACGGCTGAAAAGGGTTTGAACACGAATAAAGTTCCATACTTGGAACTAGGCAGCGGAAAAGCGATGGCACAGGTCACGGTGGATGGTACCGCTCTGATACCATATTACATTTTGAACCTGGGCCTAACTCAACCCCAAAAGCTAGCTTGTAGGGTGAGGACTGTCCAAGGTTTATATATTATTAAATGGCCTTATCACTAGTCAATGTGGGACTTTCCAACAGAAACAAACAGGTTTAAGCATCTGTGGGGGAAATTGATGACAAAAAAAAAGAAACTCAGACTAGAGAGACAATAAACAGAGAAAACAGAGACTGAAGAGAACATGAGAACAATGAGAACAAGAGACAAGAGGGGGAAAAAGAACTAAGACTACAGAGACAATAAACAGAAAAAAGAGACTGAAGAGAACATGAGAACAATGAGAAAAAGAGACAAGAGGGGGAAAAAAGAACTCAGACTACAGAGACAATAAACAGAAAACAGAGACTGATGAGAACAGGAGAACAAGATTGCAAGATAAAAAAAGGGGGAAAAAACCTAAGGCTGGGGGACAATGAGAACAAGAGATAAATCAGAAAAGTAGCTAGATGGGTAAGGAGTATGAACCTTGAAAGGTTTTTCTAATGTCCCCAAAACTGAAACCCTTTCTTGACACAAAAAATCCCTAAATTACCCCCCATAAAATTCCCTGTAACATATTGGAGGGCATTTTTGGATTTTCGGATGTCATCAGAATAGAAGCCCAATAGCCTGCAAAATGCCACTATTTTCACTGCTATAGTGGCCGCGATGGCTACTACATTGAACTGTGATAGTACGGCTCTATATTGTGTAGCCAGGGGCCTCAACGCACTGACGCTATAGCCACTATAGCTCAACTATATCAATTGATTAATGTAACTGACAACACCTAATATGATAAGACTTGGCTGTTGTCGTTGATGGAAAATTTGTGCCAGAGATTAAACACATAGAAACTGAGATTTTACTTCTATATTTGAGAAGGATATCATTGAATGGAATATGTGATGCAATATGATTAAGAAAAAGCACCTTTCCATCATATTTTGCCTCTCATGGTAAATGCCGCTAGCTTATAGAAAGAATAACATTTTATAGTCTATCCATACATGTCTAGAGTTTTCGTAGGTTCACACCAAACCAAACATTCTAGAATGCTTTGGTAGATTATTTTCCTCTTCTCCAAATCAGGTTTATTGGCCCTTTGATCACAAAAAATAAGGAATTAAAAACTACGTATATAACAAGTATGAATCATCCATTTGTCTGTGTGTGTACATGCACACATGTGTAAATATATAAATATAGATATGAATATAAGCACTTCTCTTTATTTCTATAACAAGTATAAAGAAATGGTCGGAATATGTATTCCATAAATAATTAAAACGAACCAAGATTCACAAAAAACAGCAACTTCCCCAGCATGATCACCAGATCAGCACAGAAAGTCTTTATTGTCAGAAGCAAGTTTAAATTAAGAATTAGGGGCTATAGGCTTAACATGTTTGAATAGAGTAATTCATAATACATAATAGTATGATGTGACCGTAGTTATCAATCCCAGATAGCGGCGCGTAGTGGCCGACCCCAAAAATGGGACTGCGGGATAGTGGGTGGTGGGATGGCCGCTACACTGAAATTTTTTACACAATAAATACTAAAAAATACAAAAGTTACTCAAAATTCATTAAATCATAGGTGTTTTGAGCAAAACATAAAAACAAATATGAAATACCATTGCAAAAACTAAAGTCTAAGACATGTTTTAGAAGTGAAGGGGAGAAAACAGACAACCAGACAAAACACTGAAAACAGAGCATAGAAGGGGAGGAAAAGAAAAAGGGGCTGTTGCGTCCTGCCATAATGTCACCGGGAAATCGCCGGAGACATCGGATAGTGGTAGCCAGACGTTCGCGAGGGTGGTTGGTTGGGCAGTGGGCGTCGCAAGCGAAGGGGCATGGTGGTCGCTGTTCGTTGAAAACATTTGACTGGTTCAAGACCCCTGTAAGAAGAAAAGGGAGAAGAACTGATCCAGAATACCCAATATACCCCCAAAGTATCCTAGCAACGGCCAACTTGTAAAAAGTGTATTTTCGGGTTTTTATGTGTTGCTTTATAGATGCGGCGTAAAATGCCATGATATAGGCCACGGTAGCGGCCGCGACAGCCGCGGCAATAAAGCACCTCAACGGAGTGTAGCATAGCAGTCATGCCGTGACGGCGCAATAGTGCCGCGATTGGGTGCTGTTGATAACTATGGATGTGACTATAAATAAAATGCGATATTCGGCAAAGAAGATGAACATGCAAAAGGGAATATCAGGAAGGGAAAAAGTTTTAAGAGCATATGTTCAATAAAATAGCACCAACAAATGATAGATCAAATGTAAACACACAAAAAAAGAAAAGAGGGAGAAAAAAACATATACAGGACTGCTTGAAGCAGAAGAAACTACATAAAAGGCTTATATATCTGAGCAACCATGATAATAACCAGTTTGAAAAGGAGATTATAATAAGATATTAAAACACGTTATCTCAGTACTCAAAGTCACAATAAATATTAAATTTTCTATCATCTGAAATACATCCAGATGTTAGAAAGACCAGAATACATAGTAGTTTGCAATAAATATGCCTATAACTCCTATGGTTACGAGAGTTTAATTGGAGATTAAACAAAGTGAGAGAAAAAGATAAATCATACAGAATCCAATAGTGAAACTGAAAACAAATAAGTTGAATGAAAGAAGTTGGCTTTACCTCAGTGAACAATGTCCAAAACTCCGCTTCAGCATATTATGAAGTGTATGAACCTTTCAAAATCATTCAGTTACATATAGAGAGCTTGCCTGTCAACTCATCAGCTACCCCATAATCAAGGCTAAGCTCTCTCATTGGAGGGATGCTCTCCATTGCAAATAGCATAAGGTGAGGGAACATCAAATTGTTGTGATCATACAGAACAAACTGAACCAAGACATTAGGAGTTGAACTATGACTGATATAGCAAGCAACATTCCTCATTCTTGACACATCCATAGAAAAATCTAAAGGAGGAATTGATGGATATGAAGGCCGGACATAATTGGAGTCTATCAAAGACAAATCCCCCCATTCAGCCCACCTATCAGTAAATCGATTTGGATATATCAATGTATCACCATTCATGGTCAAAATTTGTGCTTGCTCCCTAGTCAGAACAACCCCAGTGTACTCACAGATAAAAGCTCCAGCTTGAATAAGATCCAAGGACCTAACTCCCCAACCAGTCTCCCTTGATCTAAATACTTCCAACCTATTTTTCAGCCCCTTTTGCGTGACACGGTTCCGACAATGAGGAGGACAGCCACAAAAGGGCCGCATTCAAAAATTATAGGCTTCCCTCTCAAGAGAATCCCATTTTGACTATAAGGAAACTCTCCTCCGTTCTTCATGGCACAAAAGCATCCATCCATACAACCGTCCACGCACTCACAACCTGTGGCCCTCCCACTCTGATGAAACACAAACTGCGGAAAAGTAGTCTTTGCAAGGTACTCATAACAAAGAGGATCATGATTCCGATCAATGTCATTGAAAAGCCTCACGGGAACATTCTCCTTCCTGTTGGAAACATCAAGAGACAGGCAACACATCGGTTTAAAACTCAATGGATCTCTCCTAAGCATAAGAGCTTCCTTCATAACCATACTACCCATCTTAGCCTGCCCATCAATCCTCCACAGCTTATACTTATAAACACCAAAACCAGACTTGCCAACATCAAACCAACACTCAAGAATCCTATACAACCCATCATAAACATAGACCTTACCAGAAGCAGCAGCAGTCCCCTCACACCGAACCCCGCGAATAACCCTCACTTCAACCCCATAATGCATGCTTCTCTCCATAGCAAGGTTCCCTCCTTCCAACTTCTGATGAAAAACCTGCCTTGAATGCTTGTCCTGACCACCATGACCAGAATAGATGATCACATCACCCTCATCCAAATCATCCTCATACCCACCAGAGACTATAACACTAGTGGCAATTGGTTCACCATTTGAACTCATGCTAGCAGGTAGATAATCAATCCCAGCCTGTGGTTGACCGTGCAAACCAACCACACACAATTCCATCCTGTAAAGAAACACATCACCAATGCAAACCCCTGGAATTGCCCCAACTATCCTTTTATCACGATTCAGCCACAACCCACAGTTTCTCATCACTGCCGAAGCCCTCAAATCGCTCCTCACCCTCCGCACATCCATCCTTCCCTCTTCTTCTGCAGCCGCTAACACACGAAGCGAATCGTACACCATTCGAGTCCTCCGAACCACGTCGCGGAAGTGCCGCTGATCCATCACACCGACATCAGTCACCCTCACCAGCTCCTTCCATTTCCGCTGCCGCGGAGTCACGACGGCCACCGACGAAGGGTTTCCATCGGTGCTGTTGTTGTTCTCCTGCGGCGGTGGAACCGGAACGATTGCGCGCGAATCCGGGTCCGGAACGGTGTCGTTTTGGGATTGCTGAAGGCCCATGGCGGTTCGAAAGAGCTCGGAGACTCGGTTGAACTCAGAGTACAAATTGTCGTTGTTGTTGGTGGCAGTGCGGTGGTCGGAGAAGCCACCGGTTAGGGTTTCGTTGCAGAAGAGGTTGAGGTCGAGTTGGTGGGACCCGTTTGAGAAACCGGGTGGGGTCGGTGCGACCCATTCGTCTGAAGGTTCAAGCTTTGGGGTTACTATTGGGGTTGGGATTCCGGGTGGTGCAGAAGGGAAGGTTGGGTTCCGGTTTTCAGAAGAGAGAAGAGAATCCATAAAATCTTTATTATTATATTGCTGCTATTATGTAAGAAAAATGTGAATGTAAGAATGAATGTTGTTGTGTAGTGTTTAGATTGGAAGCATTGGAAATGACGAAGGTGGTGACGCTGTCTACGGAGGTGGTGGTGAGAGAACAAAACACATTGGACTTTGGGGGCACTGGGTAGTGGTCAATTTGGGTAGAGGATGGAAATTGCAATTGGAATAGAAAGTTGGAGTTGTGGTTTGGTTATAAAATCTCTGAACTGAAACTCTATGAGGGTTTTCTATTTTCTCTTTTCTTGTGCTTTATGTTGTGATTTAAGAAAGACGGAACTGCAAGATGTGTGCCGAACTCTTCCTTATTACCTAATTTAGACTGATGCGGTGTTATGAAACAACGCAACATGCCGTTTCATTTTGCTTTTTGTTTTTTTATGAATGAAGCACGAGACTATTTTATAAATTTTAAATATTAGGTATATTATTTGATATTTTAATTTAAACAAAAGATGAAAATATAAATAAAAATATTTAGAAATTATTTTATTTAATCTATAACAATGTCAATATATAAAGAAATATGTCATTTTGGTGTATTTTTATTTTAAATATTTCTATAATATATTAAAATACTATTACAGTACTTAAACATATTATAATATTAACCAATAGTAAAATATATAAAAAAACCAATAGTAATAACACCCTACAATAACCACCCATTACAACAATCACTCTAATAATAATAATTTATACTAATAATAAAGGGATCCAAGCAAGCGTAGTTATTTTAGTATTCACATTGTTACGGACTAGGTCTGAGAGGCCCAAAACCAACTGATTCAACCCTTTAGAACAAGTCAGCCTGACTGCTTGCTCAAGTCGGCCCGGACAACACATGTCGGCTCCAATCTAGACGACTGCTAGATGTTCCACCTGCACATCATCCCACGGGATAATATCTTACAGATCACGGCCCAAGGCCCCAAATCCCAAGATATTCCTCTATAAATATTGTAGACGTCGGATGTCAGGTACACATTAATTACACACTTATTGTTATCATCTCGGACCTTCACTGATTGGTGCGTCAGAGTGTCTTCGCGGGTACTCCTCCAACGTTGTGACCCGACTTACCAAGTCCGTCGGAGCTGAAACCCGAGTCCGAGAACCCGAGTCCAACTCTTTTTAAAGGGAACCTTCCCCCTTTTCGCTGAATATACATAAGGAGTTATCATCTTCCTTCCAGAAAACCCCCCTCACGCTTATCCAACTCTTAAGAGACTCATTTTTGTGCTCTTTAGGATGCTTCCTCATCACTTGAAAATAATGGAAGAATAGTTGGACTGAAGGCAGGAACCTGAGCTCAATCATGATTAATTGGAAACGCCGGATAAAATCTCAAGTATTTGGATGTAGTTGCGATAGAGCACAATGCAAATACATAAAAACCCTCTCCTCGAACTTGGTGAAGGGTAAAGTAATCTTCAACTTCGAGTGAAAATAGTCGTATGTATAAAGAAAAGGGGTATTAGTCTCACTCAAGTGGCAGATCCGACTTTCGGGGGGTGGGATCACTAGATGATAATTCCTCTCTAAGTCAGGATCACCGAAAATCGGAAACTCGAACAAGCATTCTTGTATCATCTCTGGACAACCAGGACAATACACGCTTGGGGTAGTATGGACCTCCGAATCTACCCAATCATATCGATCGGCCCATCTGGGCATGAAATAATCAATATTTGGATCTTCCGCCATGGGAGCACCTATAGAGGCCATGTAACAGCTACCCGAATAAGAATCACTATTATCTTCTGACTTGGAGTTCAAAAATAAGTTATCCACCTCGGCCATTAGAGTTTTCATATTCTCTTGATCCCCGACATAATTCTGAGCCGACTTGAAAAGTAAAGATCAACTACTAGATGGCCATATTGACAGAGGGGTCCGGGAAGTATTTCCAAAGATTCCTCACTATCACTCGTCTCTCTAATTAAAACTAGGGGTGTTCAAATCCAATTTAATCCAATTGGAACCGCAACAACTGATCCAAAAAACCGCAAACCACAAAAAAAATTGAAATTTTTAATTGGATTGGAGTGGATTTCGGATCTGTCTATGAGAACCAATCCAATCCAAACCGATCCAAAGTTTTCTAAACATTTTGAGTGATATTATTTTTCTGTTATGACGTAAAAAAAATTATTATTGTGCAATTACATTTAACGAATAACATCCAATTATGGGATTAGAAGCCATCAAGTAATTTGTATGTTATAAAATAGGATAAGATAATTGCATGTTTTTATCATATTGGGTTTACCATAAGCGGATACCGTTACATGAGCTATGGAATTGGGATCGACTTTCACATCTAATTAAGTATTTAAAGTTACAACTTATTTGTTCAAGAAACATTAACAATTTGGCAAAGCAGAACTTTTAGGTTTTAAATTTGTAAATGATTAACGATTTCGGAAACTAGTAATGATGTCATAATTTTACTTTCATAACTTCATTTTTTAGTTTATTTGAGAAACCGAAATCCAATCCAAATCGATTAAAATTGGATTGGATTTGGAAAAAAATCAAAACTGATTGGATGATTAAATGAGAAAACCAAAATTATTGGATTGGATGATTTTTTCCCTCAAAATCGATCCAATCCAATCTGCGAACACCCCTAATTAAAACCACGAAAAAAGTGAAAAAGAAGGAGAAACACGTACCTGTATCTCGGTTTAATGACAAGGAAAGATGAGCAAGTCGGAATCGTCCCGAGTTGATCACCAAAGTAGAAGAATTTACGCCGGAGAAAGAAAATATCACCGGAGGAGCTTGGATAAGAAATTGGCAAAGTAAGAAATGAAAAACTTCCCCTCCCCCTATTTATACAAATGAACCAAAGCCCGTGAATCGGTTAGGCCCAGAAGTTGAACCGTTGCAATGTGTCAAAGGAAACGTCATCTCAGAATACCAAAGGTCACCTCAAAAAAGGTGAACAAACGTGACTTTTCAATATCTCGGCTAACCACCTATAAAGTCGGACCTAGTGGAGAAAGCTTGAAGTCGAACTATCTCGTTTAACTCCAGTTGGGGGCATCTATTATGGACTGGGCCTGAGAGGCCCAAAACCAACCGATCCAACCCCTCAGAACAAGTCGGCCCAGACAACACATGTCGGCTCCAATCTAGACGACTGCTAGATGTGGAGCACATAAGTGCCACCTGCACCTCATCCCACAAGATAATATCTTATGGATCATGGCCCAAGGCCCAAATCCCAAGATATTCTCCTATAAATACTATAGACGTCAGATGTCAGGTACGCATTAATTACACACTTATTGTTATCATCTCGGACCTTCATTGACTTGGGCATCAAAGTGTCTTCGCAGGTATTGTCCACCGCCGTTGTGGCCTGACTTACTAGATCCACTGGAGCTGAAACCTAAGTCCGAGATCCGAGAACCCGAGTTCGAGTTCATACTTGAACACATATTTTTTTTTACACACAATAAAAAAATGTGGATAGAAGTGTATGCCTTTTCACTAGAAGACTATTGTTTTTATTGTTAGTTAAAGATTAAAGATGTACATTAAAATATGAAAATATAGAAATTTATAAAATCTTAATGTTGGAAATTAATATAGTTAATAAAAAATGATTTACTCGTAATTTGTAAATGTTTGATTATGAATAATATTGATTAAAAATATTGAAAAAAAGTAAAAAATTTTTATTGAAAAACTAAATAAAGTTATTGACATGACATTGAAGATTAGAAGATAGTATATTATAAAGTGCGGAAAACATGTACCTAGGGGTGGAAATAGATTGAGCTAGGCTAGTTTTACCTATTTACCTAATGTAGATTTTATTTTAAGGCATTGTCTTGCTTATTTAAAAGTCTGTCATAGTTTGAAAGCTTGTTTAAATGTTTATTTTATAATAAGGCATTTACATATGTTAAAAGCATATATTTGAATATACCAATAGGTGGAGGTGGAGGTATAACCAAGGATGTTAGGTGGAGGTATCCTAGCTCAGGATGGTTGAAATGTAATGTGGAAGGTTCATTTCGAGAGGGTGGGCGTCAAGTTGCTTGTGGTGGTGTGTTTCGGGACACGATGGGGAGATGGATGATAAGTGAAAATTAGTTGATAAATTAGAGCACTTTTTAGTTCACTTATCAAGGATAAAATGGTAATTTTACTCCAGTTTAATCCCTTTTTATTAAATATTAGATAAATTGTATTTATTAATCTGAGATTTGAATTTGATGCTATTTTGATAGAAATATTGCTGATTTTTGCAGGATATTGCAATAATTTGATTTGGAGGACAAATAGTATTAAATGAGGGAGATATCTGCAAGATGAGTTTGATTGAAGACATTTAATAAAGATGTGAAAAAGATTTGAGGCAATTAATAAGGATATCACCGCCAATCAATCAAGGATTCTGCAGACAAGCTTCCCAAATAAATCAAAGATGCTCAATAAATGCAAGGATTTTATCAATAAAAGGGAAACAAGGAAAGACAAATCTGCCAAAACCAGTCTCGGGGAGAGATCAAGATTAAAAAGAGAAAGTTGGAGTTGCAGGACACCTGCGCTTCACCTACGCTACAGCGCAGAGTGAAGCGCAGCCTTTCTGGATCCTGCGCTCCAGCCTGCGTTGTAGCGCAGCTTGGAGCGCAGGTTACGCTGATTTGTTCCCTGTTGCCGTTTTTAGATAGATTTCTCCCCAATTTCCTTTGTCTTTCCTTAGTCTATAAATAGGAACCTCTTGCACCAAATCCGGTGTGCACGATTATTGTAATTCATTGATATTTCAGTGATAATGCACCAGAGCTAAATTTAGAGTAGGAGAGGAGGAGCGCTTCACAAGGATTGAAGATGGTGACAGCATCTTCGGTGGTTTGTATGGCTACCTCGTGTAGTTAACTCTCCATTAGGATTGGATGTAATTGATTCTATCCCCAAGTGTATGTAAACTCTATATTATTATTTCCTGAGCTCTCTGTCTATAATATTGATAATCTTATTCTGTACTTAATCCCTGACTTCCGCGCTTGCACCGGAGTTATAGGTTAGTTTCGACTATGATTGAGGATGGGGGAGCCTAGACATAGGAAACCCAAACTCTGATTGAATAAGAGGACTCGATAATCAGTGACCGAGACATGGGCGTTGCTAATGAGCGATGGGTAGTGACAGTACTCTAGCGAAGGGCGTTCACAGGATTAGGCCTGTTTTATCGATAGCAAATGATTAGTTGGTTGTCATTCCAAGACCGAGACATGGGTGTATCCTGATGAGTGATGGTTAGTGTGAGTACTCTAATGAAGGTGCGTCCACAAGATTAGGCCTCGTTTATCAATTAATTTCTTTACAAACGGAATAAAAGAGAGCAAAATAAGCCGAGGGTAAGTCTGTCACTTGGGAGAGCCCGCATGGATTATCTTTGAGTGTGAGTGGTGCCTGGTAACTCGGGGTCATAAGCAATATAGTTTGTCTACAGTATTATAGAGTAAACCTAAAATAATAGATAGTTTTTACATGCACAAAGGGTGTGATGATATGAAGTCCAATCCTAATCCAAGTAAAGTGTCTCTAACTTTTCCTTTCTAATTCCATTGATTATTAATTTGCTATTTACAATTTCCGCAATAATACTCTCAAAATCGTTGTATTCCCTTGATAATTAAATCACGAGTCTACGTGAATTGACTGTTCCCTGTGGATACGATATCTTTCTTACTATTATACTACTGGATTTTTGGTTCGTTTTCCATAAACCCATCAAGTATTTTTGGCGCCCTTGCCGGGGAACGGTTTCCAATTTGTGTAGACCTTGGCATGTCCAGTTAACAAGTGTACATATTTCTATTTTAATTTTGTTTTCGCATTTACATTTACATTTTTCTAGTTTATTGTCTCAAGTCAGGTGATAAACAAGTATGGAAGGCACTTAAAGAACCTTGGGAGACTACATATCACATCAAGGAATGCGATATCACTCTAGTATTGCCATTCCTAAGACCACAAAAGCTTTAGAATTCAAAGCCTCACACCTTCAGCTTGTTGAGAATCACCAGTTCTCAGGCTTAGAACATGAAAATCCAAATACTCATCTTTCTGCTTTCTTTGAATTAATTGACATGATGGGATTTGCTGAAGAAGACAAAGAGGTTGTACACTTACGTTTATTTCCATTTTCTCTTGCAGGTAAGGCAAAGGAATGGTTAACATTTCATCCTAGTCAGAGCCTGACTACATGGAAGGAAGTTGAGGAGAAATTTCTGCGAAGATTCTTTCCTATGGAGCATTACATCAAAGCTAAGGCAGACATATCAACATTCAAGCAGGAAGCTAGTGAACCATTGTATGCAGCCTGGGAAAGATACAAATCCTTATTGCTCAAATGCCCAAACCATGGTTTTGATGACATTACCCAACTCAACTTCTTCTACAATGGGCTCAAGCCAAAAATGCAAATCTTTCATAAATGCTGCAGCAGGAGGCTCGATTTTATCAACAGATGTTGAGCAAGCACTCACAGTTATTGACAATTGTGCTCACAACAATCAGCAAGATCTATGATGGGATCAACCAATTCAGAAAGAGGAGCTGCCTAAGCAAGAATCTGTCAAAGTTCTCAAGCAAATGAAGAAATTGAGCCAACAAGTGCAATTGCTCATCCAACAACAAGAAGTAATGCAAGCTATCAGCGAAATACCTCCAAAAATGGTATGTGATTTTTGCAAGGGAAATCACCTTAATGGACATTGCTCTTATCCTGAAGGCAGAGTGGAACAAGTCTACTTCCTGGACAGTACAGGAAGCCGTGGCAAAATCTCCAAGAATCCCAGTCAAAGCAACAACGCAACACCTGATATCAACTCCAGAATTGAAGAAAAGCTCAATAAACCGACACAGGAGATGATAGCCAGTCAAGAAGTAATGCAAGCAACATTCATGCATCTAGCAAAGCAAGTGGAGGAGATCAGAAGAGAGTTTGATGAACAACAATCAGTCTGCAAATCAATCTCCACTCGAAGCGGCAAGGAGATGGGAAAGGGTATTGGTGACAACTTGTCAACAGAAAAGGAAGTCTTGGAAAGAAAAGAGCAAGAGGTTGAAAAAGAGGAAGAGGTCCCAGAACGCCAGTGGAATTAACAGCTAAAGAACCCTCACCAGAGCTTCCTCACCGAGAGCTACCCTACCCCAGGATTCCCACCAAAAAGAGTCAAGATAGGGAATTTTTCAGCTTTCTGGATGCTATGAAAAAACTGGAGATCAAGATTCCTTTATTGGAAGCCATGAATCAAATGCCAACTTATTCAAAATTCATGAAGGACATCTTAACCAAGAGGAGAAAGATCCCTGAGGAGACAGTAGAATTGGAAGCAAGATGCAGTGCTATCATTCAGAAATCATTACCACAAAGGCAAAAGATCCTGGAAGCTTCACCATACCAATAACAATTGGAAATCTACCAGGAGGAAGAGCCTTACTCGATTTTGGAGCCAACATCAACTTGATGCCCCTATCCATACTCAAGCGGATAGGAGTCTCGCATGTGAAGCCAACAAGAATGACCCTGCAATTGGCTGACAGATCCATTAAATTTCCACTTGGGATCGCAGAAGATGTGCTTGTCCAAGTGGATAAATTCATATTTCCGGTGGATTTTGTCATCATAGATATGGAAGAAGATGCTGAAGTTCCAATCATACTTGGCAGACCCTTTATGAAAACTGCAAAAGTCATCATTGATGTGGATGATGGAAACTTAAAGGTGCGAGTCCAAGATGATGAGGTAAGTTTTAATGTCTTTGATGCAATGCAATATCCCACAGAAAAACAACAATGCCATCAGCTGGAAGTGTTAGAGAAATCTTCTGTTGAACAACAAATGCTAACAAGTAAAGACCCTTTAGTAACAGTCCTGACAGGTATGGAAGATATTCTTGCTAAAGGAGAAGAAGATGAATATACAAGGGAATTGGACAACTCTCTACCACTCCCACCTGAGGAAGCAACAATTAAAGAATTACCAAAGGAGAAGAATATTGAGAGTCAGAAGCTGGAACTAAAGGTACTCCCATCACATCTCAAATATGATTTCTTAGACAAAGTTGGGAATCAACCTGTGATTATCAGCAAATTTTTAACTTCCTCAGAAGAGGAAAGACTTCTTGCTGTTTTAAAAAGTAATGCATGAGCTATAGGATGGTCTCTATCAGATCTCAAAGGCATTAGTCCTTCATATTGCATGCACAAAATCCATATGGAAGAAGACTACAAACCTATCACTCAACCTCAGAGAAGACTGAACCCAACAATGAAAGAGGTAGTGAAAAAAGAAGTATTAAAGCTGCTCGACGCAGGTATGATCTATCCTATTTCTGATAGTGCTTGGGTAAGTCCTGTTCAGGTTGTTCCAAAGAAGGGAGGTATGACTGTCATAAAAAATGAGAAAAATGAATTAATACCTACTAGGACTGTGACAGGATGGAGAATTTGTATTGATTATAGGAAATTGAATCAAGCCACTAGGAGGGATCATTTTCCTTTACCATTTATGGACCAAATGTTAGAAAGATTAGTTGGGCAGGCTTTTTATTGCTTTATGGATGGATTTTCTGGATATAATCAAATAGCTGTTAATCCTGAAGATCAAGAAAAAACTGCTTTTACTCGTCCATTTGGTATCTTTGCTTACAGGAAAATGCCCTTTGGGCTGTGTAATGCCCCGGCTACTTTCCAGAGATGCATGTTATCCATATTTTCAGATTTGGTAGAAAATTGTATATAAGTTTTTATGGATGATTTTTCTGTCTTTGGAAATTCCTTTGATCATTGCTTGATAAATTTGGACATTGTTTTGAAAAGATGTGTAGAGACTAACCTTGTTCTAAAGTGGGAAAAGTGCCAATTCATGGTAACAGAAGGATTAGTCCTTGGACACAAAATCTCAGCTAAAGGGATAGAGGTGGATAAAGCAAAGATTGAAGTCATAGAGAAGTTGCCACCCCCAGCAAATGTGAAAGGCATCATAAGTTTTCTAGGACATGCAGGATTCTACAGGCGTTTCATCAAGGACTTTTCAAAAATAGCCAAGCCTCTCACCAATCTGCTAAACAATGATACACCCTTTAAATTTGATGATGATTGCTTGGTTGCTTTTAACTTGTTGAAACAAAGTTTAACATCTGCTCCTATGATAGTTGGTCCTGACTGGACTCTTGAATTTGAATTGATGTGTGATGCTAGTGATTATGCTGTAGGAGCTGTATTAGGACAAAGAAAGTCTAAAATATTTCATGTTATACACTATGCTAGCAAGGTTTTGAGTGAAGCCCAAATAAATTATGCCACTACAGAAAAAGAATTGTTAGCCATAGTATATGCATTGAAAAAATTTAGATCTTTCCTAATAGGTTCAAAAATTATTGTTTATACTGATCATGTTGCTATCAAATATCTTCTGACAAAGCCAGATTCTAAACCAAGACTGATACGATGGATCTTACTTTTGCAGGAATTTGATCTGGTCATCAAGGACAAGAAAGGAAGCGAGAATGTAGTAGCAGACCATTTATCAAGATTGGTGAACGATGTTGTCACTAGCACAGAGGCTGAGTTACTAGAAGAATTCCCAGATGAAAGACTAATGATGATTCAAGAAAGGCCTTGGTTTGATGATATGGCCAATTATAAAGCAGCAGGAGTACTACCGGATCAATTGACTTGGCATCAAAGGAGGAAATTCCTGGCAGATGCAAAGCAATATTTGTGGGATGACCCTTACCTTTTTAAACTGGGACCTGATAATTTGCTAAGAAGATGTGTCGCAGGGAAGGAAATTACAAAGATCCTTTGGCATTGTCATAGTTCTCCTTATGGGGGACATTTCAACAAAGACAAGACTGCAGCAAAGATACTCCAATCTGGTTTATATTGGCCATCTATATTTCAAGATGCGATGGACTATGTTCAACAGTGTGATAAATGCCAAAGAACAGGGGGGATTTCCAAGCGAAATGAGATGCTTGGGAACTATGTGCTTGAAATAGAAGTGTTTGACTGCTGGGGGATGGATTTCATGGGACCTTTTCCTTCATCAAATGGAAAAGAGTATATTCTGGTAGCTGTTGAGTATGTCTCCAAATGGGTAGAAGCAGCAGCGACTGCAAAGGCAGATGCTAGAACTGTGAGTCAATTTCTGAAGGCAAACATATTTGCTAGATTTGGAGCACCAAGGGTTATTATCAGTGATGGAGGATCACACTTCTGTAATGAGTAACTACAACATGTCTTGGAAGAATATGGGGTTAGACATAAAGTGGCTACACCATACCATCCACAAACAAATGGGCAAGCTGAAGTTTCAAACAGAGAACTTAAAAGCATACTTGAAAAGACAGTCAGTTCTTCTAGAAGGGACTAGGCAACTAAGCTTGATGATGCATTGTGGGCTTACAGAACAGCTGTCAAAACTGCTATAGGATTATCTCCGTTTCAGCTGATATATGGGAAAACATGCCACTTGCCAGTTGAGCTTGAACACAAGGCATACTGGGCTTTGAAACTGTTGAACATGGATTCTAGAGTGGCAGGACAAAAGAGAGTACTACAATTACATGAATTAGAAGAGATGCGGTTGAATGCATATGAATCATCCGGGATTTATAAGGAGAAGACAAAAGCCTATCATGATAAGAAAATCCTTAAAAAGAGATTTTATCCTGGCCAATCTGTGCTGCTGTTCAACTCTAGACTGAAATTCTTCCCAGGAAAGCTTAAATCCAGATGGACAGGGTCATTCATAGTTAAAGAAGTCAGAGTTTATGGAGCTGTTGAGATTGAAGATCCTGACACCAAAGTTTGCTGGGTTGTCAATGGACAGAGGCTCAAACCATATCTAGGCGGTGACTTTGACAGATCTAAGTCTGTCATCTATCTGCAAGATCCATGAAAACAACTAGGCGTCGAGCTATCAGACGTTAAACAAGCGCTTGTTGGGAGGCAACCCAGTGTAGGTGTAGGAAACATAGAATTAGTTTTTAGAAAAAAAAGAAAAGAAAGGAAAAAAAATTTCACTGATTCCTGCGCTTCACCTGCGCTACAGCACAAGGTGAAGCGCAACATTTTTGCTCTCTGACTTTTGCGCTTCACATGCGCTACAGAGCAGGGTGAAGCGCAACTTTTGCGAAAAATTCACCGTAACGTGCGCTTCCCCTGCGCTACAGCGCAAGGTGAAGCGCAGCTTTTTTAGTCTCTGACTTTTGCGCTTCACCTGCGCTACAGCGCAGGGTGAAGCGCAAATGTTACAAAAAATTCACCGTCTTACGCGCTTCACCTGCGCTACAGCGCAAGGTGAAGCGCAACTATCAGAATTTATTTAAATACGTGCCAAGGTGAGAGATCACCACTCATAACTGATTTCCTCACGCTTTGTGTACAGTTTTTCATCCTTTTCTCTTGATTGTTGTCATTAAGGTATGAATCTTTTTCTCAATCTTTGCTTAATCTTGACAAAGAATGTGGGATTTGTGAGGTTTGTGGCTGGATTTTTATGTACTCTCTTTAACAAAGGTCTTTCTCTATATTCTTTCATGCAGATGGTCCGCACCCGGCTGACTACAAGAAAGTGTTCTACAATGGTGAAAAGAAAGAAGATTGATGCAAATCCTATTTTGGGAGAAGGAAGATTCAGAACTATTGAGGCATGCATGCACTACAACTATATCATGAACTGTGAGTTCTTGCCAGAGAGACCAGTACGGCTCACACCAGAAGAATACTCAGAATTCAACTCTGAAATCACAAAAAGAGACTGGAGAGCTCTTGCTGAACCATACCCATACTTCAACCCGGAGATTGTGAAGGAATTCTACAGCATTGCTGAGCTCAGCCCAAATGACTCAGGGGCAAGAAAGAGCTATGTGCAGGGATATTGGATTTCTTATGATAGAAAGGCAATCCATGCACTTCTTGATCATCTAGCACCAGAAGCTATTGATGAAACTTACTGTTAGTACATGAAAAGAATGGAAAAGGTAGAACCTTATAGGAATGATGTTCTTGACACTCAAACAGCTCAGCGGTTATGCTTCCCCGGAAAATCTTTTGAGGTGAGCGTTTATGGTGAGGCAGAAAGAATACCAAAGAACACCTCAGTGAGTTGTCTAGAATATGGATGACCTTCATAAATTCTAACATTAGACCTTGTCCTATTTCTTCTGCATTGGATATGCCTGCTGATCATCTGATAAACTGCATAGAGAATGGGGAGCAAGTTGACATTGCCATAATCATCTCTGATTACTTGGATTGCCTAATTCGAGTTGCTCGTGATGAAAGAAGACCTCGCTCCAGAGCGAAGTTAGGATTCCCTGCTTTGATCACATCACTATGTTACAACAGAGGGATTGAGGTCCAGCCAAATACTCCCATTGGGCAACCAATCAACAGAGAATACATAGAATCCCACTGCACTCCAGTTGAAGAAGTTAAGATTATCAGAGAAAATATCCAACACCCCCTTCCACCTCCACCTGCAGACAGACCAGGGCAATTTCACATGGATCATTTATCTAGACAAATCACCACACTTTACAATGGTATGATGCATATGCAAGAAGTAATGTGGCATAACTCAGAAGGTCCAGATCCTGGAATGTCTCCTGAGCGTTTTAGAGATACCATGGAGTGGCCTGGGGACAGGCCTAACTTTCATAGGGGGGAAGAGAGTCAGATGATGAAGATTAAAGCAATTGGTGGTTTCTTTCCTTTTTCTTTTCATTAGGACATTAGGACATCCTTTTTGCATTTTTCTTTTTCTTTTTACATTCTTAGGACAGTAGGAACATTCATCATTCAATAAGCATGCAAGCATGGATTTTCTTTTCCAATAGCATCGTTTCAATAATAATCATTCATTTTGTTTTCCATTATATTCTTGTTTATCCATTCCAATTTAATCTTTATTGTTTTGTATAGAATTTTGGGACCTTAGGAAATTAGGAATCAAGGTAACTTTTTCAAATTCTCTGTAATTAAGTAGTTTAACTAACTGATGGGTTTCTGGCAAGCGAACCACAAATCCAGCAGTATAATAGTAAGTAAGATGTCGTCTGCACAGGGAACGACAATTTATGTGAACCGAAATCGTATTTATCAAGAGGAAACATTGTTTAGAGAGTGTATAATTGCAGAATAACGAATATAGTATTCAGTGGGAATTAGAAAGGTAGAGTTAGAGACACTTTACTTGGATTAGGATTGAACTTCATCTCATCACACCCCTCATGTATGTCGAGACTACCTACTATTTATAGGCTTTGAATTATAACGCTGTAGACAAACTATATAGCTTATGACCCCGAGTTACCAGGCGCCACTCACACTCAAAGGTAATCTATGCGGGCTCTCCCAGGCGACGGGCTTACCCTCGACTTATTTTACTTTCTTCTATTCCGTTTGTAAAGAACTAATTGAAATACGCGGCCTACTCCTCTAGATGCACCTTCGCTCAAGTACTGTCACTACCCTCACTCATTAGAATACATCTACGTTATCGCTTCCGGGATTGACATTCAATGAACCATTTGCTATCAGTTTATCAATACCAAGCCTAATGGTCGGATGCCCCTTCATTAGAGTACTCACACTACCCATCAATCATTAGTAAACACCCCTTTTTGGAACAGTGGTTAACCGAGTATTCTCATTCAATCAGAGGTTGAGTTTCCTATGTCTAGGCTCCCCCAAACTCAATCCTAGTCTTAACGTTAATTACTAACTAGCCTATAACTCCGGCGCAAGCGCAGAAGTTAGGAATACGCACAGAACGAGATTACCAGCATTATAATTAGGGAACTGCATAAATAAAATAGATAGAGTTCTACATACACTTGGGAATGGAATCGATTACATTCAATCCTACTGGAGAGTTAACTACGTGAGGTAGCCATACAAACCACCGAAGATGTTGTCACCATCTTCAATCCTCATGAAGCGCTCCTCCTCTCCTACTCTAAATTTAGTTACAGTACATAATCAATAGATGAGATTACAATACTATTCCACACAGTCTAACTCGCTAACTTCTTGGACTGACGCAAAAGGTTCCTATTTATAGATTAGGAAAGACAAAGCAAATTTGGGAAGAGATCCTCTTAAAAACGGCAACTGGGAAGCAATCTGCAATATCTTTGATTGATTGACTATGATCTGCAATAAGTGAAAATTAGTTGATAAATTAGAGCACTTTTTAGTTCACTTATCAAGGATAAAATGGTAATTTTGCCCCAGTTTAATCCCTTTTTATTAAATATTAGATAAATTGTATTTATTAATCTGAGATTTGAATTTGATGCTATTTTGATAGAAATATTGCTGATTTTTGCAGGATATTGCAAAGATTTGATTTGGAGGAAAAATAGCATTAAATGAGGGAGATATCTGCAAGATTTGAGTTTGATTGAAGACATTTAATAAAGATGTGAAGAAGATTTGAGGCAATTAATGAGGAGATCACTGTCAATCAATCAAGGATTCTGCAAACAAGCTTCCCAAATAAATCAAAGATGCTCAATAAATGCAAGGATTTTATCAAGAAAAGGGAAACAAGGAAAGACAAATCTGCCAAACTAGTCTCGGGGAGAGATCAAGATTAAAAAGAGAAAGTTGGAGCTGCAGGACGCTACCTGCGCTACAGCGCAGGGTGAAGCGCAGCCTTTCTGGATCCTGCGTTGTAGCGCAGCTTGGAGCGCAGGTTACGCTGATTTGTTCCCTGTTGCCGTTTTTAGATAGATTTCTCCCCAATTTCCTTTGTCTTTCCTTAGTATATAAATAGGAACCTCTTGCACCAAATCCGGTGTGCACGATTATTGTAATTCATTGATATTTCAGTGATAATGCACCAGAGCTAAATTTAGAGTAGGAGAGGAGGAGCGCTTCACAAGGATTGAAGATGGTGACAGCATCTTCGGTGGTTTGTATGGCTACCTCGTGTAGTTAACTCTCCATTAGGATTGGATGTAATTGATTCTATCCCCAAGTGTATGTAAACTCTATATTATTATTTCCTGAGCTCTCTGTCTATAATATTGATAATCTTATTCTGTACTTAATCCCTGATTTCCGCGCTTGCACCGGAGTTATAGGTTAGTTTCGACTAGGATTGAGGATGGGGGAGCCTAGACATAGGAAACCCAAACTCTGATTGAATAAGAGGACTCGGTAATCAGTGACCGAGACATGGGCGTTGCTAATGAGCGATGGGTAGTGACAGTACTCTAGCGAAGGGCGTTCACAGGATTAGGCCTGTTTTATCGATAGCAAAGGATTAGTTGGTTGTCATTCTGTTAGAACCACAGGCAACACTAGAAGGGGGGTTGAATAGTGTTTTAGACATTTTAAGACAATTTTGGAAATCTTTGAAATAAACAATCACGCTAAGTGATCATTGTACAAAACCAATCTTGAGATCAGAGTTATTTTAAGAACATGCGGAATATATGAAAGATTTGGATTAAAAACTTTCTCTTACACTTAAGATTGTTTTGATTTTAAACAAACTTCTCTTAGTGTCTTCTGAAGAATATTACTAAGAGTACCTTCAGAACTGTTTCTGAAATACTTTAGATGATCAGAGACCATCTATTTCATGTGTCTGAACTGAGTTCCTGTTAGGCTCACTTCAGACAGGTATTTCAGACATCCCTCTGAATATATTCTTCTATAATACTTCAACCTACACTAGAGACGTTTTAACGTTATGTTTGTATGAAAACTTGTTTTATTGAAATCCTTGAATTAAGCTTGTTATGAAAAATACTTTTCAATCCCCATCGTAAATATGAAAACTGTAAGTAAAAGAGATTAAGGGAAAGAAAACTTAGACACAGAATTTATCCTGGTTCACCCACAAACCCTTGTGAGCTACATCCAGTCCTAGTGGCAAACCACCACTAGCCTTTTTATAATAACAACACATATGTGCCACTCCGAATCCCCCAGACCCTTGCAGCCACATATATGTCACACTATCTGAAACCACAGATAGACATGTTAACCTCTCCAGGCCAACACAACAAGTATTCTTTTCTATCAAGCCTCTCCAGGCTCTACCACGAGTATTCTTTCTTCCACCAAGCCTCTCCAGGCTCTCAGACACTTAACTAAGTGTTGAGTATTACTACTCAATCTAAGCTAGATGTTCGCTAGAACCTCTCAACTCAGATTTTTCTTGTACATAGAGATTACTGAGTACATACTCAGGATACAGTCATTACAAACTAAATACAAGGATAGACAGTGATACAAGTGTTTGAATTTAAGTACAATCCCTGTCTTTTCTATGAGGAATACATCCTCTGAGAGTAGGCTAGCTAAGATATAAAATTAAGCTCCAGCCTTATTCTCCATCCATTGGTTTCCATGGGCTACATTCTCACCCGTATCATTGGAATACCAAGGTATCATCCAAGCTTCAAACCGTACCTGGTTTGATAGTCATTTGTACAGCATGATTGCCTTCCCGACAACCAACTCACTTGATCAACAGACCAACTGTACAATCTAACTAACTGACCAGCTGATCAGTAGCCTGATTGAGAATTCACTCTCTGATCAATCGTAGTTGACATTTTCATGATGTATTTTAGCTCGAGTCAACTCTTTTTAACTATAAGACACGCAACCTAGTTAACAGTTTTCATCCTGATTGATTTCAAGAACCTTCTTGAAAAACAATCCCGATTGATCTATCTTGGTTGTACAGCACAACAACTGCACCTCGGCAGCATGGTTAATATGCTCTGCATGCCAACAACCACTGGTTGGACCGACCAACTTGGTTGTGTACTTAACAACATCTTCAACTTCAATCTTGAGGCTATTTATATGTTCTGCTTGAGTATAGCCGTTGAAGATGATTCATAATACCGTTGAGCTTTTGATGATGTGGCTCATATAGCCGTTGTGTAATAGCTTCTCAAACGGTTGCTTCTCCTTAAGCATATTGAGTGTTCAGAATACTCCCGTTCTGACACTTCTGTTGATGAGCTCTGTTTTGAGAGATGTGATGATTATGTGTATTCTCTCTCTTGAATTCTTTTGCTTTCTTGCATCTGTTTTATCCAGCTTGCATCTGCTTGCTCTAGCTTGTATTATCTTGCATCTGCTTGCATCTGCTTGCATCTGCTTTATCTGCTTTATCCAGCTTGCATTATCTTGCATCTGCTTTATCTGCTTTATCCAGCTTGCATTATCTTGCATCTGCTTTCTTTCGGATTTCCTCTGATTCTCTTGAGAGTATGTATCCGTTGAATTTTCCCTTTTTGCTTATTCTGCATATACTCCTTTTTCACTTGCTTCTGACACCATTACTTCTTTGAATGAGATGTCTTGATCAATAGTCGTTGTTTGTAGATTCCTCTTTTGGGATTTAGATAAATATGTTGAATTGAATATATTTTATTCAAACATCTTCCTTGTTGCTTCTGCTTAGTCTCCTGAGCTTTTCTTCTGCTTTGTTCCAGATTGCACAAATGAAGAAATGTCTCGTTGAAATGCTATCGTTTAGAGATAGCAAATAGTCTTCTTTTAATCCGTTGTGAGACACGCTTCTTGAGAGTTCTGACATAGTACAACATTGGTGCTGCAGTAAAGCTGCTACTGTTGTTGTTGCGAATGCTGCGTTGCAGAGATTTCCTCAGTGGTGTATGAAGTTCAAATGCACCGGGAAAGGTCTCTGTGTTTGTTGCCACAAATGTGTTTCAAAACGTACGAGCAGCAGAGACTTAGAAAAGTCTTCACGCAAGGTTTCAGCAAAGATGCCACGTCATTACTAAAACTTCAGACAGCTTCCAACCTTCAGACGGGTTCCAGTTTTCAAACAGGTTCCAGTCTTCAGACGGGTTCCAGTCTTCAGACGGGCTTGGCTCTTCAGACAGCTTCATCACTTAAGACAGGTTGATGACTTCAGACAGCTTCGTTGCTTCAGACAGGTTGCGTTCTTCAGACAACTTAAATTCTTCATACTGGTTGTAGTTTCATTCTTCTTTGTATCTTCTTCTTCTTCTTCTTCTTCTTGTATCTCTTCTTCTTCGTTTCTTCAGTTCATTGTTGTTCTTCAGACAGACGTATATTTGAATCTGTACTTCTTCATATCTTTTGCCTTCAGTTCTTCAGATAGTCTTCTAATCTTCGATTCTTCAGATAGTTTTCAAGTCTTCACTTCTTCAGTCAGTCTTCAAGTCTTCACTTCTATTCTTTAGTTGCTTCAACTCTGTTAAGGATTAATCTTCTTCAGATTCTGCACTCTTGTTCTTCTGATTCTGATCTTCTGATTCTGATCGCAAAATCTTCTTCTTCTTCTAAAGAGTATTTCATCCTGAAACATAATTAACAAACAAATACCTTTCTCAGTAGAACCTGTTTATATAATCTAATTGGTTCTTTATATAATCTTATTTGTTCTTTATATAATCTTATTTGTTAATCATTAAAACTAACGGATGTTAAGTCTTATAATCATGTTTAATTACTTAAACAGATTTATAGACTTCACACATTCCAGGACCGAGACATGGGTGTATCCTGATGAGTGATGGGTAGTGTGAGTACTCTAATGAAGGTGCGTCCACAGGATTAGGCCTCGTTTATCAATTAATTTCTTTACAAACGGAATAAAAGAGAGCAAAATAAGTCGAGGGTAAGTCTGTCGCTTGGGAGAGCCCGCATGGATTATCTTTGAGTGTGAGTGGCGCCTGGTAACTCGGGGTCATAAGCAATATAGTTTGTCTACAATATTATAGAGTAAACCTAAAATAATAGATAGTTTTTACATGCACAAAGGGTGTGATGATATGAAGTCCAATCCTAATCCAAGTAAAGTGTCTCTAACTTTTCATTTCTAATTCCATTGATTATTAATTTGCTATTTACAATTTCCGCAATAATACTCTCAAAACCGTTGTGTTCCCTTGATAATTAGATCACGAGTCTACGTGAATTGACCGTTCCCTGTGGATACGATATCTTTCTTACTATTATACTACTGGATTTTTGGTTCGCTTGCCAGAAACCCATCAATGGATTTCTGGGTTTTGCAAAAATCTTGGTTTAGGTACAGTTCTTGCTCCTGAACTTCATGGGATTTGGAAAGCTTTGCAACTTGCTTTTTCTGTGGGATTTAGGAAGGTGTGGATAGAGAGTGATTCAGCAACAACAATCCACCTCATTACACAAGGTCACTCAGGGTCACATATGTATGACTCGCTTCTGAATGATATTGCTAGATTACGTTCACAGGACTGGGAAGTAATGTTTACAAACACATTTAGAGAAGGTAATCAAGTGGCTGATTGGTTAGCGTCTTATGCCCATAATCTTTCTCTGGGGCTACAGGTTTTTCATACTCCTCCTCAAGGGTGTAATTTTATTCTTTGGCATGATTTTGTTGGTATTAGTTTTCCTTGTAGGACTGTTGTGTAATTTTCTTTTTTGGCCGTGAGGCCTCCATTTTACCAAAAAAAAAACATACCAATAGGTTAAAGTCTTTTATGTAAGATAACATACTTATATTAAAATAAGCTAAAAAGTATATATTTATAAGGCATTATAATAAAATATTTATAATATATATAATATTACTAATGTATTTATAATTACTTTTTTGGCCGAATCTATATTTACTTAAATAGACCGTTCTGGTAGGCTTAAAAGGTTTTTCTTATAGTCTAGAGTCTGACTTGTTTAGCTATATAGGCTATTCAAAAAGCATTGATCTGATATGTTTAATAAATCAACCTACCTGGTCTAGGCATGATGTAGGTTAGGTTATAGGCCCATGTCGACTGTCGAGTGGTTTGGCCCATTTCCCCCTACATGTAGTTTCCTAAGAAGGAAATTTAGTACAAATATTATCACATATGCTAACAAGGGCCCTACAGACACTAGTTGAGAAATGTATATATAGAATGTTTTGATTGGAAAAACGACATTGATTGCGTGTGTAACATTAAATTCCACACACTCAAATAAAAACTTTCTATTTTTGGTTGCTTAACAAATGATCTTAGGGCACTCGTTAGCATTTCGCTTTTAAAAAATAAGGACTTCAATTAATTATGTAGAAAATATTTTCTACAAGTTTATTTTACATGTTTGATTCATATAAAATGATAATTTCATTAAAGAAAAAATAAAGTAGGGTTAAATATGTTTTAGTCCCTCAAGTTTGACTCGAAGTTGATTTTAGTCCCTGTAACATCCTAAATTTTATTAAATAAAATAAAATTAATAAAATAGGAGAAATAAATAAATAATAGTATTAGTAGTATTAGTAATTTTATTAATAATGCTATTTTGAATTAAAAAGAGGATAAGTGGGTTGGGAGTGGGCCCAGCCCAATTAAGTATTTAAGTAAGGAGGGGTTACCAACTCACCCTAATCCTTATTTTTTCAAATCGTCACAGAGCGAAACGATAAGGAGGGGAGAAACGACATCTCAAGAGGAGGTTGTTGTAGAGTGAACATCAAGAAAGAGTCAATCGTGCTGTTCGATCTTCACCTTCAAGGTATAGTGGGGGAAAGGGTTCTGCTTGTATGTGCATGTGGGAGTGCTTGGGTAGTGAGGGCAACCATAAGACCCTCTAAGGCTTTAAATTCGAAATTGATATATATATATATATATATATATTGAGTATTGTATGATGAAAATTTGTCGTTTGATGATTAATTATGTGAATCTTGATGAATCTTGATTGAATTAGAAGAAGATAGCGAGAATAGCGAAAATGGATAACTAAGGGTTTGATGATTGGGGATTATGATGAATAACTGTGAAAATCTGTGAAAAGATTGGTATTTTTTTTTAGTTTGTTTGATATAAATGTGTATGATTGATGTATTAACACTATGAATTGATTAGAGGATAAATAAGAGGGTTTTAAAAGGGGTAAAAATCGCAAGAACTGTCATCTCGTGTCGCAGGTAATCGATTACAGAGGTCTGTAATCGATTTCAAAGTGTTCTGGGCAACCAGGGAGTGATTCTGGCTTGCTGGTAATCGATTACCAGAATGTTTGTTTGCTGGTAATCGATTACAGAGGGTTGGTAATCGATTACTAGAGGTTTTGCTTGCAGGTAGTCGATTACAGGGGTCCTGTAATCGATTACCAGAGATGTGATTGGCTAGTAATCGATTACAGGAGCCTTATAATCGACTACCAGAGTAGATTTTGTGATCCTGGTGTCTGTTGATGATTGTTATACCTTGATTTTGGTGTGGGTATGATGATATGAATATCTCCTTGATGATAAATGCTTATAATATTACGATGAATGATGATGATGATAGATGCTTATAATATTACGATGAATGATGATGATGTATTGATGTATTGAGTTCATGATGATGATGTATTGATGTATTGAGTTTATGATGATGATGTATGGGATGTGTGAGAGTGATATTTTGATGTAATGAGCATATGAGGTATGAGGTGTGTGATGATGATATAATGATGCATTGAGCATATGATGTGTGTTATAATGATGAGGATATATTGATGCGTTGAGCATAAGAGCTATGTGATAATGATGATATAGATGTATTGAGCACATGAGGTGTGATATGATGATGATTATGCATTGAGCATATGAGGTGTGGTACTTGAGATGCACGAGCCCAAGAGAGGGGTGTCGTGTAACCTATCGGCCTTTGTGGTGATAACGGTAGGGTGCAACTCAGGAGGTGAACTGTACGGACCCATTGAGGGGTGGTGTAGAGACCATGATGGGGGACATTTTTGCACAAGCCTAGAGTGGGGTGTATGCAACCTACCGGCCTGTGTGGTGTTTAACGGTAGGGCTATATTTGTGGGGCGGATGTCTCTGTACAAGCCTAGAGTGGGGCGTTGTGCAACCTATCGGCCTGTGTGGTGATTAACGGTAGGGCCATCATCGGTAACAACTAGGGAGATTGACGAGGTGCACCCATTGTGCGGAGTTCCAAGTCATGATCCTTGGGATGAGGTTGATGAGGTTTGGTGTGCATGATGATAGATGAACATGCATTGCATTTGATGATGAAATTGAATTATATTATGATGATTTGAGTATTATTGATGATATGAGTATTATGTGTTGAGAATAGAGAATGTGTTTTCTTGGTAAATTGCGAATGTGATTTATAAACTGGTGATGAGATAATATGAGTGCTAATAAAGAGTGTAAGATAATATGAGTATGATATTACTTGATGATAATGATTATTATATGTGGGTGAGGATAGGGTAGCCTTCTGTGTGTATGTATGAGTTGACATTCTTTTCCTCACCGTTACACTGTGGTTAATTTTACAGGTGATGATGATGACACGACAGGTGTCGAATATTGATTGAAGGGAGTGTCGCTCTGATACTTGTGACATCAGGGCTTAGTATTAGGAGTTTGATTTTATGTTTCTATTTTAAGAAGAGAATATGTAAACTATTTTAAGTGTCTTACATGGCTAAGAATAATATTTTACTAATAACTTTCGAGGGTAGTAATGTTTTATTTACTTTGGAAACCTTTGATTTCAATTTCTATTTTAAATGAGTTGACTTTGAAATAAATGATGTTTTAATGAGAGAATGTGAACCTTTTTACCCAATGCGGTCCGTTATATTTCCCAAATATTCCTAATTGCTGAATGTATAAAAGTTTGGGGTAGAAGGGTGTCACAGTCCCTAAACTTTAAAACCGCTGGTTTGGGTCCCTCGTGTTCTGAAATCACGTAACTTTAGTCCTTCATGTTCTGAAATCACGTAACTTTAGTCTCTCCCTTTAATTGACGTGACAAATGAATTTTTGTGTCATTTTCTCTAGCCAGTTACAATGACCATGTTGTGGCAATTGAATTACACTTAAGCTCATCTAGTCAGATTTTATTTAGGTTTTTATTAAATTCAACTTCACATTTTTCATGAATATGGAAGACCACAAAACTGACCGGATAAGCTGAGTTGTAATTCAATTGCCATGTCATGGTCATTGAAAGTGTTTGGACAAACTGACACAAAAATTTGTTTGTCACGTCATGCATCAAAGTTAGCGGTGTTAAGGGGAGGGACTAAAGTTACGTGATTTCAAAACATGAGAGACTCAAATAAAACTAAATTCAAGTCAAATTTTAGGGATTAAAAACATATTTAACCCAAAAAAGTATCCTAACCATTAATGATAAAAAATAATGAAATAAATTTTAAAGAAATTTTATTTTATTATACATGTGTATATAATAAATTGTTAATTTTTTTCTATTGATAGATCAAATTATTTACTTTTTCTCTAAAATAAGTCAATTTAGAGCAATCAAATCATTTTTATTATCAGTTGTTATGAAAAGTTAAACCCACAGTTATGTTTTTGGGATTCTTGGTCAAAGGCAATTTTTTTATTATCAGATTTATTATTAGTGAATAGTGATAGGTTAATAACATTTATATAACCAATAGTGGTGGATTACATGCAGTTTGACTGTATAAGTGAATTATCACTTTATCCATATTGTTAAGAGTTTGAATCTATAGTAACCACTTAGGTAGAGTTTTTCCTACCCATCACCATTGACATTAATTTTACAACTGCCTATAGGGATTCATTGTCAAATAAATTAACACCTGCTTGGAATTATTGGAATTAAAAGATGATTCAACTTGAATTAACTTTATTTGATGTAGAAAATAATTTTCTTTTTAAAAAAATTGAATTATCAATTATCTCGTGCATTAAACATATGCTTTTATCAAAAATAAAAAAAGTAAAAATAAACAGTTTTGATAAAATCATCCTTTAGAGAATAAGAGTTACAAGATGAAAAGTTTTTATTAAAATAGAAAGTATTAATTATATCAGAAGTATAAATGAACAATAAATACTTTCTATTTTAATAAAAATTTTATTTTATCAAAATCGATAAATAAACCTATTTTTTCGTTTAGACTACATGTATCTTTTATGGGAGACAATCTCATTCAAGTCAGAGATATTCCCAATGAAATTTTTTTCATATACAAGACTCAAATCCGATACAATGAATGAATAACTAATTAAAGAAAAAATAATATTGAGTTGATTTGGTTTGATGTATAAACTTGTATGTATTTCCAAATGAGAAAGACACATGTTTTCATAAGAAAAAAGTGTATACAAAGGTTATCGCACTTTTAAGAATGATCACTCACATTTAATAAATAAGAGTAGAAGAATAAGTACGATATCTCAATAGTTAATGATAAAAATTAAACAAATCAAATTTAAAGAACTCATAATTTATAATTTATTTATATGTAATCAAATTGTTACTTTTATAATTAATAGTTAAGATTTTTTTTTATTTTTTTTCTAAAATATGACGCTTTAAAGATGTCAAATCTATTTTTATTTAGTCTATATGTATTTTTTATGGGAGGCAATCTCATTCAAGTCGGGAATATCCCCAATGAATTTTTTTTATATACAAGACTCGAATCTGATATAATGATTGAATAACTAATTAAAGAAAAAATTAATATTGAGTTGATTTGGTTTGATGTATAAACTTGTATGTATTTCCAAATGAGAAAGACACATGTTTTCATGAGAAAAAAGTTTATACAAAGGTTATCCCACTTTTAAGAATGATCACTCACATTTAATAAATAAGAGTAGAAGAATAAGTAAGATATCTCAATAGTTAATGATAAAAATTAAATAATTAATTTTAAAGAACTCATAATTTATAATTTATTTATATGTAATCAAATTGTTAATTTTCAAATTAATAGTTAAGATTTTTTTTTAATTTTTTTTAAAATAAGACGCTTTAAAGACATCAAATCTTGTGTAGAAAATTGATTTATTTTTTAGAAATTTTTATAAAAATAAAAAAGTTTTAGATTGTATCAGCCCCGTTTAAGTCAGCCCCGCTAACTGCCCTTCAAAAGTGGGTCGGGACGGGCTGGCCCACCAAGGGGGATATGGGTTGAACAAGGGAGCCCTAGCGCCGCTATACAGTCCGCCCTTTGGGGCTCTTTCCCACCATGGGAGAAGCTCCTCCCTCCATGAGAGGGTTTCCTACTCCCTATAAGTGAGTTATTCTCTCTTTAGTGAGAGTTTTTTTGTTTGTTTTTTTCTGTATTTTCTTTTCCTTTCTCCATCCCACCACCACCACCACCTCTCTCTCCTCCATATTGGCCACTATCTCCATAACCTTTGACCCCTCCTCCGTTGCGAGATCATGTTAGAGTTAGGGGTGGCAAAGTGGGCCAGCCCGCCCCGCCGTTGGCCCACCAAAAAACGGGACGAGGAGGGTTGGCCCGCCAGAAAAAACGGGCCATGATGTACAACCCACCCTGTTTTAAGGCGACCCGGCCCGCCTGGCCCACCCAAAAAAATTATAAAAAAATAAAATAAATATAAAACATAATAAAATTAAATTCTAATAAAATTTTAAAAAATTATTTATACTTTTTTGTCTTTACATAAAATTTTTCCTTAATATTAATTTATAAAATTATTATAATTAAACACTAAATATAAATAAAAAGAGTTAAAAATTTAATAAATTTGGCGGGCTAACCCTATGGGCCAACCCGCACCGCCCCACCTATTGGCCGGCGGGTTGGCGGGTTGGGCGGGGCGGGCTGAGTGGGGTGGCGGGTCATAGGGACCTAACCCACCCCGCCATTTTTTGCGGGTTAGGCGGGCCGGCCCGCCGGGCCAACCCACTTTTCCATCCCTAGTTAGAGTCATCATTTTTCAACATTGTTTTTATTTAGACTCGTTGTCTTCTATGCATTTCCACCATTAGAGCTCGATTTTGCAGTATTGTTTTACTCAAATTGATTGTGGTTGATGCTATAGATTTTCACTTGGAGCTGATATTGGACATGTGCTCATCCGGAAGGAATATATAAAAAAAAAGAAAAGTTCATGCTGTTTCAGAATTTTTGTAAGGCTTTGATTTTATTTTTTCTATTATTATTAGGACTGCTAAATTGTTTACATTGACCGAGTATGCGTGCTCGATATTTGTTGTTTTGATCTGTGGTGCACTATTGTGATTCTGTCTATTTAGCATTCTTAAGTTTTGTAAGTGCTGCTAGGCATTTTTCGATGAATATTCTCTCAACAAAAAAAAATAGAGCCCGTCCCTTTTAAGTGTGGGTTGGTGGGCTAGCTTGCTTAAGAAATAGAAAAAAAAAAAAAGCAAAAGATGAAAAAAATGATAAACAATGCAAAAAAAAAAGGTTATATAAATTAAAAAAAATGATATCTGCTTAATTTCTCAAAATAATGCTCGCATTTGGAGTTCGATCAGTTGGCGTATGATTGATTAAATAATTAGCATAAGTGATGAACATTATAAAACCTCCACCCAGCACACACCTCTAGCCACAATCATTTTCAACTTTCATTCCACAATTCTAATCCAATTTATCATATTATAAACCCGACAAGCATAATTTCTGGAAATGAAAATTGCTAAATAAAAAAAATTATAAATAAACACTATAAACACTACTACCTCTGATCCTATTTATAAGAAATATATTACTGTTGGGCATAAAACAAAATTCGAAACAATATAACACAAAGGTGTAGATCATATTGGATTCGAAGTAAGAAAGTCGAAATAAGAAGTTACAAGACTCGAAGTGGCTTAATCAATGGCCAATGACAGCAGTTGTTTTAATATATTGTGACATTGATATAACTTGAGTCGAAAGGACTCACCAAAGTGGCCAGTCGAAACGGTTACAATAAATAATATATTATTACATTGATGTAACTTCTTACAAGATTAAACTTAACATATTTGAACTATTGCCTAAAGCCCTAAGCTATTTTGGCAGGTATTTGCCTCAAGTAACTGAGGGCTTTGACCTGCAGTACCTCCTGTCAGCATCATGCCTTCGAAGGAGAAAGGGAGCAAGGGATCAAAAGGCAGAAGAGACAGGTTCGATGCTTGAATCTTCCAAATAATCCAGCCTTTTCAGCTTTGCATCTTCATCTTCCTCTTGTTTTGCCTTATCTCTTCAGCACCTTCCTCTTCCGTAGTCTCCTCCACCCCCCAGGATCAGAAGACTGGGCGAAGAGCAGGCATGTGATTTCCTGCTCCATCCTCGAAGCTGGAACCAAGG
Source organism: Sesbania bispinosa (assembly GCA_026901365.1). Lineage (NCBI taxonomy): Eukaryota > Viridiplantae > Streptophyta > Magnoliopsida > Fabales > Fabaceae > Sesbania > Sesbania bispinosa. The sequence continues at coordinate 209,152 of QLOH01000399.1, forward strand.
AGGTGGAAGTAGGGCCAGACCTTAAAATTGGTCAGGGCTTGTTGCTTTGGCTGTTCTGTTCGACCTAAGGTTGCTAGTTCGTTCGAAGTGACCTTTAATGTTGGACATCCTGAAGGCCTAAGATCCAAGAAACTTGGAAGTGTTAGGCCGTACAGGACAGCCAATACTAAAATCCCTCCATCAAAACAAATTGCAATGCAGTCCCAGGGCTAAGGTTCTGCCTTTTATAAGAGTTCAGTTACGATAACTCTTAGGGAGCCAACATGGAAGGCCAATAAAAATTGACCTTAGCCACAAGGACCAAGGTGGCCGGTGGTCAATTGGGTTTAAGTGGTCGATGGTTCGAAATGAGAAGGGACGGAATTGAGCTCGAAAGAGAAGTTACTCCCAGGCATTTTTCGTTTTAAACTGCCAGCAGCCACGTCAACCAGAGCAGTTACTGAGAGAAACATCAACGTTCGTGTAGCAGAACGTGGGATGAAGCACCAGGCCTAGAAGGTGGAAATGGTTACCAGGGTGAAAGCTATAAATAGGAGAATCCTCCTCAGAGCAAAGGTCCGCAACCTGAACACTCACGAGCACCTTGAAAAAGCCGTAGCATCCACCACAGCGATCAAGGCAAACCAGCAAGCTTAGAGGAAGTAGGGACCCTGCAGACCAAACCTTTACACTTTCAATTCATTGCTTTTACGTTTGTTTTCATTATTTTCCTTGTAATGCTTAGGCATTTTATAATCTTAGTAGTACTGCAACTGATGTCATTCAGTTGTTGTTTCTTGTAAGTTAACGTTCGCTTTCAATGCAAGTTAAGGCCCTGTCAGGGGCCATTGTTGATACACTCGAACTGCTCCCAGATTTCACACTAAGGTATAACCCACGTAAAATAACTAAGGATTCGTATCTCGTCCTAGACTGATCAGAGATACATTTGTTTGTACAAAATCCAAGGACAAACAAATTGGCACGCCCAGTGGGACCCTTTTACTAAAGGTGTTGCATGAATCTTAGGAGTGGTAAGAGAACCATGACCAGTAAGAACAAGAATGGTTCTGGACACTCATCAGGGAGTTCCTCAACCAACGAACCACCTTCTGATGGCCACAATGTTAGCCAGACACCTCAGAAGGGGATAAGAAGGTATACAAGTGATGAAATACCTGTGGGGACTCTCCCACAGCCTGATGAACCTGTAGTTAGCCAAGTAAGGGCGTATGAACCCCTTAGGGCAGAAGGACCACGCCCTGGTTTCCAAGCCCAGACTGCAATGGCAACCCTAGGGATGCCTCAGAGTGTGTATACTAACCCACTAGCAACACACATAGGTCCTAGGAATAACAGAGAATCACCAGAGATATGGTCCAATCAATTTGGACCTGCACCGTTTACCAACGTTGCCTTACAATCCATGAGGCAACAGATGGATGAGAGCAACCATGACATGGTTAACATGCTAACTCACCAGATGGCCACCGTGATAACCCCATTGGTTGCTACAACCAACCAAAACTACCAACTATTGGCTAGGCAAATGGGTAGAATCGCTGAAGTCTTTGGCGCTGGGTCTGAGGCAGAAGGCTTCGAAAACCAAGAGGTTAATCGAAGAGAGCCACAAGTCGAAACAGACTTGAATGAACCTGGTCGAGCTCGACCAGTGATAGTGGCTCGAAACCAAGACCCTGACTTAGTGGTCAAAAGGGTCAGACAAATGAACCTTGGGGGGCAACATAATATTGCTAATGTGGTCGAACAAGTGTTGAATAGGCATGGTTTTAACGTAGGTTATGAAAACCAACCTTTCTTTGTTTCAGCCTTTCCCCATGATGTTTTAAGGGCAGAGCTGCCTAGAGGAATCAAAGTTCCAAAATTTTCCAAGTTCTCAGGAGATGTAGGAGAACCAACTGTGGAACATGTGGCCAGGTACCAGATAGAGTGTGGAGACTTAGCCAACGATGAACTTTTGAAAATGAAATATTTTCCAAGTTCTCTAACCAAGAATGCGTTCACTTGGTTTACGAACCTTACCCCAAACTCGATCCAAAATTGGATCCAGTTAGAAAGGACCTTCCATGAGCAGTTCTTTAGGGGAGAGAGTAAGGTTAGCCTAATGGACCTGATGGGTATTAAGAGATCACCCAATGAGACCATCGAAGACTACTTGAACAGGTTCAGGCAGTCTAAGGCTAGATGTTTTACCCCTGTGCCTGAACATGAACTAGTTCAGATAGCCACAGGAGGTCTCGAGTTCTTCATCAGAAAGAAACTCATCAATCTCCCTGTTCGAGACATGGCACAGTTGGCTGATAGAGTTAGGAAGATAGAACAGATAAAATCTGAGAAAGCCAAGTACAAGAAAGTCGAGAAGATAGGGAGAAAAGATAAAATAGCCTATGTAGAGGCTTATAATAATGAGAGTGATTCGAATAGTGACTTCGAAGAGAGCGAGATCAATGTGGCTGAGTTGAAGCCTGGGCCTTCTTATGTATGCCCTTCACTTAGACCTGCTAAGGAGGGGTCTGGGTCATCGTCGAATGACAAATATAAGAAACCAGTATATGGTTTCGATGTAACTAAAGCTGACCAGAATTTTGATATTCTGCTGAAAGATAAACAAATTATCTTAAGTGATGATCATAAAATCCCTACGCTCGAACAGAGAAAGGGAAGAAAATATTGCAAATATCATAATGTTTATGGTCATCTAACTAATCATTGTGTTCGTTTCAGGGATTTAATTCAGAAGGCAATTGCTGAAGGACGTCTGAAATTCGAAGAAAAGATGAAAGGGACAATGAAAGTAGACATAGACCCGTTCGACAGCAAGGTTCACTATGTGGAGCCTCTAGAAATCAACATGGTAGAGGTCGAGCCAGTGAATGCAAGGGCCACAGATATGGCCATTGATGACTTTGAAAAGGAAGTGAAGGACATTTATCCTTCAGCTGATGAAACCATCATGGAGTATTTGAGCAGGAAGCAAAACGAAGACAGGCATGTTATGCTTTGCCCAAGGTGTAGTGCAGTCTTCGATGAAGATTCTGCTAAGTCCTTCGAAGAGGCTTCGAATAAGAAGCGTCAACTGAAGCAGAGGTTGGGGCCTCAGAAGTTCGATGAAGGCCAAATGATGTTCAGAGCGATGAAAGGAATAGACAGAGGCATGCTTAGTCAGGAAAGTACCTTTGTTCCTCCACAGAGGGTGCCTTCAAACCAATGGGTAAGACAGGTTCCACCTAAACCCAAGAGCCAAGTGAAGTGGCAACCAGTGCCACAGAAGGCAGAAAATTCCCAAACTTCGAAGGGGAAAGAAATCATGGTCCTACCATCCAAAGAGGTTCGACCACCAAAGGAAAGTTGGTATCACTTCAGCCAATATTCCAAGGCAGAGGGTTCGAAGACCAGAACCCAATGGCGCAGGGCCCAAAGGTTATACAGGGCCAGGATGGAAAAAATCGAAGCGGAATGTGCCAAGACTCCACAGAGAGTCAAAAGGAGACATGAGGCGTCCTCCTCAAAAGCCCAACATGATTTGCGTGAACAAATCAATGCTGTGAAGGTAAAAGACATGGATGAGGATGACCTTCTTACTGAAGAGTTCGAGTCAGGTTTCCCTGATTCAATTCAAGAGATTCGTGGGATAGTTTCAATATTACTAGCTGAATTTGCTCAGCAGGTGCAAAGAGTGGAAAATGATGAAGATTTCGAGGATGAAAATCTTCAAATCCCAGTGATGTTGAACCAGGCAGAAGAGACCAAGAAAGAAGTGGCCAGCATAACAAAACCTGCTCTTGGAGAAATGGCTCATATGAAGCCACTATACATCAAGGCTTTTGTCGAAGGGGACCCTATTAACAGGGTGATTATCGATGGAGGAGCGGCCATCAATTTGTTACCAAAGACCACCTTCGATAAATTGGGTAAGACTAACAAAGACCTTTTGCCCCACAATATTATGATTACTGATTTTGCAGGTAAGGCATCTGGATCAGAGGGGATCACAGCACTGGACCTGATGGTGGATGGTCAAATGAGGACTACCATTTTTGTGGTAATTCAGACCAAGGCCAGTTTCAATATGCTATTAGGTAGAGAGTGGATCCATGGCATGGGGGCAGTACCTTCCACTGTTCATCAAAAGCTTTTTCTCTGGGATCAGCAGGGAAATCTCATAGTGGTCGAAGCAGACTAAGGGGTTTATAACATAGAGCAGGGATTGGTGGAGGTGGATTTCGACAGGAACCTGGCGCACATCAGCCCTTATGAGCTTGACTCCAAGTCGGCCATCCATTCAACCAAGGTGCCTTACTCAGTAAGGTTGGATCCTATTAAAGGATTCACTCTGAAAAGACAGGTCGATCTAGATACGGCCTTAGATATACTAGGTGATTCATGGGAAGCCTAGATATATTCAAGAAAAGACTAGCGGTCTACATGGCCGAATCAAAGAGTTTGGTGCCTCCAAATCCCGAAAAAAGAAAAAGCAGAAGGGAGTGAGGACCACCACAAGTAGTTGCAAGCCAAAGAAGGTGATCCAGTTCGAATGGATTGCATATATGATGAAGAAGATATGAGCGTCGAATACGGCTATGAGAAAGTTCCCAGGTTCGAAGCACAAGACCAACTCGAAGAGGTAAACTTGGGAACGACCGAAGCTCGAAGACCAACCTTCATCAGTACAAGAATTGATCCAGGAATCAAACCTCACTTGATCGAGATTCTCAAACAATATAAAGATTGTTTTGCTTGGGAATACGAGGAGATTCCTGGATTAGATCGTGCTTTGGTCGAGCACAGACTACCAACTTTACCTGAGAAGAAGCCAATGAAGCAACCTCCTCGAAGGTTTGCACCAGAGGTGGTTTCGAAGATAAAAGAGGAAATCGAAAGGCTCCTCAAAGCTAAGTTTACCAGAACCACCAGGTATGTAAATTGGCTCTCAAACATTGTGCCAGTGATTAAGAAAAATGGCAAACTAAGAGTCTGCATTGATTTTAGAAACCTTAATGAGGCAACACCCAAAGATGAGTATCCAATGCCTATTGCTGACATGCTGATTGATTCAGCAGCAGGGAACGAAATGCTGAGCCTACTCGACGGCTATTCTGGTTATAACCAGATTTTTATTGCAGAAGAAGACATTTCGAAAACTACATTTCGTTGCCCAGGGGCATTGGGTACTTTCGAATGAGTGATGATGCCTTTTGGACTAAAAAATGTTGGGGCCACGTATCAAAGGGCCATGAACTTGATATTTCACGATTTCATTGGTGAATTTATGCAGGTTTACATCGATGACGTAGTGGTCAAGTCGAAGACCAAAGCCCAACATTTAGAACACTTGAGATGTTCGTTCGAGAGAATGAGGCGGCATGGTTTGAAGATGAACCCCTTAAAATGCGCCTTTGGAGTATCTGCAGGAAACTTCCTAGGCTTCTTAGTCCAGCAACAAGGGATCGAAGTATATGCGAATAAGGCTCAAGCGATCATCAACACGAAGCCTCCAACGAACAAGAAACAGTTGCAGAGCTTGCTGGGAAAGATCAATTACCTAAGAAGGTTCATTTCGAACCTGTCAGGGAAAACCAGAATCTTTTCCCCGTTGGTTAAGTTGAAAAAAGGGGAGGAATTCGAATGGAAGGAGGGACATCAAATGGCTTTTGATTCGATCAAAGAATATTTAGCCAAGCCCCCAGTGATGTCTCCACCAGTTCGAGGAAAGCCGCTTCGATTATATATTTCTGCATCCAAAGAAACCCTTGGTAGTATGTTAGCCCAAGAAGATCATAGTGGCTTCGAAAGAGTAATATATTATTTGAGTAGAAGCCTTAGCGATGTAGAAAAAAGATATTCTCCTGTAGAAAAGTTATGCTTATGCCTTTATTTTTCATGTATAAAGCTTAAGTATTATTTAAAACCTGCAGAGGTTTTTGTGAGTTCCCATTTTGATGTAATTAAATATATGCTAATTAAGCCAATACTTCATGGCAGAATTGGAAAATGGGCATTGGCATTAACTGAATTTTCTTTAAGATACTCACCTTTAAAAGCTGTTAAGGGGCAGGCCCTTGCAAATTTCTTATCCGAACTCCCCACTACTAAGATCGAAGAAATAAACTTTATAGGGGTTAAACCTTGGAAGTTGTTCTTAGATGGTTCTAAACATCTCAATGGTAGCGGCATCGGTATGCTGATTATATCTCCCAAAGAGATAATAACCAAAGTAATGTTTAAAATCGAAGGTAGTTCGAATAATGAAATCGAGTATGAAGCGCTGATTGCAAGGTTAGAATTATTATTAAACCTCGAAGCGTCCCACATCCATGTTATGGGGGATTCTCAATTGGTAATAAACCAATTAAAAGGGATTTATAAGTGTTCTAGTTCGAGGTTAGCGAAGTACTTCGCCAGGGCTAAAACCTTACTGAATCAATTCGAAGAAGTGATCTTGGAACATGTTCCTCGAATCCAAAATGAAGTGGCTAACGAGCTAGCCCAGGTTGCTTCTGGGTACAAAATCAGGCCAGAACTCTTCGAGGAATTTATCAGAACCAACACTCCACTAACGAAAGAGGAGAGAGTGGTTTGGAATCTAGATATGCTTACTACATCAGACTGGAGGAAACCCCTAGTGGATTACCTGAAGGATCCATCATTGCCAGTCGAAAGGAAGGTTAAACTTAGGGCCTTGAACTACACCATTCTAGGGGGAGAATTTTACAAGAAGTCGAGTGGTGGCCATCTACTCAGATGCTTAGGGGAAGCAGAAGCTTATCTTGCCCTTGCTGAAGTCCACGAAGGTCTGTGTGGAGCCCATCAAGCAGGAGAAAAGATGAAGTGGACACTACTAAGATATTGCTACTTTTGGCCGTCGATGCTGAAGGATTGTCATGACTTCGCAAAGGGGTGTGAAGATTGTCAGAAACATGGTAACTTACACCATGCTCCCGCAACAGAACTGCATTCGATAATCAAGCCATGGCCATTTCGAGGTTGGGCTCTTGACTTAATAGATTATTTCACTAAGTGGGTAGAAGCAGTTCCTCTGAAAGATGTAGGCCAGAAGGAAGAAGATGCCATGGCAATATGAAAAACACAGATGAGGCAGAAAATCCAAGAAAGAAAAGGTTTTTTGGGGCTGAGGGTTTTTCTGAAACGTAAAGAAGAAGGTAAAGAGCTGAGAGAGAAGTTTAAGAAAAGGTAAAGGAGGGAAAACCCAAAGGTCATTAGCAGTTACAAGTCCAGCTGGCAGTAGTGGAAGCGCAAAGGTTCTTAGTCCATGGGATCGTGTGAAAGAGAAAGAAGTATTAAATATTTTGGACAAGAGCGTAACGGCACGTGCAAAACGTATCAACTTCTTAACAATTCGAAGTTATACGTTTTGGGGGGCATCTGTTGGGCATAAAACAAAATTCGAAATAATATAACACGAAGGTGTGGATCATATTGGATTCGAAGTAAGAAAGTCGAAATAAGAAGTTACAAGACTCGAAGTGGCTTAATCAATGGCCAATGACCAGTTGTTTTAATATATTGTGACATTGATATAACTTGAGTCGAAAGGACTCACCAAAGTGGCCAGTCGAAACGGTTACAGTAAATAATATATTATTACATTGATGTAACTTCTTACAAGATTAAACTTAACATATTTGAACTATTGCCTAAAGCCCTAAGCTATTTTGGCAGGTATTTGCCTCGAGTAACTGAGGGCTTCGACCTGCAGTACCTCCTGTCAGCATCATGCCTTCGAAGGAGAAAGGGAGCAAGGGATCAAAAGGCAGAAGAGACAGGTTCGATGCTTGAATCTTCCAAATAATCCAGCCTTTTCAGCTTTGCATCTTCATCCTCCTCTTCTTTGGCCTTATCTCTTCAGCACCTTCCTCTTCCGTAGTCTCCTCCACCCCCCAGTATCAGAAGACTGGGCGAAGAGCAGGCATGTGATTTCCTGCTCCATCCTCGAAGCTGGAACCAAGGAGGTGGATGTAGGGCCAGGCCTTAAAATTTGTCAGGGCCTGTTGCTTTGGCTGTTCTGTTCGACCTAAGGTTGCTAGTTCGTTCGAAGTGACCTTTAATGTTGGACATCCTGACGGCCTAAGATCCAAGAAACTTGGAAGTGTTAGGCCGTACAGAACAGCCAATACTAAAAAACCCTCCATTAGAACAAATTGCAATGCAGTCCCAGGGCTAAGGTTCTGCCTTTTATAAGAGTTCAGTTACGATAACTCTTAGGGAGCCAACATGGAAGGCCAATAAAAATTGACCTTAGCCACAAGGACCAAGGTGGCCGGTGGTCAATTGGGTTTAAGTGGTCGGTGGTTCGAAATGAGAAGGGACGGAATTGAGCTCGAAAGAGAAGTTACTCCCAGGCATTTTTCGTTTTTAAACTGCCAGCAGCCACGTCAACCAGAGCAGTTACTGAGAGAAACATCAACGTTCGTGTAGCAGAACGTGGGATGAAGCACCAGGCCCAGAAGGTGGAAACGGTTACCAGGGTGAAAGCTATAAATAGGAGAATCCTCCTCAGAGCAAAGGTCCGCAACCTGAACACTCACGAGCACCCTGAAAAAGCCATAGCATCCACCATAACTATCAAGGCAAACCAGCAAGCTTAGAGGAAGTAGGGACCCTGCAGACCAAACCTTTACACTTTCAATTCATTGCTTTTACGTTTGTTTTCATTATTTTCCTTGTAATGCTTAGGCATTTTATAGGCTTAGTAGTACTGCAACTGATGTCATTCAGTTGTTGTTTCTTGTAAGTTAACGTTCGCTTTCAATGCAAGTTAAGGCCCTGTCAGGGGCCATTGTTGCACCATTGTTTCCGTTTAACAGTAACGTCATTGTTGATACACTCGAACTGCTCCCAGATTTCACACTAAGGTAGAACCCACGTAAAATAACTAAGGATTCGTATCTCGTCCTAGACTGATCAGAGATACATTTGTTTGTACAAAATCCAAGGACAAACAATTACTAATTTATCAATACCAAGGAAATGTTTTGGAACAAGTTAATTGTAATTAATAATGTCATAATTTTAAATTTATTCCTGAATTATCCTTGTAGCGACGACAATCAGCCGTTGCTTGTAGCGACGACCAAGCCGTCGCTAAGGCATCACTACAACATTAAATGCGCTGTTCAGTGCAATTAATACTTAGTGACGGCCAAGTCGTTGCTACATTTAAAAAAATTTACTTTTTTTTCTGAAAATATTAAAAATTAGCGTAACGACGATCTTAGCGACGATATGGTTGTCGCTACATTAAAAATAAAATTTAAATTTGGCGCGCGCTTAGGAATTTTAAACCTGGTCGTCGCTACGTTAAATGTTGATACGCGTAAAACCACTGTTATAAAAACTGGCTCGGACCGGCTGGTTGTAACATCATAAATTTTATTAAATAAAATAAAATTAATAAAATAGGAGAAATAAATAAATAATAGTATTAGTAGTATTAGTAATTTTATTAATAATTCTATTTCAAATTAAAAAGAGGATAAATGGGTTGGGAGTGGGCCCAACCCAATTAAGTATTTAAGTAAGGAGGGGGTACCAATTCACCCTAATCCTTATTTTCAAATCGTTAGAGAGCGAAACCTTAAGGAAGGGAGAAACGACTTCGCAAGGGGAAGGTGCTGCAGAGTGATCATCAAGAGGAAGCTAATTGTTTGCTGTTCGATCTTCACCTTCAAGGTACGGTGGGGGAAAGGGTGCTGCTTGTATGTGCATGTGGGAGTGCTTGGGTAGTTTTAAGACTTTAAATTCGAAATTGATTTATGAATCTTAAGTATTGTTTGATGATTAATTGTATGATTCTTGATGAATCTTGATTAAATTTGAAGAGGGTAGCGAGAATAGCGAAAAAGGGGTAAATAAGGGTTTGATGATTGGGGATTATGATGAATAACTGTGAAAATCTGTTAAAGATTGATTGTTTCATTGAATTTGTTTGATAAAAACGTGTTGGATTAAAGTATAAACAGTGAGGATTGAGTAGGGATTGAAGAAGGGGGTCAAAAGGGGCAAAAACGCAGTACAGTCGCGTTCTGCGACACTTGCGCTGCAACTTGCGCTACAACGCAAGTGAAGCGCGGCTCTCTGGAATCTGCGCTGCAACTTGCGCTGCAACGTAAGTGAAGCGCAGCTCGCAGATTTCTGCTTTTGATGTAATTTTGATGAGTTCTTTTCAGAGTGAGGATGGTTTTCCTTAACACATGAAATTGAGATTGATATGTATTTAATATAAGTGTTATTTTGTGGAATTGAGAGATTTAAATGGATGTTTAAAGTGTATTGATTGTGGTTTGAGTATGATGATATGAATATCCCATGAGATGCTAGATGTTTATAATATTGTGGTGTATGAGATATGTGATTATGGTATATTGATGTAATGAGCTTATGAGGTAAGAGGTGTATGATGATTATATATTGATGCATTGAGCATACGATGTGTATTTTGATGATGATTATATATTGATGCATTGAGCATACGATGCGTATTATGATGATGATGATATATTAATGCGTTGAGCATATGAGCTATGTAATGATGATGATATAGATGCATTGGGAACACGAGGTGTGATATGATGAGGATTATGCATTGAGCATATGAGGTGTGGTACCTGAGATGCACGAGCCCAAGAGAAGGGTGTTGTGTAACCTATCGGCCTTTGTGGTGATAACGGTAGGGTGCAACTCAGGAGGTGAACTGCACAGACCTATTGAGGGGTGGTGCAGAGACCATGATGGAGGACATTTTTGCACAAGCCTAGAGTGGGGTGAAGTGCAACCTATCGGCCTGTGTGGTGATTAACGGTAGGGCTATCATCGGTAACAACTAAGGAGATTGATTAGGTGCACCCATTGTGCGGAGTTCCAAGTTATGATCCTTGGGATGAGGTTGATGAGGTTGTTGAGGTTTGGTGTGCATGATGATAGATGAACATTCATTGCATTTGATGATGAAATTGAAATATGTTATGATGATATGAGTATTATGTGTTGAGTATAGAGAATGTGTTTTCTTAGTGAATTGCGAGCGTGACTTATAAACTGGTGATGAGATAATATATTTGCCAATAAAGAGTATAAGATGATATGCGTATGATATTATTTGATGATAATGATGATTATATGTGGGTGAGGTTAGGGTAGCCTTCTGTGTGTATGTATGAGTTGGTATTCTTTTCCTCACCGTTACACTGTGGTTAATTTTACACGTGATGATGATGACACGACAGGTGTCGAATATTGATTGAAGGGAGTGTCGCTCTGATACTTGTGACATCAGGGCTTAGTATTAGGAGTTTTAATTTATGTTTCTATTTTAGGAAGAGAATATGTAAACTGTTTTAAGTGCCTTACATGGCTAAGAAGGATGTTTTATTGTTAACTTTCGAGGTAGTAATGTTTTATTTACTTTGGAAACCTTTGACTTCAATTTCTATTTTAAATGAGTTGACTTTGAAATAAATGATGTTTTAATGAGAGAATGTGAACCTTTTTACCCAATGTGGTCTGTTACTTTTCTTAAATATTTCTTACTGCTGAATGTATAAGAGTTTGGGGTAGAAGGGTGTCACATTTAGTGGTATCAGAGCCTGGTTGGTTCACCTGTTAGAACCACAGGAAACACTAGAAGGGGGGGTTGAATAGTGTTTCAAAACTTTATTGAATAATTTTGGAAATCTTTGATTTAATATATCATTTAAAAAGAGCAACGTTCAAAGACCAATCTTAAGATCAGAGTTTAATTGAAACATGCGGAAAATAAGAATGATGAGATTGACAATCTTTCAAAAAGGTCTTAAGATTGTTTTAAATGAAAGTTTCTCAAAGTATCTTCTGAATATTATTACAAGGAGTATCTTTTAGAATGGTTTCTAAAATACTTCAGCAGACTGAAGATCGTCTGAAGTTTGATTCTGGTTCTGAACTGAGTTCTTTAGAGACTCACTTCAGACACCTATTTCAGAACTTCTTCAAGATACTTTCTCTGTAATATCTCAAACGATATGAGAGAGATTTGAGTTTTAATTATCTTTGAAAACTTGTTTGATTGAAATTGTTATGATATGGTGATTATGAAAATACTTTTCAATCCCCAAAGTAAATGCAGAACTGAAAATAAAAGAGATTAAGGGAAAGGAAACTTAGGCACAAAATTTATCCTGATTCACCCACATCACCGTGAGTTACATCCAGTCCCAGTGGCAAACCACCACTGGATTTTCACTATCTGAAACCACAGATACAAGTATTCTTCATAGCCTCTTCAGGCCAATCGAGTATTCTTCACGGCCTCTCCAGACCAACCGAGTATTCTTTGGCACACATGGTCTATCGAGTATTCTCCACAGCCTCTCCAGGCCAACCGAGCTCCAAACCAACTGAGTATTTCTTTGTTTTCAACTACCTCTCCAGGCAACCCATGCAATAGTCTTTTCTACCGAGCCTCTCCAAGCTCTAAACCAAGTGTACTTTCTTTCACCAAGCCTCTCCAGGCTCTCAGACACTTATTCAAGTGTAGAGTATTACTACTCAATCTAAGTTAGATGTTCGCTAGAACCTCTCAACTCAGATTCTTCTTATACATAGAGATTACTGAGTACATACTCAGGATACAGTCATTACAAACTAAATACAAGGATAGACAGTGATACAAGTGTTTGAATTAAATACAATCCCTGTCTTTTCTATGAGGAATACATCCTCTGAGAGTAGGCTAACTAAGATATGAAATTAAGCTCCAGCCTTATCCTCCAACCATTGGTTTCCATGGGTTACATTCTCACCCGTATCATTGGAATACCAAGGTATCTTCAAAGCTTCAAACCGTACCTAGTTTGATAGTCATTTGCTCAGCATGGTTGTCTTCAGACCAACAACCAACTTAATTGATCAAACAGATCAACTGAACAACATGACTAATTGACCAGTTAGTCAGTAGCCTGATTGATTCGAGAACCAACTCTCTGATCAAACTTTGTTGACATATTGATGATCCACTTTAGCTCAAGTCAACTCTTGTTAACCATTTGGCACTCAGCCTAGTTAACTTCACTCCTGATTGATTTCAAGAACCAACTTGAAAATCAACTATCAACATGATAGGTTGTTCAACCGAACAACTACCACAACCAATGTCTCTTTCACTTTGGTTGTGTTATTAACAACAACAACTGGTTGGACCGACCAACATCTTCAAATTCAATCTTGAGGCTATTTATATGTTCTGCTTGAATATAGCCGTTGAAGATGATTCATAATACCGTTGAGCTGATGATGATGTGGCTCATATAGCCGTTGTGTAATAGCTTCTCAAACGGTTGCTTCTCCTTAAGCGAATAGGTGTACAGACGATCCCGTTCTGACACTTGTTATGTGCTTCTTTATGAGAGATATTTTGATATTGTTTTGCGTACTCTCTCTCTTGAATTTCTTCAGCTTTTGCTTTCTCCTTCAGCTTTCTTCTGCTTTCTTTTGGATTGTATAAATGAGGAAATATCCGTTGAAATACTACTGTTTAGAGATAGCATTGAATCCTCTTTAATCCGTTGTGAGACACGCTTCTGAGGGCTCTGACATGTCTGACATAGTACAACGTTGGTGCTGCTATAAAGCTGCCACCGTTATTGCTGCAAATGCTGCGTTGCAGAGATTTCCTCAGTGGTGTATGAAATTAAAAAGCACCAGGAAAGGTCTCTGTGTTCATTTCCATAAATATGCTTGAGAAGGAAACGTGTAGCAGAGAATGACTTTTCTCGGCAATCTTCAGAGAGCAAAAGGTCTTCATAGTCTTCAGCGAGTAGTGCCACGTTGGATTTCAGAAGGCCTCAATATTTCAGATGGATTGAGACTTCAGACAGATTGAAACTTCAGACAGCTTCAACACTTCAGACAGGTTGATGCTTCAGACAGCTTCAATACTTTAGACAGGTTGCGTCCTTCAGACAGATTGAAACTTCAGATAGCTTCAACACTTCAGACAGGTTGATGCTTTAGACAGCTTCAATACTTCAGACGGGTTGCGTCCTTCAGTCAATTTCAATTCTTCAGATGAGTTGAAACTTCAGAAAGCTTCTTCCTTCTGATAAGAGGATTGTAACTTCATTCTTCTTTGTATCTTCTTCTTCTTCTTCTTCTTCTTCTTCTTCTTGTATCTTCTTCTTCTTCTTATTCTTCTTGTATCTTCTTCTTCTTAGATAAATAAAGATGTTGAATTGTATGTACTTTATTCAACCATCTTCCTTGCTTGCTTTTGTTTAGTCTTCTAACCCATTCTGGTCATTGGCAGGCGTACATGTAGTAGGTCTGCGCACACAGATCCTTTTGTTGCCGGTGCAGCAGGCGTTGCAGAAAGTCTTTGCAGTATTTCCTTATTTGTGTAAGACTTTGATCCAGGTAGAAAAGCATGTCTAGCTTTATCCACTGAGATGAGTGTACTCCATTTGATGGAGTGTGCTTTACGCTTTGCAACGTCTCCAAGAGATCATTTCTTGATTCTGACATCTTCATCTTTCAGTCTCAAGACTGCTTTAGATCATCTTCAAATCTTCAAGTCTTCGTAGTCTTCAATTCTTCAGATCTTCAAATAATCTTTGATTCTTCATATAGTCTTCAAGTCTTCAATTCTTCAGATAGTCTTCGAGTCTTCAACTTGGTTGTAGATTCCTCTTCTTAGGATTCTGCACTTTGTCCTTTTGATTCGATCTTCTACTCTTCTTCTTCAGATAGTTATTCTGACCTGAAACACAATCAACAAACCAATACCTTTCTCAGTAGAATTTGTTTATGTAATCTTATTAAGTTCTTATATAAACTTATTTGTTAATCATTAATATAATCTTATTTGTTAATCATTAAAACTTAAGGATGCTAAGTCTTATAATTATGTTTAAATACTTAAACTGATTTATAGACTTCACATCGCCGGCCTTGAGTTATGAGTTTACTATTCTTCTGTGGTGCTAATGTGTTATGTTGATTGAGTGAATTATATTGCTTGAGTTAACTGTTTGTTTGATTGGTCGGTTCATCGACCTTGAGTTATGTGTTTGTTGTGCTTTCGTGGAGTTATTGTGATGATTGATTGATTGAATTGTGTTGTCTTGATTTGATTGTTTGTTTGACTCCCCTACTTTTCTGTAAATCAGAAAAGTGATAGCTAGAAGAGGTAGGAATGGTCGTGTGGTTGCTGAAGCCTTAAGGGCTATGGCACAGGCTGTTGGCAACCTAAACCAACATCATGAGGTGGATTGGCTTGCTCGGTTCCAGAGGAACCATCCACCTACCTTTCGTAGGGGTTATGACCCCGATGGTGCTGCTGACTGGATCTTCGAGATCGAGAAGATTTTCAGAGCAATGGACTTCCCGTTGGTGCAAAAGGTTACGTTGGCTGCGTTCATGTTATCAGGGGATGCCGGATTCTAGTGGCAGAACACATTCCAGAGGATGATTGATGAGGGCACCGCGTCGAGCTGGGAGATGTACTTTGAGAGGTGTATGATGATTATATATTGATGCATTGAGCATACGATGTGTATTATGATGATGATGATATATTGATGCGTTGAGCATACGATGTGTATTATGATGATGATGATATATTGATGCGTTGAGTATATGAGCTATGTAATGATGATGATATAGATGCATTGAGAAAACGAGGTGTGATATGATGAGGATTATGCATTGAGCATATGAGGTGTGGTACCTGAGATGCACGAGCCCAAGAGAAGGGTGTTGTGTAACCTATCGGCCTTTGTGGTGATAACGGTAGGGTGCAACTCAGGAGGTGAACTGCACGGACCCATTGAGGGGTGGTGTAGAGACCATGATGGGGGACATTTTTGCACAAGCCTAGAGTGGGGTGAAGTGCTACCTATCGACCTGTGTGGTGTATAACGGTAGGGCCATTATTGCGGGGCGGATGTCTTTGCACGAGCCTAGAGTGGGGTGTTGTGCCACCTATCGGCCTGTGTGGTGATTAACGTAAGGGCTATCATCGGTAACAACTAGGGAGATTGATGAGATGCACCCATTGTGCGGAGTTCCAAGTCATGATCCTTGGGATGAGGTTGTTGAGGTTTGGTGTGCATGATGATAGATGAACATGCATTGCATTTGATGATGAAATTGAAATATGTTATGATGATATGAGTATTATGTGTTGAGTATAGAGAATGTGTTTTCTTAGTGAATTGTGAGTGTGACTTATAAACTGGTGATGAGATAATATATTTGCTAATAAAGAGTATAAGATGATATGAGTATGATATTATTTCATGATAATGATGATTATATGTGGGTGAGGTTTGGGTAGCCTTCTGTGTGTATGTATGACTTGGTATTCTTTTCCTCACCATTACATTGTGGTTAAATTTACAGGTGATGATGATGACACGACAGGTGTCGAATATTGATTGAAGAGAGTGTCGCTCTGATACTTGTGACATCAGGGCTTAGTATTATGAGTTTTAATTTATGTTTCTATTTCAGGAAGAGAATATGTAAACTGTTTTAAGTGCCTTACATGGCTAAGAAGAATATTTTACTGTTAACTTTTGAGGTAGTAATGTTTTATTTACTTTGGAAACCTTTGACTTCAATTTCTATTTTAAATGAGTTGACTTTGAAATAAATGATGTTTTAATGAGAGAATGTGAACCTTTTTACCCAATGCGGTTTGTTACTTTTCTTAAATATTTCTTACTGCTGAATGTATAAGAGTTTGGGGTAGAAGGGTGTCACACCGGTTGAACTGGTTGACTCGGGAACCAGACCCATGGTCGGTCCGGTCCAATTATCAGATCGGATATGTTATCAAATCCGGTCTGATTATTTATTGTATTTTTAAAACACGAAAATTGATCCAATTTAAATTGGATCAAATTAGACCATATCTTAAAAAAAAGAATCATAAGAAACCGGATAAAGAAATGATAAACCACAATTTGATCAGATGATTTTTTTTTGTCTTGGAATAGATCCAAACCGAACCGTGAACACCTCTATCCCATGTAATTAGAGACCTATCTCAATGTAATATAACTATTTGCGTAGCTATTAGGGGATAGGAGTTAAAACTATAACTCCATGGAGTTCACTTAACATGCCCATGATCTTTTTGTGTTTCTCTTATAACATGTGAAAATTATGCTTTCTAGTCTTTATCATGAGAAAACAATGCTATCTTTAGTATAAATCTCTATTGTATTGGAATGGATTTGTTGTATGATATATCTCTCACTAAAAATCTAAAGAAGAGTGAAACTTATAATGCATCTTAATGCATAACATTAATATCACTACATTGTTACTTTAATCTTATCGACCCTAATTAAGAGAAAAGAATGGTAGAATGCCTAACTTAAAATTAAATATTTGTGTAAAGGTCTTATTTTGGTCATGGAGTTATATCTTTTGATTAATTGAAAGTTTTCAAAGTGATGGATACGTCTAAAGTTATTTTTAGAAAATAAAACGAAAGTGAATTTATGAATGGTGATAACAATTATAAGTTTTGAACCAGTTTGTTTGTCTTCCAATAATATGCCAAGACAAAAGAGATTGGATTGGTTACAATAATATTAGAGTTAGATATTTATTTTCTCCATTCTTATACTTTATGTTTTAAGAAATATGGAACTTCAAGATGTCGTATGGAATCTTTCTTATTACCTAATTTAATTAGATTGATCGATTTCTTATGAATATGAAGGTTGTTTCTCTTTCTTCTAATTTTCTTGAATGAAACCCAACACAATTTAGTAAATGGTTAATATTAGGTGTGTTATTTGATATTTCAATTTAAAAAACATAAAAATAAGAATAAAAATATTTAAAAATTATTTTAATTAATAGACTTTTTTTATTGATAACTAAAGATCGATATATATTAAAATATGGAAATATAGAAATTTAAAAAATTCTAAGGTTGAAAAAAATAATATAGTTAATAAAAGATTCATTTACTTTAATTGTATTTGTTTGATTATGAATAATATTTGTTAAAAATATTGAAAAAGGTAAAAAAATGTTTTTTTATTATATAACTAAATAAAGAAAAAAATACAGTTACATAAAAAGTGCAGATCTCAACCAAAATAAAGTGTGGAAAACATATAGTTGTCTAAAAAGAAAATTTAGTACAAATGTTTATTACATTTTAGAAAATAAAGACTCAAAATAATTAAATAGAAAATATTTTCTATAAAATTATTTTGCATGTCTGATTCATATAAAATGAACATTTCATTCAAGAAAAACTAGTATCCCAACAATTAATAACAAAAAATTATTAAAAAAATTTAATTTATTATATACTCATATATATAATATAATATTGTAGAAGGTATGTATAAATAGTTGAGTTATATATTATTACTTTACATTTATTAGAGAAATCCTAGTTGGAAGGAGCAATACTAGAAAATTGCTTAATGAATATTCATTTAGAGATTGAATTTAAAGAACCAATGGGGTTGGTTCAAGTGGGACATGCTTGTTTCCCCTTAAGCAAGGTCTCGGGTTCGAGTCTTGTGGATAAAAAAATCCCCGCTGGGAGAGCTAGCCCCACCTTAATGTGGATGTTCCCGGCTCGAACAGAATTGCCTCCCGTGGAGGACACCTGTGACTAAACGAAAAAAAAAAAGATTGAATTTAAAGAGTTTTTCAACAAAAATAAGATTCATTTATTTAGTGACCAAACTAGAGACCGATTATTTAGTGATCGAATTAGAGATCAATTATTTAGTGACCGAGATATCGGTCTCTAAAGTTTAGATAAAGACCAATTTAGAGACTTAAATTAAAGGTTCTTCAACCAAAATAAATTGCACCTATTTAGAGATCGAATTAGAGAATGATTATTTAGCAACTGAAATATTGGTCTCTAAATTTTAGATAAAGACCTATTTAGAGACTGAAATTAAAGGTTCTTCAACCAAAATAAACTCCCGAGATCTTGCTTAAGGGGAATCAAGTATGTACCACTTGAACTAACCCCCGTTGGTCAAAATAGTGTTTTTAATATAATAAAAAATAATGATCGAATTAGTGACTGATTTATCAGTCTCTGAAACATTTACTAAATTGGTCACTAAAATGGTTTCTAAAATCGGTTCTAAATTGGTGTTTAGAATTGGTCTCTAAAACCACTCTCTAAATCAGTTTATGAAAATCGGCCACTAAAATCGGTCTTTGAATCCGTCAATAAAATCAGTTTCTAAAATTGATATCTGAATCGATCACTAACATCAATCGCTAAATCGGTCTCTAAAACCAGTTGCGAAAAAAATCGACATGTGGTTTAGCGACTAAACAAAGTCGGTTTCTAATTCAGTCACTGCAATGTTTAGCGACCAATTTTTTAAGGTTAAGGACCGATATTCCGGTCGCTATTAGCCAATTTTCTTGTAGTAGATGAGTACCAACAATTCGTCTTTTAGAAGGTGTCCCTATCTAGGATAAGATTGACTTGTGAAAAGGGTACTCCCCTATTGAGAACAAATGTTGTAAAAGCCTTTGGGTTAAATTCCCTCTACACTTGTTTTTTAAAAATATGCATAACTATTAGCTTTTCATTGGTATATATCTTTTAAGTATTGTACCTAACAAATAGAGAAACTAAGATGTTGTTTGGTTTATGAAAATATTTTTTATTTTCATTTCTTATTTTCATTTTCTAAAAATTATTTTCATTTTCGAGTTTTGAGAATTTGAAAATGTGTTTGTTGTGTTGTTTTCATGTTTTAATATCCACTCAAACCACAACTGTCCAACACCATGAATCTAGTTGCAGTTATACTCCATCCCATTATTTCCATACCCATTGCTTCCTTATACCCTTCATGGCATCTCAACTTCCATCCTTGAAGCGGAGAATTCGTTGGTTGTGTTTCTTGACGGAGTTCCATTGTGCCCATTTGCCTTCACCATCATGGGTGGAAAGATCGGACTGTGCATGGTGAACAGAGGCGACAAAGCATAAGGGTGGCTGATTTGCCGAGACGGAGGCGGTGTGATGCGAATCTTGACGACACGAGAGGTGGAGACGTCACTAGCAAGAACTGATTTTGGCCGGTACAATGGTTTTTAACTACAGTATGGGTGGTGCGATTGGGATGGTGTCGGAGCACCCTTGGTCGTCCTCCTTAGTCAACTCCGAACACGCGCACGCACACCACCTCTGCCCCTGCAAGCCATTATGTCCCTCTTCATGCCGCTACAATGCGCGATGCGCCACCATCCCCTCTGCTCTCTATCACCGGCTATTGTGCCCCACCATCACACAACCACCACACTCGAAAAAAGAAACGAAGTGGAAAATGTCGAAGAAGAAGGAAAGTAGAAAAAAGTAGTAGTCACCTAGCCGAACGAGGAAAAAAACAAGTCAGTATGGTTCAAAACGTTGGAAACAACTTTTCCACGTTTTCAAAATTTCCGGAAATGAGGGCCTCATTTCCAAAAATAAAGAAATGAAAATGATTAACCAAACACATTTTCATGAGATTTCCTATTTTCACTATAAATGAAAATAGAAAATGGCCATACCAAACATGCCCTAAATGATTGTCTCTATCCCTAAGAGATCATATTATATAGATATATAACACTTGTAAAATGATGCTTTAGTATAAAACTTTATAAAGAGGAAATCCTGGTGCTCCGTATATCTTTTTGAAGCATTCATTGACAAGTAAGTTATATTGAAACTTTGAATAACTTTCAGATAGTTATAATAGGGGGATAGAGAAAATAGATTTTTATGCATATGATTTAAAAACAAATGTATTTTTCTAGAATTAATTCATTATAGTAGTCATGTAATTAAGTACTCTTTCATCACATAGATATACTTATGGCCAATCTACCTTTGCTTTTATATATTTACTTTTACATATATTTCTCTCTTTCTTTCTCTCTCTCTATATACACTTAAATAGTTACTTGCGTAAGACTAGAATTTTGCAAAAGAAATTAAATATGATTATATAAGGGTCCCTCATAATTAATTTAAAAAAAATACTTGAAGGATTTTAAATGCTCAAGTTCAATAATGGTGTACTTTGGTTCTACTAGTCCATCTAAAGTGTTCTCACTCTTTTTATATTTTTATTGTTTGTCTTTCATTTCTTTGACACCTAAATGGACACGAATTATATGTGGGTGCATGTTATGGCAAATGTAAAAGTGGAGTTAAAGTTGAGCCATATCTTTTGTGTTAGGTTGTCCCACCTTTTAGTATATGTACTTAGGGATACATATTTATGTCAAAGTGTAACCTTAATAGAAAGTTAATTAACCTTCACTCATTGTAATAATATATTGAGTTAATCCCTTTGTTTGAACTTATATATTCGAGTTATAATTTAAATTAGAATGAATTAAGATCTTTTATTTCAATGTGTTCTTTTTTATGCAACTAGATAAGTACAAATTGTAGAAGGTTACTGAAGATAATGGGAGAGACCTAATGGAGGTCATAACTCCTCCTACTTCTCCTGGGTCTGATGCTGACTAAAATGATTCTAATGACTCAGATTTTCATCCTCCACAACCTTCAAAGAAAAAAAAATCTTAGGAGGAGATGAAGTAGGAAAGAAGGATATATCAAGCACAAGCATGAAGGATAAGGTGTTAAGGATAGCACTATCAAGATCCTCAGGCTAAAGCTTACAATTAGGCGTTAGTCTGAAAAGGAACATGAGCCAAGAGTGGAAAAGGTTGCAAAAGGAACATAGTTTGATATGACAACTACTATGAGACCCACTCTAGAGTAGGAGACAGTTGAGACAGACTAACATGTTTGGTTTAGTGTTGAAACAACGCTAGAAATAGTTGTGCTGGGGAATCCAAACTTGATTTTGGCCAATTTCAATGTCAAACCAAACACACACTACACTATGGCAATTGCTACTCAAGCCTTTGTATCGTCTGACAGGCTCCTTGTTGAAGCTTTAGCACTTAAAGAATAAGAGATGGCCCAAAAAAAAGGCTGAAGCAGAAGGGATAGATGAAATTGAAAAATTTGCTGAGAGTGTGTTAGCTTCTCAAGAGTAAACAACAAAGGAAGAAGGTCATGAACCTATGTTCTTTGAAGAGTTGTCTCAACAAGAGCCTTTAGTACTTCCTGAAGGTCCAAAGGAGTAGGTAGTTTCAATTCCCCTGCTAATGCCATAGAAGAAGAAATGGAGACTAAAGAAGTCAAGCATTGTTTTGATATAGTTATAGGGTCTATGGTTTATAGAAAAGTTGGTGTTGGTATAATCCTTGATACCATGGATGGTGTTATGAATAGAATACTATCTTCCAGTCATACCTCTAGAAAAACAACCAGAATTGGTGAACCACTGAGACCTCAACATCCTTTCAAGCCTATTCAGGTCAGTGACAAGTACCAAACAACCAATCCTGAAGAAGAGGAAATGTTGGCTTATCTAGAGTCTGAAAGAAGGCTAGCAAGTATTGGTATGAAGAAAAATGCACAAAATGTCTACAAGATTCACATTAGACCATCCACCAAGAACTTTTTTCAGCCTGATAGATTAGTGCCTAACATTACTTTTCTTAATCAACCTAAAGAAAAAGGAACAAAAGTTGATTCCTTCAGGCCTCTTAGGGAAGTGAAGATGCTATCCAAGAAAGAGAAGAGAAGGTGTCTAATGAAGAAGTTCATAACTCAAGATGATGTTGACCGGTGGTGGAGCTGTCATTTGAAGAAGATGATTAAATAATGCTCATCATTTGGTCTGGACTATTTTGGGAAGTTGAAGAGTTGCTATGTGAGAGCTTCCAAGTCTGACATCACTTCCTGCACCCTCATTGGCACTTTTCATCAGGAATTTTGGCAAGGTCCTATTATTCCCTACCCTCTCATCTCTGTCAGCTACCTTTCTTACCGTTTCTTTAATATTTTTCTGTCTGATTTTGTTTTTCATTCCTATCCCTTCTACCCAATGTGGTTTATTCTGTTTACCCCATTTTGTGCTTTTTTTACTATCAACATCATCTTGAGTTATGAACTTCTTCATTCCCAATAATTTTGTTGCCCCTATTTCTGTTGTCTCTTTTACCCTTCACTTTGCTGAATTTGATTATTTCCTGCAATGATTAAGAGTTGAAGAAGCATGTAATCATTTTTCCAGGTGTAACAAATGAAAAAGAAAACGGCAAATTCTCCAAATCCAAGATGCCATTCGTCAGAATCAAGAAGAAAATCTTAGAAGGCAGAATGTTATTCATTTAGAACAACAAAACCTTATGACTCTTGTACTCAATAGGCTTCAAGTTTTAGAACAATCTATGCTTGATATTGTTCATAATAGAGTATTTGAGTTCCTTCACAATGCTTTTAGGTCTGATGATGATTAAATGTACTTCATCTTTGTTCTTAATGAATATTTGAAATCTTTTTGCTAAGACTGATTGAATTTGTCCTCCTGTATTTCCTGATTATTTTCATACTATTGAAGTTGGCCGAAGGTCTCTAGAAGGGGGGTTGAATAGAGACTTTCACAATCTGTTCCTGCAATTTCACACTAAAATTGATTGTTGAGATGTTCTTTCAAGTTTGCCAACTTGGAGTCTCTGTTCATACAGGGTATATCTAATCCAATTTTAGTAATGATTCTTATATCTAGATTTTAACTCAGAATCTTATATTGATTGTTGATTGAGTTATTCTGGTTGTTATTGCGTTATTATAATCAAATCAATATAAGCAATATAGAGACAGAGCAAGAGACAAGGGGCAGAGATCTTATCCTGGTTTACCCACACCTTGGGCTACGTCCAGTCCTCACAACACGTGAGATTTTCCACTATTGACAAACCAGCCAATACAAGTATTCTTACAGCCTCTTCAGGACGTCTCACTCGCACCAAGCCTAGGCACTCCTATCTTAGCTGAGCCACAAGTATTCTTACAGCCTCTCTAGGACGCAAACACCTCACTCTAAGACTAGGAACCCTCCTATCTTAGATGAGACAAGTTACAGTGGATGAATATGATGAATCTAGCTTACAGCATACACAGTATGGATATGGAAATTGATAAGCTAGGAAAACTCTCTTCTTAAATTACAGTATAGAAATGATGCACAGAAGAGAGATGAAAGAGACAGATGTAGATCTCAAGATGTATTAGATCTGTTGACAGACAGCTGATGAGTGCACTTGAGATGCTAAATGAGATGTGATAAGATGTTGAATGATTGTACAGTAGTGTGGGCAATCTCTCTCACTTCTCAGCATTTGATCTTGTCTCTTTTATATCAACAGATGAAGAACTAGCCGTTATGTGGCCGTTGCAATCCATTGGAACACACAGCAGTAGGTACAGTCTTTTCAGTAGGTGTACACCAGCTTTTCAGGCTAAGTCACTGTGTCAGTGTCCTTGTGTCCTTGTTTGACTTTATGCTGACCCTACATGCTGTCTCCTGTCATTTAGCATGCAACCTTACTTCTGTCCAAATTCTGTTACAATTTTCTTGCATCTCTGATGAGATCCCATCTTGCTTCGTCTGACCTTGAGACCACATCTCAAGCTGAACTAGAATCTGTTGATGGCTTGCATCTCAAGTTGTTCTTGAGTCTCTTTTGGTTTCAAGCTGAGATCTCCTCTTTTCTTAGAACATCATCTGAACATAGAGGCTTGCATCTCATGCTGTGTTAGCATCTTAATGCTGATCTTGCGTCTGACCTTGGCTTATATTTCAAGTTGAGCTTGCATATGTTCTTAGCTTGCTTCTCAAGCTGAGCTTGCATCTGTTACTTTTGTTATTTGCTTATCTAAGTGAACTTCATGTTTTCCTGCAGTGGTTTAGATACAGAAAATCTCTGCCATACTCAAACACATAGTTAGCAACACAGGATGCATCTCATATGCATATTTAATCTTAATCAGTTTGTCATATTAAAAACTTCTTGGAGGTGAGCTTGTCTCAACAACTATTGTATCTCTTTCACCTCTATTTTGGTTTTTCCTTTTTGATGTGACAAAAGGGGAGAAACAAGAAAAGAGAAGAATTTTTTTTCATGTGCACTACAGGAAAGTTGCAATGTTTTAGGGGAAAACAAAGAAGGAGTAGTATCTCATGCGGAGTATTACTCAATCTATGATTATGTGTTATTTGTTATTTCTATGACTCAATAAAAATTCCAAATAGTTATCATCATAATTAAAAAAGGGGAGATTGTTGATTGATAGGTACCAAATATAACAATGAACAGATAGGGAAATTCAATGTGTATTACTATTATCAAACCTGTATCAGAGTAATACAGTGCTGAAATAACTGCACGTAGTGTGGAGTTATTATGGCAGTTGAAAGTGGTTGGCACTCCTTTTTATAGTATAACGGCTAGTTTGCCAAGTAGTGGGCAGTTATTAACCGTTGAGTAACGGCTCTAATTTTTTTTAACAGCACACTGTAACGTCTCTGTAAATTCATGAGACGTCAGTTGAGATGAGTCATGAGACTCGTCTGATGACAGATGCGTCTGAGACCTTGTCTCTTCACAGGTGACACTTGAGTCTCGTCTCTAGTGAGACTTTCAACATATAATCCAGTGCTGGGCTAAGTTAAATTCATTGTTTTTAATCAAGACAGCACACATTTAACAATTTTAAATTTTCAATGAATCTTTCTTCTACCAAGGGTTTTGTAAAGATGTCAGCCAGCTGACTCTTGGTATTTACAAAGATTAACTCAATACTTCCTTTTTGCACATGATCTCTTATAAAATGATGTTTGATGTCAATGTGTTTGGACCTAGAATGATGAACAGGATTCTTTGCAAGGTTTATGGCACTAGTGTTATCACAATAAATAGGAATTTTAGAGTACCTGACTGCATAGTCTTGCAATTGAGATTTGATCCATAGGACTTGAGTACAACATGCAGCAGCTGAGACATACTCAGCTTCTGTAGTGGATAAGGCAATGGTATTTTACTTCTTGCATGACCAGGATATAAGACATTTTCCTAAGAATTGACAGGATCCACTGGTGCTCTTTCTATCCATCTTATCACCAGCAAAATCAGCATCACTGTATCCTATGAGATCAAAACTCTTTCCTTTCTCATACCATAGGCCAAGATTAGTGGTTCCAATTAAATATCTAAATATTCTTTTTACAGCAGTGAGATGAGATTCTTTTGGATTAGATTGGTACCTTGCACATATTCCTATAGCAAACTGAATATCTGGTCTACTGGCAGTTAGGTACATAAGGGAACCAATCATACCTCTGTAAAGCTTGTCTGAGACAGCCTTTCCAGCTTCATCTTGATCAATCTGAGTTGAGGGGTGCATAGGGGTTTTCATTGGTCTAGCCTCACTCATTTTGAATTTGCTGAGCAGATCTTTTGTATATTTTTCTTGACTAATGAATATTCCATTAGTCAATTGTTTGATTTGAAGCCCCAAGAAGAATCTCAGTTCACCCATCATACTCATCTCAAATTCTCCCTGCATGAGACTTGAGAACTCTTGACATCAAAGTTCATTAGTTGAACCAAAGATAATGTCATCAACATAAATTTGAACAATTAACAAGTCTTTGCTAATTTCTTTCTTAAAGAGAGTAGTGTCAATCTTACCCCTGATAAAACCATTTTTAATTAAAAATGAACTTAACCTATCATACCAAGCTCTTGGAGCTTGCTTGAGGCCATATAGAGCTTTGGATAGTCTGAGCACATATTCTGGATGATTAGGATCTTCAAATCCAGGAGGCTGTCTTACATAGACTTCTTCTTCTATGATCCCATTTAGGAAGGCACTTTTTACATCCATCTGGTATAATTTGAAGTCCTTGAATGCAGCAAATGCTAACAAGATCCTGATAGCTTCAAGTCTTGCTACAGGTGCAAAGGTCTCTTCATAATCTATTCCTTCTTGTTGATTAAACCCTTGTGCCACCAGTCTAGCTTTGTTCCTCATGACTTAACCCTTTTCATTTAGCTTATTTCTGAAGACCCATCTGGTTCCAATTATGGTTTGATGAGATGGTGGAGGAACCAGGTTCCAGACTTTGCTTTTCTCAAACTGATTTAGTTTTTCTTCCATGGCCTTAATCCAGGATTCATCATTTAAGGCCTCATGTATATCCTTTGGATCTACTTCAGATGGAAGGGCCATTAGATTTTCTGTGTCTCTGAAAGAAGATCTGGTTCTGACTCTGTCTTAACTCTCTCCAATTATCTGATCTCTTGGATGAGACCTCACTAGTCTCCAGCTTCTGGGTAGTTGAGATGCATGCTCATTTTGTATTTCAACATTTTCTGGTCTTGTTTCTTGAGATCTGACTTGATCATCTGATTTATCTTCTTTTTGGAAGATATGAGATGTTCCAGACTGGTTGCTTCTGTAAGATATTCCTTCTGACTGAGCTTCTCTTCTGTGTTCAGACTGGGATGATCTTACCATCTTCTGCTCAGGTGAGAGTCTCTCTTCAACTTCTTGAGTTGAGATCTTTAGGTTTTTCATTAGCTCTTCTATTTCATCATCAACTTCTTTCTGAGTATTTCCCTGAACTTCATTAAAAACTACATGCACATATTCTTCAGTAGTTTTGGTTCTTAAATTATATGCTCTATAAGCTTTTGATGTTAATGAATATCCCAGGAAAATTCCTTTATCAGATTTGGTGTCAAATTTTTCCAACTGATCTTTAGTATTTAGAATATAGCAATCATATCCAAAGACATGAAAATATGAAATTGAAGGCTTCCTACCTTTCCACAGCTCATATGGAGTCTTATTTAAGATCTTTCTTATAGTAACTCTGTTTAAAATGTAGCAGGATGTATTAACAGCTTCTGCCCAGAAGTACATTTCAATTCCAGAGTCACATAGTAAAGTTCTAGCCATTTCTTGAAGTGTTTTATTCTTCCTTTCAACTACACCATTTTGTTGAGGAGTCCTTGGACAGGAGAAGTTATGAGAGATACCATTTTTATCAAAGAATTTCTTAAACTTAGCATTTTCAAATTCTCCTCCATGGTCACTCCTAATAGACCCAATTCCATATCCTTTCTCAGATTGAATCTTTTTACAAAAGGTTTTGAAGGAGTCATATGATTCATCTTTCTGAGATAGGAACAGAACCCAGGTGAATCTTGAGAAATCATCCACAATGACAGAGCCATACTTTTTACCACTGAGACTTACTGTCTTAGTTGGTCCAAATAGGTCAATGTGGAGGATCTCAAGTGGCCTAGTAGTTGAGACACAGTTCTTAGGTTTGAAACTTGATTTGCTGTGCTTGCTTTTGATGCAGGAATCACACTTCATGTCTTTGTCAAATTTTACCTTAGGTAACCCCTTGACAAGAGACTGACTAGTAAGCTGATTCATGGTTCTCATGTTAATATGTCCAACTCTTTTGTGCCAAAGCCATCTCTCATGATCATGAGACATGAGACAGGTGAGATCTGATAGACTCTCCAGTGAGACTGAGTAAAGATTTTTCTTTCTTGTTCCAGAGAAAATAATTTTTCCAGTTTTGGAGTCTATGATCTCACAGAAGGTAGGTTGGAAATTAACATGATAGCCATTATCACATAACTGACTGATGCTCAGAAAATTATGTTTCAAACCTTCAACAAAATATACATTCTCAATTTGAGCTGAGTTGGTCTTACCAATTTTACCTATGCCCTTGATCTGGGCTTTACTGTTGTCTCCAAAGGAGACAACTCCAGTGGCCTTTTCTTCAAGTGACAGGAATTTGCTTTTGTCCCCAGTCATGTGCCTTGAGCATCCGTTGTCCAGCACCCATTCTTTCTTGGAATTTGCTGCTGCCAGGCACATCTCTTCATCTGATGAATCTCCATCAGCCATGAGACATAGGTTGGATGACTGTCCATCTTGACTTTCTTCTTCATCTGTGTCATCCCAGATGGCCATTATTGCTTTCTTCCTAGGACTTTTCTTTGTTTCTCTTCTGAGCTGAGGGCACTCAAATCTAATATGTCCAGGATTTTTGCACTCAAAGCAAATGAATTGTCCCTTCTTGTCAGATTTTATTTCTCCTCTTCTTGAGGGAAAGTTCTTCCTTCTAGTCCCTCTAGCTCTCCACATGGGTTTGATCTTCCTTGAGATGTAGGCTAGCTCATCATCCATTTCACTATCATCTTCTTCTTCCTCATCATCTTTTGTTTCTGAGTCATGAGATGAGTTGAGAGAGGTTTGTTGAGATGAGCTTGTCTTCTTACCTTTTGAGTTACTGGAAGAGGCTTTTAGAGCTATAGTCTTGGGTCGTCTGATGAGATCCTCTTTCATCAGCTCTTGTTCATGTACTTTCAGAGATCCAAGGAGTTCATCCAATCTGAGGACGCTCAAATCTTTAGCTTCCTGAATAGCTGTAACCTTGGGTCTCCAAGGTTTGGGTAGGCTTCCCAGGATCTTTCTTACCATATCTTGACTTGAGTATGTTCTTCCTAAAGATTTTAGGTCATTTGTTATGACAGTGAATCTCCTCACCATGTCTTCAATGCATTCATCTTTATTCATCTTAAACAGCTCATACTGTCTTACCAGTATATTGATCTTGGCTTCTTTAACTTGGTTTGTTCCCTCATGTTCAATCTCAAGAGCATCCCATATTTCCTTTGCTGAGACACATCCAGCTACCTTGTCATATTCACTTCTGCTTAAGGCACAGGTGAGCAGGTACTTAGCTCTTGAGTTGAGTACATATCTTGCTTTCTCAGCATCTGTCCACTGTTCTCTGGGTTTGGCTGCCCTAAGTCCAAGCTCATCTGTTATGTATGGCATATAAGGGCCTGCCTCAATGATCTCCCAGAGATCAGCATGCTGAGATTCAATGAACAGTCTCATCCTGTCTTTCCAGTAGTAATAATCAGTTCCATCAAAGGTAGGAGGTCTGTTTGTTGAAGCTCCTTCAGGAATGAACAAACTTGTGCTAGGACCGGCCATGGATCTTTTTCCTCTTCACACAGAGGTGTGCTCAACCCCAAGAGGCCGAGCTCTGATACCAACTGAAGTTGGCCGAAGGTCTCTAGAAGGGGGGTTGAATAGAGACTTTCACAATCTGTTCCTGCAATTTCACACTAAAATTGATTGTTGAGATGTTCTCTCAAGTTTGCCAACTTGGAGTCTCTGTTCAGACAGGGTATATCTAATCCAACTTTAGTGATGATTCTTATATCTAGATTTTAACTCATAATCTTATATTGATTGTTGATTGAGTTATTCTGGTTGTTATTGCGTTATTATAATCAAATCAATATAAGCAATATAGAGATAGAGCAAGAGACAAGGGGCAGAGATCTTATCCTGGTTCACCCACAGCTTGGGCTACGTCCAGTCCCCACAACACGTGAGATTTTCCACTATTGACAAACCAGCCAATACAAGTATTCTTACAGCCTCTTCAGGACGTCTCACTCGCACTAAGCCTAGGCACTCCTATCTTAGCTGAGCCACAAGTATTCTTACAGCCTCTCCAGGACGCAAACCCCTCACTCTAAGACTAGGAACCCTCATATCTTAGATGAGACAAGTTACAGTGGATGAATATGATGAATCTAGCTTACAACATACACAGTATAGATATGGAAATTGATAAGCTAGTAAAACTCTCTTCTTAAATTACAGTATAGAAATGATGCACAGAAGAGAGATGAAAGAGACAGATATAGATCTCAAGATGTATTAGATCTGTTGACAGACAGCTGATGAGTGCACTTGAGATGCTAAATGAGATGTGATAAGATGTTGAATGATTGTACAGTAGTGTGGGCAATCTCTCTCACTTCTCAGCATTTGATCTTGTCTCTTTTATATCAACAGATGAAGAACTAGCCGTTATGTGGCCGTTGCAATCCATTGGAACACACAGCAGTAGGTACAGTCTTTTCAGTAGGTGTACACCAGCTTTTAAGGCTAAGTCACTGTGTCAGTGTCCTTGTGTCCTTGTTTGACTTTATGCTGACCCTACATGCTGTCTCCTGTCATTTAGCATGCAACCTTACTTCTGTCCAGATTCTGTTACAATTTTCTTGCATCTCTGATGAGATCCCATCTTGCTTCGTCTGACCTTGAGACCACATCTCAAGCTGAACTAGCATCTGTTCATGGCTTGCATCTCAAGTTGTTCTTGAGTCTCTTTTGGTTTCAAGCTGAGATCTCCTCTTTTCTTAGAACATCATCTGAACATAGAGGCTTGCATCCCATGCTGTGTTAGCATCTTAATGCTGATCTTGCGTCTGACCTTGGCTTGCATTTCAAGCTGAGCTTGCATCTGTTCTTAGCTTGCTTCTCAAGCTAAGCTTGCATCTGTTACTTTTGTTATTTTCTGATCTAAGTGAACTTCATGTTTTCCTGCAGTGGTTTAGATACAGAAAATCTCTGCCATACTCAAACACATAGTTAGTAACACAAGATGGATCTCATATGCATATTTAATCTTAATCAGTTTGTCATATTAAAAACTTCTTGGAGGTGAGCTTGTCTCAACAACTATTGTATCTCTTTCACCTCTATTTTGGTTTTTCCTTTTTGATGTGACAAAAGGGGAGAAACAAGAAAAGAGAAGAATTTTTTTTTCATGTGCACTACAGGAAAGTTGCAATGTTTTAGGGGAAAAACAAAGAAGGAGTAGTATCTCATGCGGAGTATTACTCAATCTATGATTATGTGTTATTTGTTATTTCTATGAATCAATAAAAATTCCAAATAGTTGTCATCATAATTAAAAAAAGGGAGATTGTTGATTGATAGGTACCAAATATAACAATGAACAGATAGGGAAATTCAATGTGTATTACTATTATCAAACCTGTATCAGAGTAATACAGTGCTGAAATATAGAGAAAACTGATAGGAAGAAGATACAAAAGAAAAGGGTCTAGGCAGTTAGAGAGTACCTAATCTCTCCCAAAAGTCCTAGCCAAATTACAGCCTACCTCACCCCTATGCTCACCCTCTGACATATACCTCACACAACCAAATCACACGTCCCACTCTCATTAAATGCCAACTCAGCAGTTAGTTACATCATTTTCTCTTTCTGGGTTACAATCCCCTGTGCTGGATCTTTTTTTCTCTCTTACATACACTTTAGTTAACTTGGGCTTAGCTATTTTGGGCCTATTCATTTCAGGGCTCTTATCAACACTCCCCCCTCAATACACACCTTGTCCTCAAGGTGTAGATCAGGAAAATGATCCTTGATAGTAGACAAAATTTCCCATGAATTCTCAAAATCTGGTAGGTCCTTCCACTTGATCAAAACTTCATGTTCCCCCTGTGAATTCTGGCGGACAGCGAGAGCTTCAGCTGGCTGAACCTTTAGCTCCCAATCCTCTGCTAGAAACTGGGGCAAAGGTTGGCTGGTGGCTGCTGCAGAGATTGACTTTTTAAGTAAGGAAACATGGAAAACTGGATGTACTTGGCTCTCTTCGGGCAGCATCAACTTGTAAGCGATAGGGCTAATTTTTTCCACAATTTCATAAGGTCCATATACCTAGGACTTAACTTCTGGTTCACTCTTTTAGCCAGAGACTTCAGCTTGTAAGGCTAGATTTTCAAGAACACTACATCTCCCACCAGATACTCAACCTCTCTCCTGTGTTTATTGGCTTGAGTACGCATTTTGTTTTGTGCTCGAACTAACTGCTCCTTCAACTCATCTAGCATATGATTCCTCTCTGCCATCAATCGATTTACTTCTTCCACCGATGACTCAGTTACATCACCTCTAATTAGAGTAGGGGGTCCCTTCCATACAATGCCTTAAAAGGAGTCATTCTAGTGGCTGAATGGTAATTGGTGTTATACCAAAATTCTGCCCAGCTGAGCCATTTTGGCCATTGCCTAGGCTTAGTCCCTGTGAGGCATCTGAGGTAAGTCTCCAAGCATCAGTTAACTACCTCAGTTTGCCCATCCGATTGGGGATGATAAGCAGAACTTAATTTCAATTTAGTACCAGCTAACGTAAATAATTCTATCCAAAAGTTGCTCAAAAATACCCTGTCCCGGTCAGATACAATGGATGTGGGAAATC
This sequence comes from Sesbania bispinosa, assembly GCA_026901365.1. Taxonomy (NCBI): domain Eukaryota; kingdom Viridiplantae; phylum Streptophyta; class Magnoliopsida; order Fabales; family Fabaceae; genus Sesbania; species Sesbania bispinosa. The sequence goes on from QLOH01000399.1 coordinate 242,199, forward strand.
CATGGAGCTTGACAATGTCCTTGATGAAAATTCCAGTAATGGTTCTGGTAGTGAAAGGGTGAGCAACTGCAATGAAGTGTGCATACTTTGTTAATCTGTCCACCACCACCAGAATAGTATCCAGCCCATTAGCCTTAGGTAAACCTCCTATAAAATCCATGGATATATCCGACCATGTTTGTGCTGGTATTGGAAGAGGCTGCAGTAAACCAGCGGGGCTCAAGGTCTGATATTTATTTCTTTGACATACTTCACAACTCTGCACATACTGTTGTATTGTGCGCTTCATTCCCTCTAAAAAAAAAAGCCCCGAAATCCTTTTGTAGGTCCTGAAAAATCCAGAATGTCCATCAATGGCCGAGTCATGAAACTCCTTGAGGATTAAAGGAATTTTAGAGGAATCCTTTGGAATCACCAATCTGCCCTTGTAATAAAGTCTCCTCTTTTTTAGTTGGAACCCCGGATGTGATTCTGGTTGCCTCAACAAATCTTGAACGATGCTCTTCAACTTATCATCCGCTTCTATTTCATCTCCCAACCCTTCCCACTCATAACATTGGACAGTAGATAATGCAGAAAATTGTAACTTCCTGGAAAGAGCATCAGCCGCTCGGTTCTCATTACTCGGTTTGTACTTGATCTCAAAATCAAACCCCAAAAATTTTGAGACCCATCTCTGCTGTTCCTCCCCCATAATTCGTTGGTCAGCTAAGAATCTAAGGCTCTTTTGGTCTGTATGCACCACAAAATGCCTCCCTAATAAATAGTGCCGCCATTTTTTAACAGCCAACACAATAGCCATCAACTCCCTCTCATAAATTGATTTGTTTTGGGCTCGGTTAGACAGTGTTTGACTCATATAGGCAACCGATCTCCCTTCTTGCATCAGTACTACCCCAATCCCTCTCCCAGAGGCGTCCGTCTCAATAACAAAAGACTTTTCAAAGTTTGGGACAGCTAGTACATGCAAACTAGTCATAGCAATCTTGAGCTGGTCAAAAGCACCTTGAGCCTCATCTCCCCAATTGAAACTGTCCTTCTTGAGCTGTTGTGTGAGGGGCCATGCTATTTTACCATAATTTTTTACAAATCTCCTGTAATAGCCTGTTAACCCGAGGAATCCCTTTAACCCCTTTACGTCAACCGGAACTGGCCAATTCAGCATATCCTTCACCTTATTTAGATTTGCTGACACTCCTTCTTTTGAAATCAAGTGCCCTAAATACTCCAACTGTTTCTGACTGAAGTTGCACTTCTTTTTATTGACATACAAGTGGTTTTCCCTCAACAATTGCAACACTAACTTGAGATGCTCTTTGTGGCTGTTATCATCACAGCTGTAGACCAGAATATCATCAAAGAATACTAAGACAAATCGTCTCAGGTAAGGCTTTAGGACTTTATTCATAAGAGCTTGAAAGGTTGAGGGCGCATTGGTTAACCCAAAGGGCATAACCAAGAATTCATAATGCCCCTCATGGGTCCTAAAAGCTGTTTTGGGAATGTCTCCTTCCTTCATCCTAATTTGGTGATAACCAAATTTCAGGTCCAATTTAGAGAATATGGTGGCAGCCCCTATCTCATCCAATAGTTCATCAATTATCGGAATAGGAAATTTGTCAGGTATAGTCAGCTTATTCAGTGCCCTATAGTCAACATAAAATCTCCATCCTCCATCTTTTTTCTTAACTAAAATAACTGGACTTGAATACGGACTCGTGCTTGGTCTAATGATCCCAGCATGCATCATTTCCTTCACTATTTTCTCTATCTCATTTTTCTGATAGTATAGATACCAGTAAGGGTGGATGTTGGGGATTTGAGCTCCCTCCTTAAGGTTGATAGCATGATCATATTCTCTTTGTGGTGGTAGCTCCTTTGGTTCCTGAAATACTATTGCAAACTCCTCCAAAACAGCTTGGATTTCACCAGGAACAAGTTGCTGTTCTTTTGTTTCTTCCAGCAATTGTTGGTACTTTATGTAGTACCCCACACCTTCATCTTGTAAGGCTTTGATCAAAGTCTTCCAAGAAGCTTGTGCCTTGCAAAGAGAAGGGTCCCCTCTTAAGGCCACCTTGCTGCCTCCCACCTCCCATTTGATGATTAAATTTCTGAAGTTGGCTTCAATATCTCCCAAGCTAGCCAACCAGTCCATCCCCAAAACAACCTTCGTTCCTCCTAAATCAAATATGAAGAAATTTTGTTTGATCTCTACCCCTTGCACTTCTAACACCACGTCCCGACAAATTCCTTTACTACTCACCTTCTCCCTCATCCCTACCTCCACCGTGTATTCGGGTGTATTGTCCACCGCTAGGTTCAATTCCTCCACCAATTTTCTGGATATAAAGTTGCTTGTGGCTCCACAATCTATGAGCATTAGAACTTGCCTTTTGTCGATTCTGCCCACGTCTTAAATGATTTGTTAGTTGTCAGCCCCTCTTTGCTTTTCAAGGATAATTGAAGTGTTTTATTTTCCAATTCCAACTCAGCCTCTTCTTCGTTCAGCTCGGTTTCCTAATCCTCCTCTTCATCCTCTAAACTCTACTAGTAACAGCTGGTAGTGCTTGAATTTTCACACGTGTTCTGGACCCCATTTTTCACCACACTTGAAACGCAACCCCTTTTTACTCATCTCCTGTAATTCAGTTTGGGAGAGCCTTTTGCCCCCATCGACCCATTTTTCTCCTCCCTGTCCATCTTGTGGTTTGGACTCTATTGGGCCCCTAATCCCATAATTGGGCTTTTGTATGAACGTTTGGGTTCGCCCAATGTCAGCCACCGAATTGACCTTAACGGGTCCTTTACCCATCGTTTCTCCTTTGCAGTTCTGCACAAATCCCCATTCTTCAATGCCCAGTTCTTCTCCTCTAGTAACAAGGCTCTATCCATTAACTCTGACAGTGTTCCTGGGCTGTACAACTTCAATTCTGCTTACAATTCTTCTTGTAATCCATTTAGAAAGACTCCCTTCAACATCTCTTTATCTGCGTCTTTCATTGGGGCAGAGGTCATCTCGAACTTCTCTCAATACTCCATCATCGTTCCCCTTTGTTTCAGACTTAGTAATGGCCCGAATGGGTTTTGAATCAACCCTGGCTGAAAACGTCGAATGACGGCCTCCTTGAATTGTTCCCAATTAGGGGTGGGTGTTTGTTCCTCCCACCATTGGAACCAATTCAATGCTCTATCTTCTAGAGCTACTACTACTGCATTCAACTTCTCTGAATTCGCTAACCCATTTAACTTGAAGTACCGCTCCACTCGATTTATCCAACCATGTGCATCATCTCCGGAGAATATTGGAACCTCCAGCTTCCTCCCTTCATTAGCTCGTGGTGGAGGTCGACTTCCTCTTGATGACCCTTCGTCTCGTCGGGTTGATGTTTCACGTTTTCTGGAATGTGACCTCGAGATTTGGCTTGAACCCACCCTACTGCCATGCTCTTCACACCGTCGATTCGGGGATCGTCGTCGTCGTGATCTTCCCCGAGTATCACCTCTGCGATTTTCCTTCAACAACTGTTTGATTTCATCCCACTGTGCTTGACTTTCATTCCTCCATTCGAGTACACTCTTCTCCAAATTCTCTACCCGAGACTCGATTGCAGCTCGCGTGTTAACCATTCACTTCTCCAAGAATCGTAAGCTTTGATACCAATTGATAGGTACCAAATATAACAACGAACAGATAAGGAAATTCAATGTGTATTACTATTATCAAACCTGTATCAGAGTAATACAGTGCTGAAATATAGAGAAAACTGATAGGAAGAAGATACAAAAGAAAAGGGTCTAGGCAGTTAGAGGGTGCCTAATCTCTCCCAAAAGTCCCAGCCAAATTACAGCCTACCTCACCCCTATGTTCACCCTCTGACATATACCTCATACAACCAAATCACACGTCCCACTCTCACTAAATGCCAACTCAGCAGTTAGTTACATCATTTTCTCTTTCTGGGTTACAATCCCTTGTGCTGGATTTTTTTCTCTCTTACATACACTTTAGTAAACTTGGGCTTAGCTGTAACGCCCTAATTTCTAGAACTCAGAAATAGTGCCCGTTGGAGACACTACTCCCGTAATTCTTGAAATCACTTCGTTAAATTTTCGATATCGTCATGCAATTTACTTAAACTCTCCAACGATTAGTTTAAGTCATACAAATAAACACGTCTACGAGAAGCTTGAGGAAGGAAGCCTACACTTAAAGTAATAGGATTCCATGAATTCATATCGGAGATCCGAAAGAATCCTCCTTTTAAACTGAATAACTGAACAATAATCATGAATAATCCTCCTTGGCTAAGAATTACATACATACATATTTACACTATCTAATATCAATTCATTATACAACTGAATTAATTCTATTACAAGAAATTCCTATTCAAACGATAATAAACTCCATTAGCTTTCTCTTATCTTCATTAGTTGTCTGTAACGTCCTGCACACTAAGAAAAGCCCCGAAACGTGGGGTGAGACTATTGTCTCAGCAAGTATAACTCTATGCATGAATGCAGGGGACATACATGTATGAAGGACTAGCCTATATTCACATCATCATATCCAATAACGCATGGCATTCATTCACATAATAATCTCCATAGTTAGCCAATCAATATCAAGAATATAAATAGGTAACAATCTCAAAGTAAATGAAATCAGTTTCTTTCCATAAAAATATCAATATGCAATGGTATGCTTTGCCCGAAGGCCATGTACACGCAACGTCTAAAGTTAGACCTGAGCTCAGACTACAGGGGATATCTCCCCAGGGGACGAATCCCACCCTACATTCTTTCACAAAGAGACCGAAGTCCAGTCATAGCCAAAGGCTATGGTCTTTCACAAAGAGACCGAAGTCCAGTCATAGCCAAAGGCTATGGTCTTTCACAAAGAGACCGAAGTCCAAAATTGATCGAATAACTAATTAGACATACGAATTGATAGGTAGTTCGTTCTCGATAGTTCGATCCTTTCGAAACTGACGAGAATCCACGTTCTATGTGAACCCGTATCAACTACCCATCAATTCCTATATCGTAATCAGTCACCAATCCTTAATTTCCATTCCGGATCAATTATAATTGGAGAGAATATAGCGTTTCGACGTTACGATAGTTTCGAAACTTTCGATAGCTTCGAAAGTTTCGAAACTAAAGAATATCAAGAACTGCTCCGTTGTGACCAATTATAATTACCCCAATCTTTCATCATCAATCACAATACAATTTAACAATCAATATTTATATACACATTAGGCATATTTGAATCAATGGTAAAAGCTAGGATTTCGAACGTCTCGAGTGTTTCGATACTTTCGCAAGTCTCGTAACTTCGTAACTTCGAAATTCCTTTATTCACCTTCAATCCAAACATCCTTTTATCAATCTCATTCTAACATCTCAATTTCAATCAAATTAAACATAGAGAAAGGGATTCGAGAGTTCGGGGTCATACTAGGGACATATCGACATTTTCGCTATTTACGACTTTATGACATACGACTCGATTCTCATTTCAACCAACAATCTAACTACAATCGGTACAAAACAAGGAGTATAAACTTAGTAGAATACTTAGATGAATCGAAATCGAGGGAAATACGATAGTTTCGTAAGTTTCGTAAGTTTCGTAAGTTTCGACATTTTCGATAACTTCGAAACTAAGGTTTCCGACTCTCGATTTCAATTCCTAAGCTCAATCACACAATCAATAATCCAAACAATCACACAATTAACAATCATTCAATTATCCAGCCAAGAAAGGGAGGGGAGAAGATGGGACATGCAAGGAGACCAATTCCCTAATCTAAGGGTGAGTTATACTCACTCAAGGGTGAAATCAAAGGAGGAATTGAGAGTTTGTAGAGATCCCAAGGGTTGATTCTAGCTCCAATCTACTTCCAAGGCTCCAAAATAGCTTCCTCTCTCTAGAACTCTCACTTTCTCTCTCTAGGGTTCGAAGAAGGGGGGAGGGAGAATGAGTTTCTGCTGAATTTTCGCACCAGCATATATATATATACTGCTGGTAATCGATTACCAAACCCTGGTAATCGATTACCAGAGGCCAAAATGCATTCCTGGAGATCTGGTAATCGATTACCACTTCTGGTAATCGATTACAATGAACCCAGAAACCTGGTAATCGATTACCAAACCCTGTAATCGATTACCATCAGCAAACCTCTCTGGTAATCGATTACCAACTCCTGGTAATCGATTACCAGGGACCAAAAACTCCCAAAATGATTCTAACAAGGTCCCAAACTCACATCTTACCCTTTCCCTACCTATTACTCACAATCCTAAGTAATCTTACAAGGTTTAGACCTACTAAACACACATGCTAACTAAGTTAAGAGTTGGAAAGCTACACAAGTCCTAGGATTGGTTTAACACTAAGGTTTAACTTCTAAGATTTAACTCCTATGTTCTTGACTTACCTTCTTCTTAATCTCTAACACATGGTTAATTATCTAATCCCTATTGAATAAACAAGCTCCTGGAGTGCGGGATGTTACACTAGCTATTTTGGGCCTATTCATTTCAGGGCTCTTATCATTAAAACAAGATTAGTTATGGTCAGAAATATCTAAGTTTTGATAAATAACAACTTGAAGAATTTTTATAAGTATTAAGATCTAACAAATTCTGAAGCTAATGACTGAAGATCTTAAGTAAGTTTGAAGTAGTCTGACGGTCTTAAGTACGACGTTAGTCCGAAGTATTCTGATGGTTTGAAGCATTCCGATAATCTAAAGTATGATATCAGTTTGAAGTACCCATAGTCTAAAAACCAAACATTTATCAGAACATACAACTTAAAGTTCAAACTCTATAATGTAAGGTCCAAGAATCCCCTCAAAGTGGTTTTAATCATGACAACCAAATCAAATGCAACTTAGCATAATTCTGATTAAAAAAACTAACCATTTCATTTGAGAATGTGTCCAGAAGCAACAGATTTCATCTTACAGAAGGACAAATATGAGAAGCTTCATCTTAATGGTTAACAGAAGCAATAAGATGAAAGAATGGCAAATCTATGAAGGAAAACTTGAAATAAAGATGAGTAAGTTGAAAGCAACTCATTTAAGCATGCAGAAGCTATCAAGCACTTCTCACAGTTTCTAGAAGCAAGAAGAAGCATCTCAAAGACTTCAAATGAAATTGCTTTAGAAGGGAGATTCATTTTAGAGGAAATTCTAAGAAGAAAGCAAAAATAGAATTTCACTCTTAAGATATATCAATTGCAGAACATGAAACATGTCACAGAAGCATAAGAATTATCTGCAGTTGATCAGAAGCATTTCTGCAGAAGGAATTTGCAAGTCTAGATTCTGCAGAAGCAGCAAAGCAAACCAGAAAGTCTAAAATGATCTCCTGGTGATTTAGCTGAGGAACACAAGTTTAAATACACTTGAAATAATCCTGAAATCATCCTCAGTACATTCACAGAAGCATTGGTGAAGAAATGAGCCAGTTTTGTTGTCTGCAGAAGCAAGTTCTGCAGAAGCATGAAGGCCAGTCAACTGGACAGCTGTACCTGTCAGCTTTTGCAGCTGTACCTGAAAGGGACTTGTCAATACATCACAGCTGGAACATTTTAACCTCATTCCAACGGCTACAAGGCTCCTAACCTATAAAAGGAGGTGCTCTCTTCACATTGAGACACACTTCTCATTCCAGAAGCATAAAATATTATGTGCTGTTTCACTGCCAGCTTCTGGAACCTTTTCTCTCTCCTCGAATTCTTTCCAATCTGCTTATGCAAGTTGTTGAGGGGGAGTTTTGCTCACTAGGAAATTTTGTTGCTACTCTGATTGTAATCTAGTGAGCTATTTGTACTTTACCTTGCTGTTTCTGTGCTTCTGTAAGGTCAGAGAGATTGGTTTGTTGTAAAATCTTTGTGACACATTAGGTGAAGCATTTGGAGAGGTTGTAAAGGCTCTGGTGTGAGCCTGTGAGAGTTTGGGGTCTGCAGAAGGAAGTTCTGCAGATTTCTGGATCTGTGCTTCTGCAGAAAGTCCTGCAGTAAGTCAGGATCTATTTTGGTGAGTTTAGTGATTCTGTAGAAAGCCTGAAGAGGCTGTGGAAAAAGAGTACTAGTGGTAGTGTGTACCCAAAGGTTGTAACTGATTTGTTAGTGAGAAAAATCCTACAGAAGGTAGGGACTGGACGTAGCCTCGGGTTGGAAGAGGTGAACCAGTATAAAAACCCTTGTGTTTTCTTCTTTCCCTTACCTTCTTAACTTCTGCATGTGCACAAAAAGCTTTCAAAACTAATATTACCTAAGTAAGTGGCAACTAAATTGATTCCACCAAAGGAATCCTATTTTCAGCATAATAAGCATTAATACTTACAATTCTACTTGTGGAGATCCATCTTCTAATAAACAACCAAGAACTTATCTTGAGCAGAATTTTATTAGAAGATAAAATTGCAGAATTTTAAAAGAATCACAATTCAACCCCCCTTCTTGTGATCCAACCATATACTTCAATTGGTACCAGAGCTTGCCTCTTGGGTTGAACTCACTTAACAGTGAGAGAGGAAAAGATCAAAGGGATGGCAAACCATGGAGCTGCAATGTTCATTCCAGAAGGATCATCCACAAACAAACCACCAGCTTTTAATGGAAAAGATTATTACTATTGGAAGGATAGAATGAAACTGTTCTTGGAATCTCAAGATATTGATCTATGGGATATTATAGAAAATGGGAATTACATTCCCACTACAAGAAGAACCAGAGTTCTGGCTCCTTCCACAGAAGGTGAGTCTGAAGTTGTTGAAGAAGCACCAAAACCCAAACCTAGAGAAGAATGGACACAAGATGACAAACAAAGGTATCTTCTAAACTCTAAAGCTAAATTTTTTCTTCTTTGTGCATTAAGTAGAGGTGAATATGATAAAGTTTCTGGCTGCAACACAGCAAAAGAAATATGGGATACTTTAAAAATTGCTCATGAAGGTACAGACCAAGTAAAAGAATCTAAAATCAACATTTTAATTCACCAATATGAAATGTTTAACATGGTTGAACATGAAACTATAGATGAAATGTTTAGTAGGTTTACTATTATTATAAATGATTTAAAATCACTTGGTAAAAGCTATTCAAATCAAGAACAAGTAAGAAAAAGACTTAGAAGTCTCCCAAGAATATGGAGACCAAAAGTTACAGCAATTCAGGAAGCAAAGGATCTAGCCGTACTCAAGCTGGATGAGCTTCTTGGCTCTTTAAAAGTCCATGAACAAGAACTCATGGATGAATTGCCAAGAAAGGACAAGTCAATAGCTCTAAAAGCAAGCACATCTAGAAGAAGTACTTCTGCAGAAGATAAACCTTCAGAAGGAGAATCATCCTCTTCTGAAAATGATGATGAGCTAGCCTTTATATCAAAAAGAATACAAAGGCTAATCAGAAGAAAAGGCAAAGGGAAGAAATTTTTTAATTTCAAGAAGGAAGGACCAAAAGGTGAAAATAGCAGAGGTTCTATCATATGCTATGAATGCAACAAACCAGGACACATCAAGGCAGAGTGTCCACAGCTGAAAGAATCAAGGCCATTCCAGAAGAAGAAGGCCATGATGGCTACTTGGGATGATTCTGACAGCTCTGCAGAAGAAGAAGATGAAGCTGAAACTGCACATTTGTGCTTCATGGCTGGAGAAGATGAAGAAGATGAGGTAATTACCTATACTCCTTCTGCATATAAAGAACTTGAAGATGCTTTTGAAAATTTATTATCTGACTCACACACACTTGCACAAAAATGTGCTCTTCTTAAAGAACAGTTAGTTAAATCTAAAGAAGAAAATGACATACTTAGAGAAGATAATAAAAGGTTAATTAAAACCAATCACTATCTCCAACAATCTCACTTTGATTTATCTAAACAAGTCAAAACTGTAAGAAACAGTTCTGCAGAAGCAGAAAAAATTGCAAGTCTGCAGAAGGAAAACCTGCTTCTGCAGAAGAAAATTGATGAACTTCAAAATGATTTGTGTAAATTTGTAAACAACACTCACAACTTGAATAAATTAATAGGAAACAGTAGAGAAACTTCAGACAAAAGAGGTTTAGGATTTAATCAAAACATGTTTTCAAAATCACACAAAACAGTTTTTGTTCCAGCCAAAAGGAAGCCTCCTCATTGTTCTTTGTGTAACAAGCTTGGACACCATGACCAAAACTGTTACAAAAGAAAAGGGAGTACCAGAAGGAAGGTATCTAACCTCACAGGACCCAAGAAAATTTGGGTACCTAAAGCCTTGTTATCTTCTGCTGTAGGAACAAACAAAAGGGTTCAAGAAGAAAGAGCTATGGTTCTTGGACAGTGGATGCTCCAGACATATGACTGGAAACAAAAGCAAATTCACCCAACTACACATGATGGAAGGTGGAACAGTAACATTTGGAGACAACAACAAGGCTCAAATCAAAGGTATTGGAAAGATAGGTATGCAAGGTTCTACCCAAATTAATAATGTATATTATGTGAAAGGGTTAAAACATAATCTTCTTAGCATTAGTCAGTTATGTGATAGTGGCTATGAAGTTATGTTCCAACCTACATTCTATGAAATTAGAGAATCATCTACTAAAAGGGTATTATTCTCAGGCATTAGAAGCAAAAATCTATATAGCATAAGTCTAGAAGAACTTCCACATCAAACATGTCTTGCTTCTTTTGAAAATGAAAAATGGATTTGGCATAGAAAGGTAGGTCACTTAAACATGAAGTCCATTTCTAAATTATCCAAACTAGAACTTGTCAAAGGATTGCCAAAACTAAAATTTGATAAAGACAAAATGTGTGAAGCATGTGTAAAGGGAAAACATACTAAATCTAGCTTTCATCCTAAAAATGTAATAACTACCAAATGAACTTTAGAATTATTGCATATTGATCTTTTTGGTCCCACTAAAACACCTAGCTTGGGAGGAAAGAAATATAGGCTTGTAATAGTAGATGATTACTCTAGATTCACATGGGTTTTGTTTTTAGCTACTAAGGATGAAACTTTTGAATCTTTCAAAATCTTTCTCAAGAAAGTTGAAAATGAAAGAAACCAAAAGGTAGCTTCTGTAAGAAGTGATCATGGAGGGGAATTTGAAAACTATTTTTTCAAAAACTACTTTGATGAAAATGGAATTTCCCACAACTTCTCTTGTCCTAGAACTCCACAACAAATGGAGTTGTAGAAAGGAAGAATAGAACCCTCCAGGAAATGGCAAGAACTATGTTAAGTGACAGTGGAATTCAAAAATACTTTTGGGGTGAGGTTGTTTCCACTGCATGTTACATACTTAACAGAGTCTCTATCAGAAGCATCCTTAATAAAACTCCATATGAATTATGGAAAGTAAGAAAACCTAACATTGCCTATTTTCACATATTTGGAAGTGAATGCTTCATATTAAACAATAAGGATAATCTTGAGAAATTTGATGCTAAATCTGAAAAAGGAATATTTCTTGGGTATTCTATCACTTCCAAAGCATATAGAATCCATAACCTCAAAAATCAGACAATAGAAGAAAGCATGCATATCATTTTCAATGATGCTAACTCTCCTTCTCAAGCATGTGACAAGCAAGATTCTGATGATGAAAGTCAGCCAAAGAAAGTGCCTTCTGAAAATCATAGCTCTACAGAAAAGGCTGCTGAACCTGCAGAAGCTGTAGGTGCTTCTGGAGAAGATTCTGATTGTCAGAAGCAGAATCTGCCCAGAAGCTGGAAATCTGTGACTTACCATCCTCATGACCAAGTAATTGGAAATGTTAAGGAAGATGTAAAAACAAGGAGACAATTAACAAAAACAAATGACACTGCTTTTCTTTCTCAAGTTAAGCCAAAAAGTGTACAAGAAGCACTTGATGAAGAATCATGGGTTGAAGCCATGAAAGAAGAACTAGACCAGTTTGAGAAAAACAAGGTCTGGACTCTTGTGCCTCAACCAGACAATCACACCATAATTGGGACTAAATGGGTATTTAGAAACAAAATGAATGAAGAAGGTAAGTTATTAGAAACAAAGCAAGGTTACAACCAACAAGAAGGTATTGATTTTGATGAAACTTTTGCTCCAGTAGCTAGATTAGAAGCTATTAGAATCCTTCTTGCTTTTGCTGCATTTAAAAACTTTAATCTTTATCAAATGGATGTGAAAAGTGCTTTTCTAAATGGTTTCATAAGTGAGGAAGTTTATGTGCACCAACCTCCTGGTTTTGAAAACAAAAACATCCTAATCATGTTTTCAAATTAACAAAGGCTTTATATGGTTTGAAACAAGCTCCTAGAGCTTGGTATGAAAGGCTAAGCACATTTCTTTTACAAAATCAGTTTTCAAGAGGTCAAATTGACACTACTCATTTCAGAAAAACCTTCAAAAAGGATCATCTCATTGTTCAGATTTATGTTGATGATATAATATTTGGATCTACTAATTTGAAAATGTGTGAAGAGTTTTCTGATCTTATGAAAGGTGAATTTGAAATGAGTCTCATGGGTGAATTGAAGTTCTTCCTAGGACTTCAAATCAGACAAGAGAAGCATGGTATCTTTATAAACCAAGAGAAATACACTAGAGAACTCTTAAAGAAATATAAAATGGAAGGTTCAAAATCCATGGGGACTCCTATGCATCCCTCTGCAGTTTTAAATCTGGATGAAAATGGTAAACATGTTTCTGAAAAGGAGTATAGAGGTATGATAGGATCTCTACTATACTTAACTGCTAGTAGACCTGACATTCTATACTCTGTAAGTCTATGTGCAAGATTTCAATCTTCTCCCAAAGAATCACATGTTGCAGTTGTAAAAAGAATTTTTAGATATCTTGCTGGAACTACAAATCTTGGATTATGGTATAAGAAAGGCATAGATTTTGAGCTCACAGGATATTGTGATGCTGATTATGCTGGAGATAAATTGGACAGAAAAAGTACTAGTGGAAGCTGCCAATTTCTTGGAGAATCATTAATATCTTGGTCTTGCAAGAAGCAGCCCACAATAGCTTTGTCCACCGCAGAAGCAGAATATATCTCAGTAGCAAGCTGTTGTTCTCAAATGCTTTGGATTAAACATCAAATGGAGGACTACTGCTTGAGGTACACTAATATTCCTATCTTCTGTGATAATACCAGTGCAATTAACTTGTCCAAGAATCCAATTTAGCATTCTAGATCTAAACATATTGATAATAAACATCATTTCATTAGAGATCATGTCCAGAAGCATGACATTGAACTAAAATTCATTGAAACCAAACTTCAATTTGCTGATATTTTCACAAAACCTCTTGTTGAAAAGAGATTTGTGTTTCTTAGAAATAAAATTAATATGAAAAACCTTGTTTCTTGATGTGTGAATCAAAATCTGTATGTCACTGGAACTTAATATCTCCACAGAAGCAAATAGAGAAGCATATTTGCATGCAGAAGCACAAAACTGTAACAGTTACAGTAGCATATGCAGCTTCTGGTACTTGAAATTAATTTCTCACCTTCTGCAGAATAGTTCATGGAAATACTCTTCATTCTGCAAAACCTTTCTTGAGAAGGTGGATGAAAAAATTCACCTTCTGAAGACTTAGCATAATCTAGTAAATAAAAATTTTAGCTTCTGCAGATATCCTTATTCAAAGGACAATTTCAAAGCTGCTTCTGCCCACCTGCTTATCAGGAGAAACGTGACAACAGTGATTGTTGACTAACAAACATAGGTTAGTCACATCACACATACTAGGAAAGGTCACTTTCAAAGCTCAATACAGTTATCCTTTCTAGGCAAAGTCAAAGTTGCACCTGTAGCCTTTTCATTCTATAGGAACTACAAAAGGAATAAAAGAAAGTTAGCTTTTGTCTCTAGCTAAAAGCAGGTAGGTTAGTTGGTTCATGATTAAGGAAATTAAAAGCTAATTATCATTGGACATTAACCAACTTCAAAAAAACTGCGCACATGACTCCTTCCATCTCTCTCTCTCTATCTCGTTCCCTCTCTCTTTCTCAAAAAAGGCAACGGCTAGTTGGGTTCTATTATTTAAGATTGCCTCTCAGCTAAAGGAACATCACTCTTCCCTCTTCACACTCAAACCTTTCACTTTCCAACCTCTGTCATCTCTCTCTATCCCTGCTTTACATTCTTCACTCATTATGAGAATTAAGCAAATAGCAATGGAGAAGAAAGACTCCTCTTCCACAGAATCTGATGATTTCATTGTGATGGGCAATGAAATAGTGCCATATGTTGAACCAGAATCTGCTCAGTCTCCCACCATTAAACCCTCTGTTTCTAGCCACTCAACAGAGCAAGCTTCTGCTCCTACTGAACCTTCAGCAAATGAGCCTCAACCTGACCAAACATCTTCTCAACCCTCCATTACACCAACACCTTCAGTTGACACTACACCTAAAGCACAAATTGCTTCTGTAGTATATGTTAGAAGGTCTGAAAGACGTCGTGCTGGCCCTGCCTTCAAAACCATAGGAAATGATCCCAACAAACCAATAGAAATAGACTCTCCTTCTGTCACTCACACTGCAGTCCCTTCCCATGTTAATGAGGCCCTCAAGACTGGTGAAAAGAAGAAGGAAAGCTCAAGTGAAAGCTTGGAGGAAGGTGACCCCTCAAAAGGATCACAAGACTCTAACTGTGACCTTTTTGAGAATGAGGAAATGCTGAAAATCTTCAATGAGAAATGGGAATGGAAGGCTGTCATCCCTGGCAAGATATTTCTCCTTAGAGAAATTAAAAAATGTGGATGGGACATTGGACATTTTGTCCAGAAGCAAGATTTGGGAGATTATCTTCTCTTAAGGGAACCTGTCTATGAGAGGCTTGTAAGAGCATTTTATGCTTCTGCAAGTCAGTATAGGAGTGATGGCAACTCCCTAGTGGTAGACATTAAAGGATCAACAATTGTGATCACAACTGAGACCATAGCAGAAGTACTAGGCTGTAGTTCTGTCCAAAACAAGCTATATGATGATTGGTATACCTCAGCTGGTGTGACCAAGTCGGATGTCACAAAGAAAATCCTCAGCAACTCTAATTCACAACTTCTGTCCAGCAAACTCATTCCCATTTGCAGGCTGTTTCACAAGTTGTGCATCTTCTCAATTCTCCCAAGGGCTGGCACTATTGAAAGAGTTTCTGACATTGACCTTATGGTCATTTATCATCTCCTTATGGGTAAACCCTTTTCCCTTTCTTATTTGATCCTTAGAAGCATGACTTCATCAACTAATCCCCAGAGAGCATATGCTAGTTTACCCTATGGCATGCTTCTCACAAGAATCTTTAGACTCAATAACATCTCCCTAGAAGATGAAGCTTCTAGTGATACTAGCAGCACTTTTGGAAAGATGAATGTGCAGATAATGTTAATTGAAAAACCTAAGCCATCTCAATACTACTTCAGTCCAAGTGAAAGTGAAGAAGAGGAGAATACAGCACCCAGAACCAAGAAAAGAAAGATCTATTCAGCTGGTGCTTCTGGAGAACCTTCAACCAAGAATCTGAAGGTTTCCTCTCCTTCTTTAGATCCAGATGTGTCTACTAAATCCACATCATCTACACCACTGTCTCTTGACTCCATTCCTGGGGAAGAAACTGTCTCTCAGCCCAAATCACCACCTACAGAAGCACCCCATCATGACGATTCTTAAGAAACTATCAGTGCTTCTGCAGAGGGCATGGCAGTTGACACATTGGCCATCTTGGCTCAAGCTCTACCTGATTTCCCTCCTTTCCCTCAGGATAATTCTCCAGTACATTTTCAATCCCCACAAGATAGATTCCAGTTGTTGATGCTCCAGAAGTTGAGAAGAAAGAAAAGGAAGAAGTGCAGAAGGAAGCTACTGTTTCAGCTCCTTCAGTAGGTACATTTGGAACTGATATGGTTAATCAGTTCCTTGCTTCTCCAATACTGGACTATGGGTTACCTGCTGCTGCACCAATTATGGATAATATACCTTGCTATCTCTTCACATCTTTCCTCAATGAACACCTTTATCCAGCAACTGAGCAGTGAAAAACCTGTTGAAGCGCCTGCTGCTCCAAACCTGATGCTGCTTTGCTTCTGGTGAACCTTCTAAAGCTGTTTCTCCTTCCAAATCCATGGAGGAGAATATCCAGAAGCTCAAGTCTGACATGAAGAAACTGTTTTTCCAATGTGAACACTCTCCAAAACACAGTAATGAAATGATTGAGAGGTTCACACAACATCAGTTTTGGTTTAATACTTTTGTGCTTCCAGTAATTGCACCTCAAGCCCCAGCTATGCCTTTCACACAGTTTCAGCCACCATAGAACCTTCTACAACCTTCTACTTCCTCATCATCTGATCACTCATTCTCCATCTAAGTGAAAGATGATGATTCTGCTTCTCCTCATACACTTCCCTTGTTTTTTTTATTGATGACAAAGGGGGAGAAGTAGTACTAAGTAGTTTAGCGCTGATATTTTTCGGATGGCTAGCAAACTATGATTTCTGACTATGATTGTTTTGTGATTATGACTTTTTTGGTGTAATTCTTTTGATTAATGATGAATGACAAATGATGATGTTTGTTGCATATTGTTTGCTGCATATTTCTAAGATTACTTAATGATTGAATCATACAATTTGCTGCAAAAGATCAACTTGAAGTGTGAATCGGATTTCAAATCATATAATCTGCAACAATCATTATTTCCCAAATAAATGCTAAAATTCAGGGGGAGTTTAGTATTAAAAATCAGAATTATCTAAGTGATCCTTGATTGGGTTGTCATCATCAAAAAGGGGGAGATTGTAAGGTCCAAGAATCCCCTCAAAGTGGTTTTAATCATGACAACCAAATCAAACGCAACTTAGCATAATTCTGATTCCAAAAGAACTAATCATTTCATTTGAGAATGTGACCAGAAGCAACAAGTTTCATCTTGCAGAAGGACAAATATGAGAAGCTTCATCTTAATGGTTAACAGAAGCAATAAGATGAAAGAATGACAAATCTGTGAAGGAAAACTTGAAATACAGATGAGTAAGTTGAAAGCAACTCATTTAAGCATGCAGAAGCTATCAAGCACTTCTCACAGTTTCCAGAAAGCAAGAAGAAGCATCTCAAAGACTTCAAATGAAATTGCTTTAGAAGGGAGATTCATTTTAGAGGAAATTCTAAGAAGAAAGCAAAAACAGAATTTCACTCTTAAGATATATCAACTGCAGAACATGAAACATGTCACAGAAGCATAAGAATTATCTGCAGTTGATCAGAAGCATTTCTGCAGAAGGAATTTGCAAGTCTAGATTCTGCAGAAGCAGCAAGCAAACCAGAAAGTATAAAATGATCTCCTGCTGATTTAGCTGAGGAACACAAGTTTAAATACACTTGAAATAATCCTGAATCATCCTCAGTACATTCACAGAAGCATTGGTGAAGAAATGGGCCAGTTTTGCTGTCTGCAGAAGCAAGTTCTGCAGAAGCATGAAGGCCAGTCAACTGGACAGTTGTACCTGTCAGCTTTTGCAGTTGTACCTGAAAGGGACTTGTCAATATATCACAGCTGGATCATTTTAACCTCATTCCAACGGCTACAAGGCTCCTCACCTATAAAAGGAGGTGCTCTCTTCACATTGAGACACACCTCTCATTCCAGAAGCATAAAATATTATCTGCTGTTTCACTTCCAGCTTCTGGAACCTTTTCTCTCTCCTCGAATTCTTTCCAATCTGCTTATGCAAGTTGTTGAGGGGGAGTTTTGCTCACTAGGAAATTCTGCTGCTACTCTGATTGTAATCTAGTGAGCTATTTGTACTTTACCTTGCTGTTTCTGTGCTTCTGTAAGGTCAGAGAGATTGGTTGTTGTAAAATCTCTTGTGACACATTAGGTGAAGTATTTGGAGAGGTTGTAAAGGCTCTGGTGTGAGCCTGTGACAGTTTGGGGTCTGCAGAAGGAAGTTCTGCAGATTTCTGGATCTGTGCTTCTGCAGAAAGTCCTGCAGTAAGTCAGGATCTATTTTGGTGAGTTTAGTGATTCTGTAGAAAGCCTGAAGAGGTTGTGGAAAAAGAATACTAGTGGTAGTGTGTACCCAAAGGTTGTAACTGATTTGTTAGTGAGAAAAATCCTACAGAAGGTAGGGACTGGACGTAGCC
Source organism: Sesbania bispinosa (assembly GCA_026901365.1). Lineage (NCBI taxonomy): Eukaryota > Viridiplantae > Streptophyta > Magnoliopsida > Fabales > Fabaceae > Sesbania > Sesbania bispinosa. The sequence continues at coordinate 260,356 of QLOH01000399.1, forward strand.
TCGGGTTGGAAGAGGTGAACCAGTATAAAAACCCTTGTGTTTTCTTCTTTCCCTTACCTTCTTAACTTCTGCATGTGCACAAAAAGCTTTCAAACTAATATTACCTAAGTAAGTGGCAAATAAATTGATTCCACCAAAGGAATCCTATTTTCAGCATAATAAGCATTAATACTTACAATTCTACTTGTGGAGATCCATCTTCTAATAAACAGCCAAGAACTTATCTTGAGCAGAATTTTATTAGAAGATAAAATTGCAGAATTTTAAAAGAATCACAATTCAACCCCCCTTCTTGTGATCCAACCATATACTTCATATAAAACATCTTGAGTTTTTAGAATCAGTTTAATTAAAGCGAAGGATATATCTTGAAGACTTTTTTAAGTTAGTTGAGTCTCTTTCATTTTCAAATTCAGATTCTCTTCATACTTAGGACTCGGTCTACAACCTTTCTGCTTGAAGAAATAAAACAACAATCCTTTTAGAGTATAAATCACAATAGCAATTAAAGAAGGAAGTATGTCAGAAAAAAACAACCTGCTCTATACACAAGGAGTTTTGGTTTGCCCAAATTACACTGTTGCAGTTGCAAAAGGACAACCAATGAATCCATGTATTAAATTCCAAGAGACAACGTAAAACTTCCATCTCACAACAACTATGTCTATGGAAGTCTATATATAGAAGAATGAAAATTGAAAGAAAGAGAAAAAGAGAACTGATGTAAGAACTTACACATTGCCATTTCTGATACTTTGATTCTTTTATTTCTTATTAATTGTTGAGTTATTCATTTCAAACAAGTTTTGATTTCAAATGTCTCAAATAAAATCTATGTATCTCTTTTCATCTTGTATTCACACTTTGTGTGTTAGATCAGAGTTTCATCATTCTTTAAAAATTTATCGTTAAGTCTGAGGAGGCTTGTTTGTGAAAAGAAAAGAATACAGTGTAAGGCCTGAGAAGGCTGTTGAAGAAATTCCTGCAAGGCCTGAAAAGGTTGAATAGAATACTTGTAAGGTACTTGATATAGTGAAAATCCTAATTATGTTAGGGATTGGACGTAGCAATCGTGGTTTGGTGCGGAACAGTATAAATATCTTGTGCTATCTGCTTTCTCTGATCTAGTTTTTTAATTTTAATCTAACCAAGGATACAATTTGTGTTCTCTTAAAGCTGTCTTTCAAATCTGTTTGTGAAATCATTTTCTGTGAGTCTGAAAATTTCAAACTTTAGGCTACCACTTCAGACTCAGTCTAAAGTTCAGTTCAAAACATTTTCTAGAACTTGTGTTGTGAAAATTTTGTGAGTTATAAAGAAATCAAAATTCAACCCCCTTCTTGTGTTTTACCTTTGTATTTCCATAATGAGTCTCCATAAATTCAAGGGCAATTATGGAAGAATATACATATTTATGACTAATTTATTGTGATTGATCAACTAAGTTAACCAACTTCCTTAAACCTTGAGAAGTAGTTAAAAGGTTATTGTAATTAGGACTAGAAGGAGAATATCAGTGTCAGTGTTATCTCAACATATATTTGGGCTTAATTAAATTTTAATATATGACCTTTTAACTAATTAAAATAATTTGTTAAAATTATATTATAAGTTTACTTGAAATTTATCTTTAAAGTGTTTTGTATGCAAATTTACTTATTAAATTATTGTAACATGTAATTAATGTTTATAATAATCGATATTTTTATGATTTTGACTACAATATTCAATAATGAAAGGTATTTATTTTTATTTCAATATGATAGAAAAATAATTAACAAGGCAAATAAAATAGTTAATTACTAATTAAGAAAAATAATAACATTATAAGATGAGATCAATTTTTTAATAGAAAAAGTTTTTACTTTTAATACTGTCCATTAATAACTTTCTGTAATTTTTTAGGAGAAATGTCAACTATAAACAATTAATAATAAATTAAGGATGTTATTATATATTTATGTATTCTTTCAATATAAATATTATAATTAGTATAATTATAGAAATGAGAGGCTTATAAAATAATTGGGTCTAAAATCTTTCTTATATATGTGCTTTACTCATGGGTTAATGATTAGTGTAACTCTCTATGTATAAACTATTTTTTACCATCCACACATGACTATATAATTAAAATTACAACTCTATTTTTTTCCACACTCATTCTTATACACTCAATTTGTAACGTCTTAATTTCTAAATTCAAGAATTAAGTTCGTTGAAAGCAAAATTTCCAAATTTTTGAAATTATTTCGCGTTATTTTAAATATCGCATCACAATATCATATAACGTTTAAGCGTCTAACGATTACTCAAACAATATATGAAAAAGAAGACTGAATACATAATTACCTCATGGGCTCAACAAGGAAATATCTATGTACATCAACTGGGATACCCTTATACCTGTGCCCTGAACAAAATAGAGAGGCCCGCAGGCTGCACATGTACAGTCATATCCCTCAAAATAATATCCTAACATACAATCATCAAATATAAACATCTAAATGTTCAAGCGTCTAAATAAATCAAAATGACTAAAACTCCTGAGCACCTCCAAGCTCACTGCCCTGGCCGGGGTGGAAACCTGTGTGCATCTATAATATAACCACAAAACGTGTGGTGAGACAGATGTCTCAGTGAATATAACTTATGATCATGCAGTGTAGGAAGACAGGCAAATGCCATGCAACTGTCAACCAATTAAATGTCAAATAATACAAACATTCTCAACTCAAACATCTAGACACTCATAACCTATTTTTCCCGACAGACGGGGTCTTTTCACTAATTCTAAGGCTAGACCTGAGCTCGGACTACAAGGAACGTCTCCATTGGGGACTAATACCCGCCACTTATTCTGGACCAAAGTCAAGTTTTCATACATTATTCTGGGTCGAAGCCAATACTCATAATCTGGGCCGAAGCCAAATACTCTGGGCCGAAGCCAAACTCATTTTAGTCTTATTCTGGATCGAAGTCAAGCTTGATTAATTAGGGTTTGGTGGCCATAGGCCAAATTCATTTTTAACTTTCAAATACAGGTTAATAATGCTAACAGTGTGCAAGTACACCATGAATAATCAAATATTAAGTAATTTGGTCAAGCCCTAACATACAAGCCCTAACCTATACCATAATTCACAATAAGCAATCAAACCAAATAAAGAGCAACCAACAAGAAAACAAGAACAAGCAAGGCTAAAGAAGAGGATATGAAGGAATTAGGGCTCATCAAAGAGATTTAACCAAGATGAAAGTGGGTGTGTGAGTTATACTCACCTCGAGAGATCTCCAAGAAGAGGGAAGATGAGTGGAGGGAGGTTGGGGGTAGATTCTAAGGCTTAGCTTCCTCTTTGCTTCCGAGCTTAACTTCTCTCTCTAGAACTTCTCTCTCTCTAGGATGCTGGAAGAATTTTAGAAGAATGAAAGAATTGAGCCGTAATTAATGATTTTAAAGCTGGGACGTGTGTTCTCGCTCAAGCGAGCCCTTCTCGCTTGAGCGAGGACGCTGAGAAAATTCTCAGATCGCATTCTCGCTCAAGTGAGAAGCCTCTCGCTTGAGCGAGAATACTCTAGAGAGCATTCCCCCTCTCTGGTTGAATTTCGCTTGAGCGAGACCCTTCTCGCTCGAGTGAAATTCTTCTAGAGAGCACTCAATTTGCTCCACTGTTTCTCGCTTGAGCGAGAACCTTCTCGCTCAAACGAGAAAACCAAAACTCAGATTTTGCAAATTTTACTGATATACTCGCTCAAGCAAGCCCTTCTCGCTTGAGCGAGAATATCAGAACCCAAAGTCCTGATTTCTCACTTTCTCACATTCTAACTCAATTTTTCCTGCTCATTCCTTAGTCTTCTTTTACAAAACTATTACACTATGCCTTTTCCTCTATAAAATGGTTTTAAATTCTTGGGATGTTACACAATTCCACACCCATTTTTTTCTTTTTTCTTTCTTCCTTCCTCATCACTAATGGCGGACCGTTATTATGACAAGGGGGAGCCATGACTCCCCAAACTTTTTCAAAAATAATTTTACATATATACACACACATATATAATCAATAAAATTTAAATTTATTTTCAATAGTTAAAATTAAGAGTTTTTATAATATTGTAAACTATTTCTTCTTAAAATCATTCTACAAAATTTATTCATATAGATTTATTTAATTAGGAATAATTTTATCTACTTAAATATTATACATAATTTTTGTATTAATATCACACTTTAAATTTAAGATATATAACTAATGAGTGGGGATTAAGTAAGAGTAACTCGTCAATGTTATTCTGTTTAATAAATTTTTATAAATGTTGAATTTCATTAATTCAACTATTGGATTGAAATTTTTATATAAATAGATTACTTCTACCAAATTCATACAATATTTAAAAAAATATTGGTGTATACCTCTTGGGTGGATACATATAAAAATAAAGGGAGGAATGGGGAAAGTGAGACATGAGATGAATGATATGATAGGAAAGGAAGAGATATATAGAAAGAGATGACATGTGAAAAGAATGTAAGAAAAATAAGGTGTATGTTAATCATAACTCATTTAAAAGCTAGCTATATACTTATGAATGTTTGATTTTTCTAAAACTCGGCGTGTTTGATCAATATGTTGATAGCAGGAAGTGTACGGATCTAGAATTGAGCAAAAACAATCGGTTAGAATTGAAAATTAACCCAAAATAGTGGTTGGGAAGCAGCTAGTTTGCGCAATAAAAATGAAGGAAAATGAGAGAAAATGAAAGAAAAAGTGGAAGAGAAAGAGATGGTTTGGATGCCACTAAAACATGCAACCCCCACAACAGATAAGTCCCAGTGCTAGACACCACTGATCCAGGAGAATCAGATAAGTCTCTGGTTGGTTTGAGCAAGAACCACCAAGCCTTCTCTACTCACACTTGAGGTGGAATTTGGGCAGCATGCCTTTACTATTCATCAAAGTTATCAAAATACAAGAGAGGAGCCTCCTATTTATAGGAGTAAGGGGGCGGCCAAATGGAGGGGAAAAAGGAGAAAATAAAAGATGAGTGAAAATGCTCTCCTAATGGGATTTGAACCATGATCCCAAGGCTAAGTAGCTAAGCTAACTCTTAAGCCAATAAACCCACCAATTTAGCGCCCAAATTAGGAAGAAAAGGGAAAATTACAAGTATGTCCTAATTACAACTTAATCCTACTTTTATTAATCTAATTAGATGGAGTCTTGTATGTTGACTTGAGTCCAAGGTCAAAGGTCAATGGGTTGACCATGTTGGGGTTGACCCATGCTTGGTTCAGCTCCAAGCAAACCCAGCAGCTCCTTGCTTGATCCTAGCTTTCAGTTGTCAGCTCAGAATTCTACTAACAAATGCCATCATATGTTAAGACCACATTATTTAACAGTTGGATTGACAAAAATTAACATTCATAATATGTTAAAAATTAAAAACAATAAAAATAAGAATAATTTTGGGTAATTATTAAATTTTAAATTGTAATAATAGATTATGTTTTATTATTGAAATCTAATTTATATTATTATTTAATAATAATTATAATTAAATCAATTAAAATCATAACAATAAGAATAAGAATAAAGATTTATATTAAAAACAAGCATATAATAGAGAAAATTATAGGATAAAATTTTGACTCTTAATAAATTTCAAAATTAATGATTGATATTCATTAACATTTAAAAATTCAAATAAAAAGAGTGTATAGAGAGAAAATGTTAACATTAAAAATTGAGAGTAAAAATCTCATTCTCACAAATTATGTGTAGAGTTTACTCTAAAATGAAATAGAGATCTTAAAAGTCATTGAAAGGGATAATGAGAGATGAGTGAGTGCTTCACTTTCTAAAGTGAAGTCTCAAATTTATAATTTAAAGAATTAATTATATATTTAATATATATATGTTAAAAATTTTATTTCAACTCAAATATTTTATTCAAGCTCATCACATATTTTATTTACATTCTTGTCATTTTATTTTTCTTTCTGTCCAACTTTGTCTTCCATGCACTTCCCACAATCACACTTTTGAGTGTGAAACTATATTTTTCTTTAAAACTAATATTCTTCTTGCTCTCACTACTATTTTTTTCCCATATGAGAAGGGAATAATAAATACATAAAACTCTTATCATTGAAAGGTCTAGTCTAGAAAATAGAAATGATTATCTCCCCTTATTCTTGAATCACTTCCAACTGGAAAGGTCGTCTTTCCAAAGTGAGTTGACTAGCAGCACTAGAAATATTTGAGTGAAATGGATTAGGAGGCAAGGTTAAATGATCTTCACCTCCAGTTTCCAGCATTTGAACAACAGTTTGTATGGATGGACGGTTCACTGGTTGCCACTGAATGCACCAAAGTCCCACAATTGCAAGTTTCTTTGCAATTTTAACTTCATCTTCATTTTCAATATCAACATGTATGTCTCCTTCCAATAAGTTATGGATCCATTCTGGGTATAGAACTTGGACCATCTCAGCAGATGACATGTCTATATTCTTCCTTCCTCCAACCATTTCTAGCAACAACATCCCATAACTATAAATATCAGACTTTTTTGATACATTCCCAAAGTTTCTTGAGAAGACTTCAGGTGCCATGTATCCCAAGGTTCCCCTAGCAGCTGTCATTGACACAACACTAAGATTCTTGGAACATAACTTGGCTAGACCAAAATCAGAAATTTTAGGAGTGAAGTTGTCATCTAGTAACACATTGTGAGGGTTAATGTCAAAGTGAAGGATTGGATGATTACAACCTTGATGAAGATACTCAATTCCTTTAGCTATGCCAATGCCAATTTGTTGCAACTTCTCCCAGCCAATGAAATTCTCTTTGTTATCTGGTGGAAATATGAAGTTTTGTAATGAACCATTTAGAAACAAATTGTAGACAAGAGCACGATGGACTCCTTCTGCACAGAAACCAATCAAACGAACCACATTGATGTGGTGGATTTTGCCCATAATTCCCACTTCATTGATGAACTCTTTCCCTTCTCCCTCTGTATCATAATTGAGCATCTTCACAGCAACAAGAATCTCATTGGAGAGTTTTCCTTTGAATACTGTTCCGTGAGCTCCTTCCCCTAGCTTTTCCTTGAAACCACTTGTGATTCTTTTTATATCAACATAGGAAAATCTAGCAGGCTTTTGTGCCCTGTAATCCTCTAAAAACTTCTCCACTCTTGCTTGATCTTCTTCTTTCTTTCTAAAATAGAGGTAGATCTTGAAGAATGTGATGCACACTAGCCCCAAAGTAATTGAACCTAAAATTACAAATTAAATGTTAAAAAAAATTACCTCCTAACTTAATTTAACAAAGAGAAAGGAAAAGAATAACATTTCTGGTTTAGCCTTGAAACATAATAACTCACATTTTTAACATTAGAAATAATTACATGGGAGTTTAGTTATTTTCAATACTAAACCAATCAAAATACCGGAAAAAACAAAAGAGAGTTTAAAAGTACTGGGAATGAGTCTCACCTGTAGCAACGAGAATAAAAGACTTTGGAATATGGATAGTTTTGTGTTTGCGTTTGTAGTCAAAACATTCAATGTCACCTTCTGTGCTATTGTTCTTCCATTTACATCTCTTGCCTTTTGCTTCGCACTCAGTGCAATTTGGTTTGGTCCACCGCAAGGTCAAGTCATTATCCTGAAGTTCGTATGCCTGTACTGACGTCATGACGTCTAACATTTGGTACAAGATGTTAGGTCGTTTGCTAGGACACTTTCGTAGGGATTAGAAACATAAATTGGACATGAGATCATATCTTGTGAATCTGGTCGGGACGACTGCTCGGAGTTTCTTAGGTGTCGACATCCAATTGAAGAACAGTTGAAGAATATGATCTTTCCTTCTGGTGTTGAATCAAATCTGTAGGGTTGAAATGATGAATTTTTGAGTTTTAGAAACTTGTTTGGAAGGCAATTTTCAGGGTCAGACAAGTAAATTTCCTGTGATTTGTAGTTTATGAAACTCACAAGGAATTTTATTGGACCTGAAGTGGTAGGGAGCAAAAACAGAGTCTCATCATTTTGAGTACAAGATAGGCAAAACTCGGGATAAGCACATGGATCATTGGTCCCTTTGACAAGTTGGAAGGGGAATCGAATAAGCGGTTGGTAAAGCCCGCAAGATGAGTCCCCGTACTCGTCATGACCGGTGGCAGTTTGGGTGAGGAGGAGCAATAGAGTGATCAATATGGAATGACGCATGAGAGACTCTGCCATTCCAAGTATGCAAGGGGGTTTACTTTAGGAAAAGAAATTTAATTTATGCAGGGGTATAGAACTTGGACTTAATATTAGACTAATATATTAACCCTGTAATACATTTGATAAAAGTATATTTTTATATAACTAAAATTAGTAAAATAAAATAGGAAGAGAGAAGATTAATGCTATTAAGGATTGTGAATGTGAGGAAGAATTTCGTTCTTACAAGCTTATGGTGTTCATTGCTTCGATAAGTCCTATTAATTGAACCGAACCAATTTAGTTGGATTGGATTTTTTAGCTCAATCGGATTGGACCTCATTTGAACCATTAAAACTTGCTTATGATTGGTTCGGATAACATATTAAAGATACAGAACCCGTTACCCAAACCAACCTGAATCCCCCCTTATTTAAAAAGACTAAAACGTCAAATTGGTCCCGTGCTTAGCTTCTGTCTCCATCACTTAATCCATGTGCTTTGTTTTTTATTTGTGTATTATTTATTTTTTTTAAAAAAATAAATTCATTTATGTTTTGTGTTTTTTAAAATAAATAAGTTTATGATGCGATTGAACCGAACCGAACCAATATGTTCTTGATCGGTTCGAGTTAGTTTGGGTTGCTCACAAAAGGATACTAAAATCCGAATCGATTTGATCTAAACAGTTTTGTTTAGTTTCATATTTATTTTTCTCATAGAATCGACCGAATCGACGCATGAACAACTTTTATTCACAAGTAGTGTGTGAAATTCACGATTAAATAAGAAAAGAAAGAGAGTGTTAAAGAGTAAAGTAAATGAGGTTATTTAAGGTGATGTCTCAAAATTATAGTAGTAATAGAAAAAGTTGATTATCGCATTAACTATAGACATTAGAACTTAGACACAATTTGGTAGAGGTGAGGTAGTGGGGAAATGAGAGGAGAAAGAGAGAAATTGGGTAAGATCACTGACTTAGCCGGTTTGGTTTGATAGAGAAATGGGAAAGAGATGACTGTGCTCCACTGTTTGGCTTTTTGACCGTACAGGTGTGGAAATAAAAATTATTTACCTAAATAATGTGTCCAAAAAATAATTTACCAATCTGGGGTAGAAGGTGATACGGTGGACTGAGATGCGCTAACTGGGTTGGCGCTTCATGAGACACCAACTCAGTTAGCGCATCATGCATTATTTCTCCAATCGCATCATGTAAAGCGCTAACTCAGTTAGCGCATCATGTAAAGCGCTAACTCAGTTAGCGCATCATGTATTATTCCCCAATACACCTAATGCGCTAACTCATTTGAAATTATTGCAACAAAATAATTAAAAATAAAAATAATGTTGCAGAAAATAATCGAATATAATTATATGTTATTTATTTAAATGATGGTAATACAAGTTAATTATTTGGGGGGAACGGAGAGAGAATACAATGTCGTCGACGGTTCCTAGCATCCCGAGGTGGGTTTCTTCTTAGTTCTATGTCGTCTTGTTCACCTTCCACTATGTTTACAGATGCACTGGCTTCTTGGGCAAATGCTTCATTTAAGTTAAAACCTTGGCCTGGTGGGTCATTTTGTGTGGAAGTGTCGGCTTGGTATGTGAACCCACCATATGTTGGTGACATCATTGGAGCATGTTGCCATTGATCAATCCAGTGATTGGGTGTTGACTGTGATCCACCTGGTTGGGAATACACTGGTGGAGTAACATTTGCCAGTGTGGGCATATAATAGTCCTCCATTGAAAAGTGTGGGGGATTATTATAACTTGGAGAAGGCATATGTGGAGGCGAAGGGTTAGACGGAAAATTATAAGAAGAGACCGGTTGAAAAGGATCTACGGGATGCACATAACACATCCCTGGCTCAGGTTGTGGCGCCAGTGGAATTGTGAGTTGTTCATGTGGAACTCGTCTACGACGACGATGAAGTCCCTTTCCTTCTATCCGTCCCGCAGGGTTGTCAGTGGTAAGTTGTGATTCTTGACCAGCCTGAGATGGTTGTGGAGCAGATACTGCAGGTTTAGTTATTCTGTCCACTGAACGACAAATCTGTAGGCAATGACTAATTTCTGAATGCATGTTTGCAAATGAGAAAGTACTCTCCCCTTCCGATGTCACGGTAAAATACATGCGCTCCAAGGTATCAATCTGGGGCAATAACCAGAATAAAAATATGAAAACTATGTTGTATATGTGTCATGATATTATTAGAATGAACTGAGAAAATTAATAAAACATTACCATGTTGCCGTCCTTTGCATTTTTTCGACTAATCCAACGCCTGGTGTGCTTGTGGTACCACACCATATACTCTGAGTTGGATGGGAATTCGTATTTACCCTCAATATCCGCATTTGTCCAGTTGTAATCTAGTCGCCGGTCCCATTGCGACACATATATGGCATGTTTGACACGCCAATTCTCATTAGTCTTTCCTTTTAAACTGACATCATGCAGATGATCGGGTTGTGATGGAGGGCGTGGGATATGTTGCACCATAGCAAACTGACGCATACAACGATCTGGATGATGCCACTCAACAATGTGGAAGCAGATGAGTGGCACAACGCATCGCCATACGTTACGTCCCTCATAACAATATTGCGGTAGCGCGTTGAAGATTTCGTGGCTGTATGGAAACCAGTGAATCTGCACACATTGCACAATAAGTTAGTAAATATTGGTTTCATAGTATTTGTATAATATTTAGACGCAAATATGTTAGTAAATATTATTTTCACAATACTTACGTCTGAACTCTCCATCCTATCAAAAAAGTTTCGATATTCTTTGAGTGTTCGTTGTTGAGCGGTAAAAGTTGTTCCGCCTGACCACCTTTCACCAAGTGGCATCTGTGGATTTGGTCTGGGATGTTCAGGGCCGATAGATGGGAAATACATCCAGGCCCACAATTGTACGAGAACACATGCTCCACCAATCTCTTTACGATTGTAGTCGGTGGCCTTACATAATTCTCTGTACAGGTAGCTGAGAACCGCGGATCCCCAACTGTATGAGCCCGCCATTTCAAAATCTGCCAACAACGGTAAATACCTAGCATGGCAGGGCGTGGCGTGTCTGATGTTGGTCAAGGGAGCAGGCATGAAGGAAGCGCTACCTTAGTTAGCGCGTTACAGTGACTGGTCAAAGTGGATGCGCTAACTTAGTTTGCGTATTGTGTGAAATTTTGGAGATGTGGGAAACGCTAACTCAGTTAGCGCATTGTGCAATGTGGGAAGCGCTAACTGAGTTAGCGCATTGTGTGCAATTTCTCATTTTGGGAAGCGCTAACTCAGTAAGCGCATTGGTCAAAGTGGGAGGCGCTTACTGAGTTAGCGCATTGTGTGTTTTAAGGGGAAGCACTAACTCAGTTAGCGCATCATGTGCAATTTTTAATTTCACCATGCACTATCCACGTGTTGCCATGCACGTATTATTAATATTTTGTTATTATTATTAATGTTAAAAAATTATATATACTATAATAAATATTGTGTTATTATTATTAATGTTAAAAAATTATATATACTATAATAAATATTGTGTTATTATTATTAATGTTAAAAATTACTTATAATATTATACATCTTGTGTTATTATTATTATTACTATATATTTGAACAATAACACAAATTTTATTTAAGGATCATTAACATTGTCATTAGCATGAGATTGGTCTTGCTGCTCCTCTAAATAACGAGGGCACATGCGACGAATATGACCTACACGATGACAATGGGTACATGTTTGTGATCTTTGAGACTCTGTCCAGTCCATTTCATTTCTTATGCGTGTTGACTTGGGACGACCTTTACCACGAATGGTCGAGTAATCAGGAATAATACGTGGACCATTATATGGCGGCATGTTGTCGTCGTTTCCAATCGGCCACCACTGTCCAGAATAGGCTTCAACAATACTATGAGTAGAGTACACAGGATCAACATATTGATAGAAGTCAATACTCACAGCGGCACACGCAGCTATAGCATGTGAGCATGGGAACCTATAAGCTTGGAAAACCCCACACTCACAGTGTTGTTTATTTAAGATGACAGCCCATGTATGACCCCCTCTTTGGGTTACCGGGTTATATGCTTCCTCAACCTCAAACTTGGTCGACTGGATGTCATATCTGTGCACTCTGTGAGTACAAGCATCTTCTTGATTTTTCATGAACAACTGAGTGAACTTTTTGCAGTATCTCCGTCCAGCAGATATTTTCGATTGTGCTTCTGCCCCACGCCTCACAAAATACTCTACTAGTCGTGCATATGTACACTTGACTAGTGCTGTTATCGGCAAATTTCTAGCCCCTTTCAATATCTTATTCACAGCCTCTGACAGATTAGTCGTCATGTGTCCATACCTACGACCTTCGTAATCGTGTGCGAGACTCCATTTTTCTTTTGAGATGCCATCAATCCATCTTTGGATTTCTGGACTTGTTTCACGAAAGTTGTTCAAATTCCTTTCAAAGTGATGGACACATGGCGTATACCCTACAACCAACAAGAGAAAAAAGTACTTAGATTTTATGTACATAAATTTTTATAATTAATGACTAAAATTAGAAATCATACTCACCCAATTTCAGAAGGTCTGCTTTTAGTTTTGCATTTTTAAATTTATGGTTGAAATTGCTCGCAATATGCCGAATGCAATAAACATGATATGCATTTGGAGGCTGCCACGCAGTGGATCTTGCTACGGCTGATTTTATACTCACATGTCGATCTGATATAAGACATATTCCTTGCTTTTGGGTCACATGTGCACGTATATTAGACAGAAACCACGACCAAGCCTCCAATGTCTCTCCTTCAACGATAGCAAATGCAACTGGCAAGACACAGGTATTTCCATCTTGAGTGGTGGCGATTAAAAGAGTCCCCCGATATTTCCCATACAGGAAAGTTCCATCAATTTGTAACACTGGCTTGCAAAAATTGAAGGCATCTACACATTGTTTAAAAGTCCAGAAAACTCTATGAAAGGTACGAAAACGATGGTCCACTGCATTATCATATACAAACTCCCTCGTCTGAATTTCATAAGTAGATCCAGGTGAGTATAATACCATTTTATCCAACCATCTAGGCAGTAGTGCGTAAGACTCATCCCAATCGCCGTACACCCTCACTATTGCTTTCTGTTTAGCTTTCCAGGCCTTCCTATACGAGATGGAGTAACCAAATTGCCCTTTGATCCTTTCTTGAATCAACGAAATGGGAACAGATGGATCTATACCAACCATGCCTATACCAAAATAACTACTTTTCTTTAGACACATGATGTAATAACATTTCATGAAAATTAATAATATAAACAAATTTACTGAAATAAAATTTACCTACCATATATGCACGTTGATACAAATTCTGAATCCAATTTTTGGTGATCTTGAGATAGCATTGCATTCATGCAGGTATGTCGACCGCCCCATTTAGAGATGACCCATTTATTTGATCTCTTACCTAACATTGCTCTCATCCGCCACGGACAACCTTCAGAGTAATTTGGACACTTCAAGTGAAATACGTAGGCTTCGATTCAACTACATAGTACGTCTGGTGTATCTTCATGGAGTAATGCTTAACCGCCATTTGGACAGACTGTTTGCTATCAAAACGTAATCCAACATACAACTCATCACCAACTTTCCATGATCCCGGGACATCCAAGCCAGGAAAATCGATCTCTTCATCAGGGTGGTCCCAATTTATTGCACTATAGTGAGGTGTTAAATTCCAATAAGGAGCTTCTGTTCCACCTATAAAATGGACCAGATCATATATGACTTCTAAATAACCAATAAATAGCAATATATAAAATTAGTCATTACCTTCCTGTGGTGGTACAGGTTGATCTTCATTTGAGACATTATCTGGTGAATTCTGAGTAAACATTGTGGGGATTACATGATCAGCAGATGCATCAAGGTCACCCCCCACATCTGTATCGGATGAATCTCCCTCGGGGACTTGACCTTCATCTTCGTCATCCTCAGTATCGTCACATTCTCTGACCACATTCTCGTAAGCTTCACGATCAAGAATGTTCGTGTCCTCAATTGTTACACTTCCTGATTGATATGCATGATCATGTTCAATCCCCCTTGACAATTGCGTATCCAGTTGAACGGGTGGGACGGGTGCGGCTGAACTACCAAGATTGTCAATCTCTACATATAATTCAAGCACAGTCATCAATGACTGCTGCTCGAAAGCCTGAATGATGCACTCCACATCTTCATCATCAAATATTTGAAGTCCCGTATATGTGGTGGGGTTTTGTGATGTTAAAAACCTGCAAGTTAGACTAGAGACAATTTGATTATTTCCAAGATTAATTTTTTTGTGAATCTTCTTCTTCAAATAATTAAAACTAACTCCCCTTTTTATCTTAATAGCCTTCTTATCACCTTCAAACATTATACCATTCACACCGTCATACTTTCTACCATTCCAGTAAATGAAAGTAATAATTTGACTCATTTTACGTTACTAAATTACTAACAAATAATCAAACTACATAAACAACTATTTAGGTGCACAAGAACCAGACCATAATATTAACAGTTTACGTTACTAAATTACTAACAAATAATCAAACTACAAAAACCACAATTTAGTTTCATAATAACCCAACCACAAAAACAACACAAATTATTAAACTCCGTAACAAGTGACTTTGCTCTAATTTATAGAGGCATGTTTCTGTTTTTTAAAACAGATATCACTCTCTCAACAAAAGAATATATTCTCAGAATAAAGAATATATTCTATTTCCATCAGGTGGGAATATATTCTGCCGTAGAGGAATCTATTCTATTTCCATCACAACAGGGAGAATATTCATGACAGCGGGAATAATACATGATGCGCTAACTGAGTTAGCGCTTTACATGATGCGCTTGGAGAAATAATGCATGATGCGCTAACTGAGTTGGTGTCTCATGAAGCGCCAACCCAGTTAGCGCATCCTCACTCCACCGTGTCACCTTCTACCCCATATTGGTAAATTATTTTTTGAACACATTATTTAGGTAAATAATTTTTATTTCCACACCTGTACGGTCAAAAAGCCCCACTGTTTGAACTTCTCCACAAATCCAACAAGATTTGTTGATGAAATCAGGAACTAAGAAAAATTAACACACAATCTTATTTCTTTCATATCACTTCTATCAAATCAAACAACTTAATTTCACATTTTTCTTTTATTTTTCTCATATCAAACAACCTATAAATAATTTCTATCTCTATATCATTTCTTTCTTTCTTATTTCTCTCTTTTTTATTACTTTCCTACTAAACAAATCCGCATAGAACTTTACTTGCGTTGATTTTCTTAAAGATGCGCAATTGCGCTGAAGCTGCAAAGTCTAACTTTCAACTACGCGTGCGTTTACTTGACTATCCAACACGCATTAATGATAGACAGGTGTTGGGAAAGTTACAACGCGTTTGGATTCTTGACAAATATCTAATCATTTATAACACACCGAACAAATCCTCAACAGCCTTGATAATAAATATAAATTTAATTTAATTAGTAGTTTATTCCATATAATACATGGAAAATATATCTATAATTATATAATTAGTGTGTGTATATATATATTATATAATATAAATTATATATTAGATTTAAAATGAATAATATGAGTTTATATATAAATATTATAGTATGATTATTGATTAATTTAAAATATGTACATATTTTGGATTTAATATACGAATATTATGAGATAATTAATTTATTTTAGGAATTTAATTTAAATAAATATATTAAAGAATATTTGTGTTGAATTTAAATGATTAATTTATAAAAATTAATTGGCTTAAATATGTTTTGAGTCCCTTGAAAATTAGAGAATTTTGTGTTTAGTCCCTATAAAATTTTTCACCAAAGTTTAGTCCCTCATTAATTTTCTGTTTCCATATTTAATCCTTGTCTTTAATTTGCATAGTTAAGTGATGATCTGACACTGTTACAATACGCTAGCATGTCTATGTAGGCTGACGTGACTGCCACGGTAATTTTTTCTGAAATTATTTTCCCCCAATTTTTTTTAAATTCTTAATTCCAATATTAAAGTAATTAAAGTAATTAGTATTAATATTGGAATTAAGAATTAAAAAATGGGGGAAAATAATTTCAGAAAAATCCATCGTGACAGTCATGTTAGCCTAAATAGACACGTCAGTATACTGTAACAGTGCAAGGTCATCACTTAACAATGTAAATTAACGACAAGGATTATACTTGGAAACGAAAAATTAACGCGGGACTAAATTTAGGTTAAAAATTTTATAGGAACTAAACACAAAATTTGCTAATTTTCAAGGAATTAAAAACATATTTAAGCCAAATTAATTATTCTAACCATACTATTGAATTTGTATAGTTTTAAAATTATCATATTCTGTATGAATTATTATATTTAAATTTTAAATTAGATTACTTATAGTTATAATTATTAATTGATGGTTATACATGATTAAATATTGATAAAAAATTTAAATTTGATTTGAAAATATTTTGAATAGAAAAACAATAATGATATATAAAAACCACAAATTCAAAACACACATTTAACACTCATCATCTCTATTTTCTTATCAAATCACATCACATTTGTCACTTTTCTCTTCTCCGTTGGAGCTATAGACACCATATATGGAGTGTGTAGCAACTATTATCTATAGAAAAAAAATAAATATTTAAATTTTAAAATATCAATTTTTAAAGTGATCGATCGAGGAAAAAGTTTTTACAAAAGAAGTGATACATGACTTTTTAATTAGAAAATAAATATCTTCTTGTGCGAAATTAAATGTGAAAATCAATGTATAGGAAATTGGTATACACTATACTGACTATAGTAATGTTGTTCATACCAAATCTAAACACAGAAGCTCACACCTAATTCGTTGTTCAGTTTGAATGAAAAAGAGTTTGGGCCTCATGAGAGCGTTACTGGTATTCTTCTTGCTGCTCCGGCAAAGCAGTAGTACCGTTGAGCAAGATCAGTCCTGTCCCCTTTCTTCCTGTGGCAAAATCTCCAACATAAGCTATCCGTTTAGATTAAAAGATGATCCAGAAGGCTGTGGCAACAGCAGTTACGAGCTAGCTTGTGAAAATAATGTGACTGTGTTATACTTGTACTCGGGAAGATTTTATGTGCAGGCCATCAACTACAAGAATTTCACAATCCGGCTGGTTGATCCCGGAATTCAACAAGATAACTGCTCCTCCCTTCCTCGCTATTTCTTGTCTCAATCTAATTTCACTGGTACTTATAGTTATAGCGATTTCATCAATTATTACACGGATCCATACCAAGCCTATCAAGAAAGACGAATTTTAGATTCATCTTCATCATCAGAGTATGATTATCAGCGTCTTTTCCAGCATGTAGTGTACTTGAACTGTACCAATCCAGTGAGTGACAATCCGAAATATGTGGACACTGCTTCCTCCTGTGTCAATTGGCGCTCCAAATCCAAAGGCCATATTTATGCTATTGCTGGCGATTTATTGGCTAAGGACTTTCGAGTTGATTGCCTTGTGAAGGTAGTTACTCTCACATCTAATTTGGACAGATCAAATGAATTTTCTTACCCTTTGATGCACAGAGCGCTACTCTATGGATTTGAGATTTCATGGATGGCTCTTCCCTGTCAGGATCACTGTCGAGGACATCCAAGCTCCTGCATCTACGACTCTTCCAGCGAAAAACTTGAATGTCCTTCGCGCTACTGCCATAATTTTCTCGGTGGTTATTATATGGACGTTTGTGGTAAGGATTATATTAATTAAAAATTATTATAACTAATTTGCATCCAATTTCTCATCAATATTTGCAAAACTTAAATTCTTTGCTGATGCCCATTGATCTGTAGTTTTATTTATTCCTGGATTTAATTAATTAATTTCACTACGACATTTTAAATAAATTAAAAGACAACCTTTTACAATTAATTAATATTTTACAATAGCTTGTTGCATTAGGGGTTTTCATATCCAATCAAATGCAAACCGAAAAAAACCGAAATTTTTTATTGGATTGGATTGATTTTCGGATTCTATGTTGAAAACCAATCCAATCCAAACTGAACTTATATATACATATATTATTACTTATAAAATAATCATATATTTATACTTGTATGCATATATATTGATAAAAATACTTGTACTAATATATTTTTTATGATTTTATTATCTAATATCATGTTAATATTTCTAAAAATATATCAATATAAAACTAGTTTTAAATTAGTTTTCATGTCTCATGTCATTTTTTTATATAATTTTATATTAATTTTAATAAATATAAGTTTCAATAAGAAAATGTTTACTATTACTTCATTATTTTATCAAATATTTATTGTCACTTTAAAAAACCGAAAACCGATCCAATCCAATCCAATTTAAATTGGATCGGATTTGATAAAATATCAATACCAATCGGATGATGAAATGATAAAACCGCAGTGATCGGATCAGATGTTTTTTTGCCTCAGAACCGATCCAAACCGAACCGCGAACACTCCTAATATTCATGTACTAAAAACATTATACATCCTCCGGTGCTATTTATATGAGTTGCTTTTGGTCCTTATTATAAAAACTTTATTATGAATATAATTATGTAAAAATGATACATATTAATGATAAATTTATTGTGATAAATTAAGTTAACCAATTTTTTTCTCTAACTCTCTCCTTCATATCATACACTTCTCTCTTATTTTTTTTCTTTTCTCTTTTTATCTCTTTTTTATGTAAATATTATGATTGTATAAATAATATTTCTCTTTTACATTATGCAAACAATCTTCTTTATCTTGTTGATGCCATCATAACATACAATTAATTGATATTTTCTTTCATTTTTTTTTTATTTAGGGACATGGTCTCAGTTGTATATATATGCGCGGGGTAAGAATTTTATCATTTTTAATTTAATAGCTATATGCATGTTTTATACTATATTACTAGTTATTACTCTCATCCATTATATGTTATCACATTATTTTTAATTCAATTTTTTTAACCTATATAATGTTGCACATGTTAATAAATTTAAAATAAAAAGAATTTATTAAAAAATGTAATATTCACTCAAGTCTAATTTTCTTTGCAGAAACTATTATCGCTATTCCGATAGGTGAGTGGTCTCTACTAAACCTTACTTAACAAATGCTGCCTAAATTTTAGTTGTTATGCATATATATAGCTTCTACATATCCTTTTCGGTAGGAGGAATGCTAGCAACACACTCTTTTGAACACTCTCACAAACACACTCCATGTGATTGGTTAAAATTCACATGGGTCCCACCAAATTCGTGGGTCTCACTCCCAAGTGGTGAACGCATGTGGATTCTGACCAATCACATGGGTACATGAGAGAGTGTTCAAAAAGTGTCTTCCTAGCATTTCTCTTTCGGTATAGCAACGTGGTTATTTTTTTGACATTGTCTTACAGGACTGCTTGAACTAATAAAAGGACCAAACCCAAACTATGAAGGTGTCACCCAGTATAAATTAGGATTGGTCACAGGACACTATGTTCTACCATCATTCTGGGCAGCCAGATTTCTGTTTGGCGTGACATTATATGTTGCGTTTTTGGTATACAAATGGAGAAAAAGGCATTTATCAATTTATGAAAATATTGAAATATATCTTCAACAAAATAGCATGATGCCCATCAGATACTCATACAAAGAAATTAAGGTCATGGCTAAAGGTTTCAAAGACAAGTTGGGTGAAGGAGGCTTTGGCTCTGTTTTCAAGGGGAACCTGCGTAGTGGGCCTTGTGTGGCAATAAAGATGTTGAGCAAATCCAAAGGTAATGGTCAAGACTTCATTAGTGAAGTAGCAACCATTGGAAGGATACATCATTTGAATGTGGTACAATTAATTGGATTTTGTGTGGAAGGATCTAAACGAGCTCTTGTTTATGAATTCATGCCCAATGGATCTCTTGATAAGTTCATTTTCTCTAAAGAAGGAAGTATGCATTTAAGCTATGACAAAATATATGACATATCAATTGGAGTAGCTCATGGGATTGCTTATCTCCACCATGGATGTGAAATGAAGATTCTACATTTTGATATCAAACCCCATAACATCCTTCTTGATGAGAACTTCACTCCAAAGGTCTCTGATTTTGGGTTGGCAAAGTTGTATTCTGTGGATAATAGCTTTGTCACAATGACTGCAGCAAGAGGGACAATTGGGTACATGGCTCCAGAATTGTTCTACAAAAATTTTGGAGGAGTGACCTATAAGGCTGATGTCTATAGCTTTGGGATGCTTTTGATGGAGATGGCAAGCAAGAGGAAAAACTTGAATCCCCATGTGGAGCATTCTAGCCAACTTTACTTTCCCTTTTGGATTTATGATCAACTTGGAAAAGAGGAAGAGATTGAGATGGAAGATGTCACAGAAGAGGAAAAGAAAATGGTGAAGAAGATGATTATAGTTGCACTTTGGTGTATACAATTGAAGCCAGATGATCGACCCTCAATGAGGAAAGTGGTGGAAATGCTTGAAGGAGATGTTGAAAGCCTTGAAATGCCTCCAAAGCCTTCTCTGTATCCACATGAAACGATTACAACAGGGGATCAAAGCATCAACTCTGAGCAAACAACATCGAGTGACAACATTAGTTCTTCTGGTGATCCTGTGGAAATTGGAACTAATCCTTTGGTAGAGAATATTCCTTGACAATGCACAAAAGTAGTATATTTGCATCCACCATGTCTTGAACACTTTGCAAAATTTATGATCCCATTCAAAGTCCTTATGTAGTCATGTTAAGAACTCATTCTACTTGAATCTGTGTGTATGGTAATATTCACTTGTTTTAATGTAGGAAAATCTGTATCCCGTCTGTTCCTCATACATATTGGGTGGGTTAGATATTTCCAGTATTATGATGTTTAACCCTGTCTTTATAGCAAGATAAAAATGATGTATATTGAAAAACAAAAAGAAACTTAATTCAGAGCAAAGATTAAAGCATAAACAACTTCAATCGGTGAGCAATTAATGGTGCTATGAACAACCATATTATAAGCAAATTCAACATGGGGCAAGCAATATTCCCAAGTTCTAATGTTTCTTTTAGTCATAACTCTAAGAAGAGTAGAAATAGTTCTATTAACTAATCTGTTTGACATCAAATTGGGGATGGAAAGTAGTAGAAAACAAAAATTTAGTGTCAATCTTAAACCATAAAGTCCTATAAAAGTGGCTTAGGAACTTAGAATCCCCATCACTTACAATACTCCTAGGCAACCCATGTAGTCTTACCACCTCCTAGAAGAAAAAAACTGTCACATGATAAGCATCATCCAACTTTTTTGTATGGTATGAAATGAGCTATCTTAGAAAACCTATCAACCACAACAAAAAATGAATCTTTACCACTTTTAAATCATGGCAAACCTAAAACAAAATCCCAAAAAAGATCGATCCAATTAATGACAATTAGAAACAAGCAAAAGAGTATACCAACCATGTGGTATGACCCTAAATTTTGATCTTTTACAAACAATACACACCTCCACAATTTATACATAACATGTTTCATGTGTGGCCAATAAAAATGCTCTTGCAATATGTCCAATTAGGGCTTTTGAACCCCAAAATGTCGAATTAAACTCTTTCATGTTCCTCTTGAACAAGCAATTCTCCAATGGAACTTTTGGCACGTAGAGTCTTTTATATTTTATCAAATAGCCATTATGCCTAAAATAATCATCTTGGCAATATGTGCACATGAATGAAAGATATGAGAAAATTCATAATTATGCTTATACAATTCCTTAATATCCTCAAAACCAATGAATTTAGTTTCCAAAAATGTGAATAGAGTATATATGTGAGAGAGTGCATTTGCAACCACATTGGACTTACCTTTTTTTGTGCTTGATCACATATGGAAATTGCTCAAGAAACTCCACCCATTTGGCATTCCTCTTATTCAACTTGCATTGTCCTTTTAGATTTGTAATATTTCTTTTAAAAATTTAATAAATCTTATTTGAAATATTTTGTTTTTTTAGGTTACATTTATCATTTATTCAACATTGATTTCTTACTTTTTCATTATATTTGTAATTCAAAACAAATTATAATAATAAATACTTCAAATTAATATTATAATAAATTATAAATTATCAACTTTACTAAAAAAATATAATTAAATTTAATATATAATTATATTTTTTATTATTACGATAAATTAATTCTTTCCGCAAAAAATATAAGCATAACATAAACACGAAAGATGGATGATGAAAAAATAAATATGAAAAAATTAACAAGAATAAAAAATAATAATAAATGAAATAATCTAACATTACAATGTGTAATAATATCAAAGTTGTGATGTTTTGAAATTGAACAATTATAATTAAGTTTTATAATTGATTACAATATAAATAATTATGCTATGTAATTAATACGATACTAAATTTAATTTTATTTATAAATATAGATATAAATATAAATATAAATATAAATAGATAGATATACATTCCTATCTATATTAATGTGTGACTAATCTCATTATCATTGTAGTGATTAAAAGACTCATTTCTTCTCTTGAATTTAAACTATAAAATCCTTTTAAAGAACATGCTTACTACTATACTCAACCTTATTGCTAAATGAAATTGACTAAATCCCAATTTTCTATTTTAATTGAAACATTTTCACAACATCAATTTGTTTCATAAAAGATTATGATATTCATTTGATGTTGCAAATAATAATTTTTTTCACCATGGAATAATATTAGTCCAAAAATTAGTGTTTATCAAAACTAAATTAATAATACTAGATAATAAAACATCATCATTTAAAAACCAATGTGAGGTGAATGATTCAAAAATTTGAGCAAGAACAAATTCTGAGTTTGCTATGAAAAAACAGGGGAAAAAGTTAAAACGACACAGCCAAACGGTACCTGTGTGTTTTCAATTTCATCAAGTAGAGCGAATTTATCTTTCAAACTTGGTTCCTGTCTCTTGCTTGAAAACAAGCACACATTCTCATTGATGTGCTTTCCTCATCCTTCTACTCGTGCTTCTTACAAATCCAAACCCCTCTTCGGTACATTCTCTCACTCTTACAACTTGAGTTTCCTGTTAGTTCAGGCTCCCTTCACCATTCATTCAGGTACCATATTTTTATTTTCATCTTTAATGTTTTGTTTCTTCTTCAAAAAATTATATACGCAGAAGGAGAAGAGTTTTGCCATATTTGAGTTCTGATACATAATGGGTATTCTTTTTTCTCTGTTTAACACATTGTTTTGGACAACTTTTGTTTTTGTGACACAATTCTTAATTGTTGCATGTTGGGACTGTCTAAACATTATTTGGATGTTAAATTGTATTTGATTTTTGAGAGGGATAATTCTTGCTATTAGAACAGGCTGGTAGAAATTCTTATCTGGGAATTCTCTAGCTTTTGAACCAAGTTTGAAATTTCAAACTTTTAAGTCATGGGATTTGGTTGGTGTTTTTTTTTTTCATGTTTATAACTTGATTAAGAATAAGAATTGGCTGATGTTGATGTTGAAAAAATTGAGTGGTATCTTTGGTATTATAAGTGATGTTAATCATAATTTTGCTGTGGTTGATTGGTTTTTCATTTGGAAGGTTTGCTTTTAATTTGTTGACTGACCCTTGAAAGTTGAAACTGATGATTAGGTTGAATGGGGAGGATCAAACCTCAAGCTCTGCTACAGCAAAGCAAAAGGAAGAAGGGGCCTTATCGCATAAGTGCAACGACTATTACATTTTATACATTGATTCTTGTCATATTTGTGTTTTTCCTGTTTGCTACACACAGAGATTGGTCCAATAGGTCAGTAAAATGAATGTAAAGGCAGATTCATAGTGTCACAAATGATATGCAATATATTTTTTAATTCCCAAACAAAATACAATGAAAGAAGTGATAAAAAAAATTAATACTTGTTAAAATTTAGCTCTGTGGGCCTCTACCTTGCTTGAGAAACTTCTGGACTTTTTCAGCATGAATGTGAAGATTTCTGGGATGTTATTACTTCAGCTTTTATTTTATTATTGATCATTTGTTATTGTTTTTGTTGGTTGAATTCTCCACAAGGATGTTTCCCATTTTCTCATATAGAAAGAACTTCAGAAGAGTATCATCTGTAATCTAATAATTTATCATCTTACCTGCATCCAGGACAAGATTTCAACCAGAGAACCACATATCAGTGTTGGAGGTACATCCTTAAGATACATTTTAAAGGGTTTTTTCGTAAGTCTTTGGTCGTTTTATATTTTCTTGTTGTTTAGGATCTTTGCCAAGCATTTCCTTCAATTTATTATTCAAAGGTGCATATTGTGTGTGTGTTATAAAAATCTAGGTACGACTGCTGGATAGTCAAGGTTCCCCCCCCCCCCAATTTGTGAATATAATTATTATTTTCTTTGGATTCTTGATTATTCTAATGATTCATAGATATTCTTATAGAAACTACTTTTTCTGTAGGATGAAAATACTTCTGTGGAATCCAAGAAATCTGATCTACCTGGATATGCTGTAAGTTTTTCATCCACCAAGCTGCAGTAATTCCTTTTCTTTCCCCATTTTCTGATTATGTTAGATTGGTTTTTCAGTGATGTATAGAATGCTCACCAATTGAAATTATTATTTAAAATTTTATCTCATGGCTACTTCTTCCTTATCATAGGTTTTAATCACCTCCAAAGGCTCTATTATAATAGAACTTTACAAGGAAAGTGCTCCTGAAGTTGTTGATGAATTCATTGACTTATGGTGAGTACTTAGGTTTCCCTTTATGCAGATACTTCCACAAATTAAAATGATGGCTGCTGAATTTTTCAGAGTTTATTTGATGCAAAATCATCTTTCTTTTTTTGTTTTTCAGTCATTCTTTTTTGTGGGAGTTGTGATTTGAGTCGGGGAACATTAAAGGGAAAAATGGAAAAATTGTTTTCTATGGGTAATTTAGAGTATTCCAAGTTAGTTTTTTACACCACTTTTTTGGTGTCTATACTCTCGAATAACATAGAAGTTCACTGAATTGGTATAGAAATTCTATTTTTTCTATTTGTAGCATAATTTGGTAAAATCAGTATTCTGATTGAATTTAGTGCATATCTGGATAATTTAATTTAATATGTTTTGGTTCCTGAAATTTGACACACTTTTAAATTAAATTTTTGTATTGAATCTCTTGTCTTGTTTTGGAGCTTCCATTGAAGATCAGAAGTGTTCATCATTATACATATAACATATCCTTTTCTGACTTCAATTAGATGGTCCTATATATAATTGGATCCAATTGGAAAATTTGAGTGTTAGAAGATATTCAAAGTACTTCGGTGAAAAGTTTTAGATTATAATAGAATGTCCAATCCAGAATGTGCCTCAAGTATTTGGCATAATGGACCAATTTACTTTTTTCCTATTTACTTGTTAAAGTACATGAGCTATTAAGTAGGGGACTTCAGTTATATCTATTAATAACTCTGTCTAAACAATAAATGGAATAAAAATATTTTAATGCTATGAAACTCATTCTTTGTTAAGAAGAAACTCGGTGGGGGGGGGAGTTCTTCAATCATGCTCAATGAGACCTTTATCCGCAGGAGAGTCGCTTCCTACAAGTGACAAGGAAGATGGTCATTGTACCTGTAGTTCTTCACCAAGTCATGCTTGCTGCGACCATTTGTCTCCTCTTTGTGAGAATGATTCACTTCCATGGGAGCTCTGATAAATTGTTTGGTCACCTTTCTGCTAGCATTTCACTTTTAATCCTTTTGGGTAATGCAGTTAGGCAAGTATAGGGCTTGACAATATCATGGATTAGTTCCTTAAGCTTAGATTTGCAGCTGCTGCTCCCTTCATCTGATTTTCTTGTTCTGTTCCTCTTGATGATCTTCCAACTTTTGTTATTTTTTTGTTAGGTAGTCTTGGTTAGGATAAGTATCCTGGTCTTGAGTCTGTTGACCCTCTACCACTGCCCACCAAAGTTGAGACTGTTGCAGACTTTGGTTTACAATCATAAAGGATACTCAATTGAAGGAAAATGTTATGGCCATTAAGTAGTTGGGCCATGAGAGAGAGATCACCAAGATGTACATCCCTTGGTTTGTTCCTTAAAATTAAGAACGGTTCATTCTGATGGCTTGAAGCTGTTTATGGAGGAATCTACAAACTCATGCTACTAGAAAACACTGCATCAAGAAAGAGAAGAGACTCACAACAATGGTAAACAATGGAGGTTTGAAGGGAAGGTAGATGAATAAACTATGGTCAAGAAGATTTTATGAAGTAATGTTGGAGGTTTAGGGCAACCAAGGAAATATAAGGAAGTTTAGGGCACAATGCCACAATCTTTAAGGCTATCCAAGATAGAGACTAAATTTGAGGTGTATAGTTTCTTTGTCCAAAGTTTATGGATTGGAATGCTTCTCCACTTGTGGGGCATCTGGAAGATGCTATCGAATGGAACACTGAAGTGGCTTCAAAAGTTGATTGCCTTTCTGAGGCTTTTTCGGTTTTGGTCTTCACTCTTGCTTGATATGAAAGGAAGAGGGCAGTGGTGGTTCACTTCAGTCTACTGTCCAACTAGACTAGGTTTACACTATTTTCTGATTGTAGTTCAGTTTTTTTTTTGGATTTTGTGCTACTTGGTGTGTTGAGGTTGATCAATGATGTGAAATTCCTTAATGAAAAACTGGAAGGTTATCAGGATTCAAGATGCTTCTACTATGTGTTTTGATGACTATATTTCAAGATGCTTCTACCAAATGTTTTTCCTCAGTTTGTGCAAGTAGACTTCCTTATCAGAGAATATGTGGGAAGTACTATAAAGCCATGTGACAGGTTTGAAAACTGAGTTGAGTGCTACAACATTGAATGTTGCTATATTGCTAGATACAGCATCCCATCCTCAGCCTGAAATGAATGTGTTCTCTCTCTTAGCTGGAGAGGTAAAACTGGTTGTGAGGCCACCTTTTCAATGCAGTACAGATCTATGGATGTAGTATTTCTCTAGCTTTTATTGGCTTAAATTTGTGTTAGTAGTTTGTTTATTTAAAAGCATTTTGCTGCATATAATTTCTTTGAATATATCTTGCTTATGTTTCCAACCTAAACTTCAATTTTATTTTATTTTTCAGTCAAAAGGGGCACTTCAAGGGGATGCTTTTTCACCAAGTAATTAAGCACTATGTGATTCAGGCAGGTCATGAGAAAGGGCCAGGAGCTACTGAAGATTGGAACCTGAGAGGAAAGAAATATACAAGGTTCTCTTATTCTTTGGTTTTTACGATTTGGTGTTTATGATATCCTTAGACCATTATAGTGATATCTACCTTTGAGTTGCATATTTTTTCTAATTACTAAATACTGTGATGATTTATAGTATGAATCACGAAGCTTTCATGCTTGGAACTTCTAAGGGAAAATACTTAAATAAAGGATTTGATCTTTTCATCACAACTGCACCAATACCAGATCTAAATGAAAAGCTTGTTGTTTTTGGCCGGGTCGTCAAGGGAGAGGATGTAGTTCAGGTGACTGAACTTTATTCCCATTATTATGTCTGATGTGTGTGGAACTCTGTTTTCCCTTTCCTATTGCTGCTTTCTTAGACCTTTCCTTTTCCTAGTAGTTAAGAGGGCTTTTTGAACATCTTCATTTATTGGCTGTTAGTGCACATCATTTTTACTAATTTTCAAACATAATATATAAAGGTTAAATGTTCTGTGCTGTTCAATACTGTTATTACTTGATTAATCACTTTGCATGCATTTACAATTATTTTTTGAAACTAGAGTAATAAAAGCAATAATGGTTATAGAAGTTAGATATCATATTAATGTTGACATCTGGATAAATTGGTTTAAGACATTAACATCTGGGTTGGAATGACAATATAGTTATATGTCTTTTTTTGTTATCATTTCTGAAAAATTATGGTTTTTAATGCTTGCAAATTCTTTGTCCAAAATCAGCATTGGGTTTCACGATTACGGTTAATATTGATAGTTTCACTTTCACAATCCTATGCCAGGAAATTGAAGAAGTGGATACAGATGAACATTACCAACCAAAAATTTCTATTGGGATAATTGATGTGGCTCTTAGACAGATGATGTGAAGGCTATCTACCTGAATCAATAGCATAATGACTCACCATGCTTCTTTACCGATAACCTGTTCTGGTACTCCAGTCAATTCTTCTCTACAGGAATGATGAACCTCAAGGATTTTACCTTGGGTTGGTTAATCAAGTGATTGAGTTTTGATGCAGTTCTAGCTACATGTTTCAATCGCTCATGCAGGGTTTAGGAAATCTCCATTTCTTCCCTTTCTGTCATTTTGTTTGGTCTTCTTTTGATGTGGTGGGATGTAGGCAGGTCTGTTGCTGGTTTGGTGATGTCACATTTTCTATTATATTTTGGCATTCTTTTTTTTTTGAGTAATGATTATTCTTCATTTGCAACCTCAAAGAGGTTCTGAGATTAAAAAAAAGAACTAGCTATCTTTGTCCACCATCTTATGCTTCAATTGATGGCCATTTTAGGGGTGAGCCAGAATGATTGGCTTTGTAATTTATTGTGTAATGATGATCAACTCACAGTAATGCCTTTCTGCAAACATTTGCAATGGTGTGAAACAGTGTCCATAGATTGTAGATGCTTCTCCTTGTAGGTGGTTCTTGTGACTTAAAATTTGATAAGATGTCATTACTTGATCCACTGAAAACAGTCATGCCACTTGCAGAAAACATTTATTCCACTTGCACATATTTTTTATTATATAATCTATTCTATTTATCTATTTATAATATATAAATCCTAGAGGCCAGACTGTGGCATCCACATCTCAGCAATGATCCGTGTGTTTTGTTTGTCATATCAGCATTTTTGCTATGATGTGGGCTTCTATTGAGCATGAGAATGTATGCTACCATGATTGTATGCTACCTAGCTGTAGCGAATGTATCAGCCTGCAGGCTTCAGATGAAAAGGCGAAGGCTATATATAATGCAGTGAAGATCGTGTGATACGATAATGCGCGCATGTGTGTACGTTTAGCATTGTGACCTTTCAGTACAATTAATCAATCTCGTAAGTTGTAAAGTAACGGATTTGATGCAGGAAGCTCGAGGGTTTATCCCATCTCATAAATCGCAGCATTAAAGCTTACTTTGTTGGAAAAGAAATTAGGCTTAAATACATTTTTTATGCCTATACTTTTGTAGATGGGTGACTTTGGTCACCCTAGTTTTAATTGCTCAATTTTGGTCCCTGCACTTTTGTAAATGGGTGATTTTGGTGTTTTAATGGCTCAATTTTGGTCCTTGTTCTTTAAAATTGAACAAATCTAATCCTACTGTTAGCCTCCCATTAAATATTTAACTAAACTATCACATGACAAAGATTATTATTTAATTTTATCTCTTAATTAATTTTTTTAAACGAAAAATCAGAGCTTGCAGATTTCAGTTCGCTTTCGATTTCATTTTAAATTTCATTTCATGCCCGAATGAGATTTCAATTCGTTTGGTTGATGACTTGAAGCAGACCTGCAATTGTTTTAGTTTTAGGACTTGTATTTGCTTTATTGATTTTGAGAAATATTGGAGTGTAGTAGTGAGATTTTGTTTTCTCATTATATTAAATTATGTAGAATCTGGTGTTATTTTTTGATTTTTCGTTTAAAAAAATTAAGAGATAAAATTAAATAATAATTTTTGTCATGTGATAGTTTACACATCATAAAATTAAATCCATGTCAGCAAACTCTACTAAATATTTAATGGAAGGCCAACGATAAGATTAGATTTGTTCAATTTTTAAAGAAGGGGGACAAAAATTGAGCAATTAAAACTAGGGAGACCAAAATCACCCATTTACAAAAGTATAGGGACCAAAATTGAGCGATTAAAACTAAGGGACCAAAATCACTCATTTACAAAAGTATAGGGACCAAAAATGCATTTAAGCCAAGAAATTAAGAAATATTTTCTTGATAAGCAAAAATAATTATATTCACACATATTAAGAAAGTTAGTTAAACTCATTTAATTTTCTTGATATCATCTAAAAAGTAATTGTATTGCCTAAATTATCCTAAATTTAATTTTATTGAAATTTGTTTCAAGTGGACATACTCTCTTCTTATTGGCACATGACTCATTAAATAGTGGTTGGAAAATAAAATATGAACTAAATAAATGATATTTTGGTATGATATCATTTAATAGGGTGAAATTAGTTAACTTTTGCTTATATTTTAGTCCACCATATGTGAGTGTTTTTTTTGCTTATAATTGAGTCGAGAGAGAATATATCTTATTTAATTTTCTTTCATCACTACCCCTTATATTTTAATACATTTCCCTTATTATTGTTAATTTTTTTTACCTATTATTATATATTTCCAATTTTAGTGACAAAAATCTTCCAGTTTCTTTTTACCTATTATTACCTATATAATAAGTAATTTAAAAAATTATGAATTAATTAAATTATTATTTTCTCTTCACTATTTTATGAAATTATTTTTATATTACACTATTTATTTTATCAATTTCATTATTTATTTTAATTTTTAATTAAATATTTTATCACTAAAAGGTTTAATAAGAATTTAATTATTTTTTAAAAAAATATAAAATTATAATTACATAATAATATATATTTTTTCTAAAAAACACAAATAGAATTTATATAATAAAATTTATGTAATTATGCCCTTTTATGTCATTTTATATTTATTAACTAGCTTATCAGCTAGTTTTACTAAACACTAATTCAATAAGCTAGCTTATCAGCTCGGAACTTATAAGTTAGGAGTTTATCAGCTAGTTTTGTTAAACACACCCATTAGCTAAAAGTAACTTAGTCCTCCGTTTTTATTTATAAGACTCCTTTTAGAAGAATTGAGTGTCACTTAATATAAGACCTTTAATTATTCTTTTCATATTTGTCCTTCATTAATATTCAACTTTTTTTATTCCTCATATATTGATGAGTGTGAATAATTAATGAAGTTTTACTCACATGTTCAACTACACCATTAGAAAGTGAGTCTTCCACCTGTCACAATTAATGTCACTAAAATATAGTAACTTTTAAATAGGGGTATATTTGGAATGCTTTTATTTTTTTAAAAAGATCAAAACACTAACCAGCTTTTCTTAAATTGTGTGAATCGGTTGAAAGAGTCTTATAATAAGGGACGGATGGAGTATTTGACTAACTTATAAATTAGTTTGACTTATCAAAAAACTTTTATGTTGATTAAACTAGCTTATAAGCTAATCAAATAGGCTAGCTTATAAACTTTTCATAGTGTTTGGTAAAAGGCACAAGTTATAACTAGCTTATTTTAGGAGTTTTTAACTTATAAATTATAAGCTACTTTAGCTAGTTTATACTACCTTCTAACTTGTAACTTATTTATTTTCCTTCCATTTTTATCCCCCACATTTTAATACATTTTCATATTAGTTTTTTTAAGGTATTTTTATGTCATTTTACATTTATTATCTAGCTTATTAGCTAGTTTTACCAAACACTTTTAATTCAATAAACTAACTTATATAAGCCAGAAGCCAACTTATCAGCTACCAGTTAGCTTATCAGCTTGGTTTACCAAACACATTTCATATTTGGTTTAGTGTTGAAACATAATAAAATCACATTGCCAACGTTAGAAATAGTTGCGTTAGGGAATCCAACTTTGAGTTTAGCTCGTAATTTTAATTAACGTCAAACCAAACACACACACGAAAGGGAAGAGTGCCCTTTGCCTAGGCCAACCCAAATAGCTCGCGTTTTCAAATATAGTAAATTTTTAAGGGCAATAATAACTAGGCTAAATAATTAACTTATAAATAAAATACTCTCTTCATTTCAATTTATATGTCATTTCATAAAAAAATAATATTTTAACAATCATTCTCTAGTTTTAATGTAACATTAATTTATTTTTTATATTTTATCCTGATCTTCCGGTGATCTCGCAACGGTGGCTGAAGGAATCCTTCACGACGGAGGGACGACGGCGCGCAGACTGTACCTGCAGGGACTTCGATGCTTAAGTCAGAAAGGGCACGGGCAGAGTTTCAACAAGCAAGAGTGAAAGCGTATCTGAGACGGAGGCCACCACCATGTATTTATAGAGATATTTCGGCGGGAAAGTTCGTTAGGCAGTTGCAACGACTTTCTGTAATTGTCCCCACGCGCTCTACGAGGTGAAGTGCACGCGCCGAGGTATGACCGGGGCTAAGCCGAGGTGTGATGTCGGCGGGCTGACGACGGTCATACTTAAGAGCATACTGCGAACGGTATGAGCAAAAGGAGGCGCTTTTTGTATGATGATCCCGGAGGTATATGTCGGAACCATATAATCTATATGTCGGATTCCCTATCCGATGTTGATACTAGCCGTGTGTGATCTCGATCCAGAATAGTTGCCCCCTAAATCGTGTAGTTTATCATAAAGTATCCAACTTGAGAACTTCAGATGTCGGTAATTAAAATTTGACGATCCGGTAGCAGGTGTTTCTAACGTATTCTGAGGTTCCATCCAAGTCGGTGTCGTTTTATATTCTGATGTAACCAACGCGACGGTTGATTGACAACCGCTAGCCACATGGCTGCATTGTGCCGTTTTGAGCCATGGGCCTCGCAATCCTGGAACGATCCTATTTATAATTTATTTTTTTTTTTGTTAATGTGGGGAAATAAAAAGAGATTCAAAGTTGTAGGAATTTTTTATATACTACTACATTTGATCCTATTTATCTATATACTTTTCAAGGATGAAATTATTCCTATTTATTTTTCTACTTATAAGTCTGATGTAGTATTAATTATATTTTTTCCTCTTATACCCTTATGCTAATTCTGACATTATAATGAATGCAATAATAAAATTTAACAGCTATAAAGAGACCCAACAAGTCGTAGTGGTATCACTCAACCAATATAGTAAGTTAAATAAAGGAGGAGCATCCATTCCTTTTTAACTAGCAGAATTTTAAAAAGATTTTTGTTTCTTTTTATTTGTCACTTTAAAATTTAAGACGATATTAATTACTCCTTTTTCAATTATACCCTTACATTTATTTCAAAACAAATGAGAATATTAATGAAAAAAATTAATTGATAAGAGAGAGAAATATTATAATAGGAAACTAGATAACAACTTTAATTAATAGAAACGAGAATATTAATTGCATTTCTTATTTTCTGTATATATATAAGCAAAATTGCAACAAATAAAAAAGAATGGAGAGGGTATAAAATAGGTAAATTATATATTAAGAAGTTTTAAAAAAAAGTTTCATAAAATCAACAACAATGATTGCATTTCTTAATTTGTGTTTTTTTTTGCCCAAATAGATAGATAGATTGGAATGGATATAGTAATACATTGAAACACCTTTCCTTAACATGTGTGCTTAGGTTGATAGGGTCTTATAAATAAAACCGGAGAGATTAATTTTTATGAAAAACTCAATAAGGGGACTCACTAAAAAATTATTGAAAATAATAACATTAAATAAGGGTGGAAATAAGTTAGACTGCTCTTATAAGTGTCCACAACCTATACCCTACATCTTGCATATGTCGAGCTAGCTCGATTTTTTAAATAAATTAGGACAATACTTTTTTAAAAGCCTATTTAGCTAAATAGGTTAGACTTCAGGCCATCCAAAAAATCTTTTAACCCATGTCAGGTTGATCTATTTAAATAAATATAAATAATATAACATTTTGTTTATTATTGCTACTATTATTATTATATAAGATTCTTATTATAATATCTTAGAATTATATATTTATTGGCTTATTTAAAAATATGAGTCATAAAAGACTTGAGCCTATAAGTCATTTCAAATATAGGCTTGTGACCTATTTAAAGGCATTATTATATAAAATAGGCTTTTAAACTTTCAAGTCAGACTAAGCTTTTAAATAGGACAAGACAGACCTTAAAAATGTTAGAATATTGGGGAGAGTGAAGTAGGAATTACGTACTATGTCTGAGACGTACGTAGACACACTGTCCTCAAGAGTTTATTCGTGTGGACACGAAAACTCCTCAGTATTTAACAGACTCTTCCAACCAATAGGTCAGGATACAGAACAACCAGAAAAAGAAGATTGTTTAACCCAGGAACTCAAAGATGGAGAAGTGAATGAGTGTAGAGGTACTAGGTCAAGAAACTAAAAAGGATTTATATAGTGAATAGGATTGTAACAGACAAATAATGATTTGACCAAGTCAAGATTTATCCCATTAATAATATAATAGTAAAATTAATATTAAATTTCTAATTTAAAATCAATTTGGTTTATTATATTTCCTCACCTAGGCAATGCCAGACTTGTCTTTTTAGAACTTTTGAAATAGACACAAAATATCCAACAAAAAATATCTATATCAGATCAGCTTGAGCTGGGTAGGAATTTTATGGGAGGTAAAACTCTCTCTTAGAGTATTTAATGTAGTCGCATACCCAAGACATGAAACAACCTCTACCAGCTGATGTATGCGTTCGGTGGTTGATTTAGAAATGTTTTCTTAAATTAGTTATCTATATAATTAATAAATGTAACATTACATAAAAAGACACACACACACATATATATATATTATTTTTTTATTTTTAGATAAAGATATATTTTTAGGTTTTTAGAATTTTAGATAAAGATATATATATATTATTTTTTTATTTTTAGATAAAGATATTTTTTTATTCTTTTAATTCTTTAAAGATAAAATATTTATTAAAAATTAAAGCAAATAGTAGTGTAATAATTAAAATAAATAGTATAATATAGAAAATATTTTTTGGAAATATTTTTATATTAAACTCACTCTTTTAAATTGTTTTCACTCTTTATTTTAATTTTTAATAAAATATTTTTCTTTAAAATTAATAAAAATTTAAAATTAATTAAAATGAGAGAGTAAAATAGGAACAATATTAAAATATTAAGGATAAAAGTGAAAGAAAAAAAATAATACTATGTGGATACTTAACCAATACACACTTGTTGGCGTACCCTCTTATGAATTCAGTTTGCATGAGCATGTATGCCATTTTATCTTCCCCGCACCTCACAAACCCTAATTTGTCCATTGTGATTTTGTGAACTGATTTGAACCCCCAAAAAAGAAAGTTCCAATTTTAGAGCCCACGCCCAAAACCCCCACGCGAAAACGGCATAATTAGAATTAAGCACCCTTTTATTGAGAAAAAAAAGGAAGAATATAAGCACCCTTCCTTTTCTAGTCATCTTTTTAATTTACTCAAATGTTAATATTAATTTTATAATTTTTTTCATTAGTAACTAATGCATTCTTTCCCTCCCATAGCACCAAGTATTAACCAATAATTTCATGATCCATCATCCGTTTAAACTTACATAGTCCACAACCTCACAACACTTTAAACAGACAAATACACTTAAGGAAAAGAGAAAGAGATAACTTATTTATACAACAAAAAAACCTACAACAACATATAACACACTTTTTCTCTCTACATCTCTCCATCACATCACTCATCACATCTCATATTTCTCTTTCTTTTCTCTCTTTTATTTATATATCTCTTTTTGCTGTACAAAATGTTGTTACAAACAATATTTCTCAAAGAGAAACGCAAAAGAAGGATATGAGCTACTACTTGTATAGTTCCGGATTATATGCTCTTTCTTAGTCAAGAACTAGAAACTATATTTCAATTTTCGAATAAATTGACAAGACGTCAATTAAATAACTTCATTTTGAAAAATACAATTTCATCATCAGCGCCAAAAGCCCACAAACTTACTCTCATCTCATCACCACTACTTATAAACCAAAAAAAAAAATCACCACTAGTTATAAAACAAATCCATCAACCAAAACAAGCCAATGCAAGACACAAGTGTACTTAATTACTTACCCCCGAAACAGTTCTCTCCCAATCATGTAATAAGAGTAAACATTAACCGTAGCAAATTTAGCCTGATTTTCGTTAAGGTCATGTTGACCCCAATCCTTAAAAACGACGTCGCTTGAAGGCCTATACGATCCAAGATTAAATGATCTACCAACCACCGAAGATACTAATTCATCAACGCCAGAGACACTGAGTAGAGGCCTTTTCTTAACTTGAGCAGCCAATGGTCCTAATTCCGCTGCATTTTTGCATCCAATCCAATAACGTTTCTCCAACTTGGCCAGATTTTTTTTTATACCAACACCGACAAAAGTATAATCCGGAAGACGGAGGAAATTAAGCAGTGATATCGGAATCGAATCTAAATGACGTAGTTGAATAATAAGACATGAACGTCCATCACAGAGATGCAAGGTTGCGCATTCAGTGCTGGAATAAATAAATCCTCCTGGTCCTGATTCTTTAAAGAGGAACCACTCGATACCCGATGATCTTCCTTTCATTACGAACCGCAGGATGCAAGATAAAGTCAATTATCCTCCGCGCGTGGGATGGGAATATGTGAAACAACTTTGACTTATAGACACTCATTTATATTACACTTCTTTTTATATACGGTTTTCTATAGTGTTGCGAGGCACGCTTTAACAATCATTCAAATTCACTTTTCAATATCAGCTTTAGTGCTCGTTTGATTAAAATTCTCAACCATTCAGAATCAATTCTGCAGAATTGATTTTAAATCACTTCCGTCTCAACTATTCATTTCTAGAATCAAATTCTACTCAACTATAAACCAAACAAACTCTTAATGCATTTATTATGAAAGAGAGTAACTAATAATTAAAGAGCATTAAGTTCAATTTTAAAACCAAATTTGCTTCAGTTTTTAGTTCTACCTTTTCACTTCTATCATCTTTTATATTTTTATCCAAAAATCACATACATACTCTGAATTCAAAATTTTCAAAAGAGTTACAATACTGCAGAAAGAAATTTCTATATCAATTTTTTTTTAAAAAAAAATATGCTGTGAAGTTAAAATTATTTTTATACTTAAGAATCATGATTTTTTTTAATTATTAGTATTATACATATAATTAGAATTATCACGTGCGTGAAATTAAAAACTAAAAAGTTTATTTTATATATAAGATGTAAATCTTATATTAACGTTAATTTTATATGTACGTTAATTATATATATATATATAAGATGTGAATCTTATATAAGATGTAAATTAACGTTAATCTTATATGTACATTAATTAACGTTAATCTAATATGTACGTTATTATACATTTCATCTGTTTTTTCAAAGTATGTATGTTATTTTTATCCAAAAATAAGATTCACGTTAAGATTAATGTTAATTTTTCATCCAAAGTATGTATGTGAATATAAAGGATACAATTATTATTTATAAAGGATATAAGATGTAAATCTTATATGTACGTTATTTTTGAAAAATTAACGTTAATTTTATATGTACGTTAATTTTATATATAAGATGTGAATCTTATATAAGATGTGACATGGGAATTGCATATTGTATAATTTATTATTTTTTATTTATTGTGATTCGGGACCCTTAGGCGGGATCATTGTAAATAAGAAATTTTGGTTAATGGACATCTTATTATTTTGGCTTGATACACAAATTCATTTAATTTTGTGTTAGCATAAGATATTATGCATATTAAATGTTTCTTTGTTATTTTGGTGTTAGCCTCGGTTCATTTCTGTTAATATTTTGAATAGGACTTAATTAATTTTAGAAAATTATTTTATTGAAACAAGTTGAATTGAATTGTGTAGGTGATGGACATACCCCATCGATATGACATTGTTTGACACGATCATTGTGTGATAGAGAAAATAATTTTAAATAATTTTATATGTTTTTCATATTATATTATTTATTTAACTACTTTTTCTCTATCAATTGGGAGAAATCCATATATTATGTGATGATTTTGTCAAGCAAGATAGTAGTAATGCATTGACTACTTTCATATTGTCAACCCTTTTATTGTTAAGGCTTTATATTGAGGATATTGCTTGTTAAGTCTCTTTGAGAACACTACAGTCAAACTCCCCTAGCTAATATTGTCTTATATTATGGGTAATCAATTATACCATACAATATGTTGATGTCCCAAATTAACTTGTTATTATTTGAAGAGATTAATTTCTCTATTACATATCATTAATCCTTATTATCATCGATGATATGTCAAACTATAGACTTGTTAAAGCTATTTTGAAATAACAAGTATCATTTTTAACATTTTGGGATATATGAATGAATTTTGTATATAATACAATATTGTTATCTAATAATTTTGCAATTATTAGAACAGTAGGAGTTAGAGATTTCTTAAATTTTTTATTATATCCTCAATAATAGTCAAGGGTCTTATGCACTTTTGTTTTCGCTTTTGCTAAAGAGTGTTTTGTTATTATTTAAACTGTAACGCTTGAGTCATGAGAGTGAGTTGTTAAATTTTTCTATGATTTCATTTTGAAAGATGTTAGAGATTATAATCTCACTCATATGTTGGCAATTTTTCAAATAGCCATCATATTTTATAAAATTGCGTGTTACAATATTTTTGAAGGAGATTTTCTATTTTAAAAAGGAGATTTTCTATTTTAAAATGTCATGTGGACATTTATAATTTCCTTCATTTTGTAAGTAAAGTATATGGTTAACTATGAAACTCCTTTGCAAAATCATTATTATGGTTTTATGTTGAGTTTCATATTTTTTTATGTAACCATTTCTGTTGACTTTGCTTTAATATGTTTCTCTCTAATATCAAATTTTGAAGAGAGAAAAATTGTGAGTTTTAGACTCATAATGAGTACCTTAGCAAAATTATAATCCCACTGTTAGATATTATAACATTAAAGTATTTTAATATTATTTGACTCTAATGAAAATCCTAATAATATCATATTATTTTGGATTAGTGGGAGTATACACAATTGTTTGTCTTGAGACAATAGCATTGCTATATGTTCTTGTGTGCACTTTTGTATTAAAATATTGTTTTATGAGCTTTTGGTTGCCATGTGTTCTTATGCGCGCTTAATCATGTGACATGCTCTTAGAGATTTTGGGAAGAAGTCTCATTCCGTATTACTGAGATGAATTCTTGTGCACAAATTATTGATATATATTATGTGCAATTTTATTGAATCTCAGTAAGGCACATTAAGTGTACGCTAAGGTTTTTTTGTTGGTATTGCACATTTGGCTTGCAATTTTATTGTGCTTCTCTCTTGACCAACGTTCCACATTTTATAAGGTCACTGATTTATAAGTATCTTATATGAAATTAAAACTCCTATCGAGTATGATTTCTTGAATCAATAAGGTGCTTGTAAATCTTATTATTTGGACCAATAAAGTGCTTACTCACTGATGCCATTTGATAAGTACATTTTGTAATTACTTTGATTATTGGGTTATGCCCATATGTAATTACTTTTGTTATTTGTTATTGGGCTATTATAGGCACTTGAGTTTATGTGGACTATGTTATTATTTATTTATTATTATTTTTGGTCATTGTGTTGTGAAAGACACTTCGATTATTTTTTTATACAATTTTGTTGTAATTTTCCTTTAACTGATATTTCACTTTTCATAAGGTTAAGATGTATGAGTATCTTGCATGTATGATATGAGTACTCCAATCGAGTATGATTTTCTGCATTGTTGAGGTACTTGTATTCTTTTGTTTAAATCAATTACTATAAGTGTTTGCTCATTATTGACATTTTTTTGTCTATATTAATCTCGAGTTTTATTTTGTTTAAACTAAGTGTCTATGTTGTTCAAGTGAGAGATTTGTTAAATTTATTTATTCTACTTGAACATGCATATAGTCACTTATTTAGTAAAACTCAGATTAATTAAATGTCAATTGTTCTTGAGCATTCTTGATTTTGCACACGTGTAATTATTTTTATTATTGGGTTTTTCCCTTATGTAATTATTCTTGATACTGGGCTATTGTGAGCACTTATGCTTATGTGGATTGTGTCGGATTTGTGGCCTATTGTGATGGTGAAAGAAGCTATTTTTGGGTTAGTGTCAAACAGACATTTGCAGCAACTTTCATGTATGTTGAGCATTTTAGTATATCCACTGACCAAAGACTTGATTGTTAGAGTTTTCATAACTCATGCGTGTTTATATAAGTCTTTTGGTATTTTGGGTTAGTGGGAGTCTGATTTGTATTTGCTCAATATTATGAGATATGTGTTGGTTCACTTTTATTACCATATCTCTTATAGCATTTAAAATGTTGGGACTATTATTGGATAGCATATTGTTTTATTGAATTATGCTTTCTCTTATCCATCATTTTATGAAATATAAGCATATGGTATGTATCCCTATCGGATGCTATCTTCTATATTGTTAATGCTCTTATTTCTTGGAATTATTGAAGTTATGTGCATTGGCTATAATGGATACTTTGGTTTTAATAATTTCTAGTGGTTCTGATAATTGACTAATGTTATCCAAGTAGGAGAATGTTAGATTATTCCCTATTTGTATTTCATGGATTAAAACAACACATATGAAGATGTTTTTTAGACTCTGCAAAGTCAAAGCTTCTCTGCCATCTGAAAAGGACTTTGTTGACGAAGGAAAAACAAAAGAGACCTTTTTGGGATGTTTTCAAAAGCTAAGTACAAATGAGGAAACATGCACTGCAACTTTACTTTTCATCAGAACAACACTACTTCCTCATACCCATATGTCTCAATGTATCACAACGGTTTCAACGCATTAAATGCTATCTCTAAACAGACATTTCCTAGAGAAAGAGGATCAAGATGCATATAAATACTGGTTGAGCTTAAAGAGGCTTGGAACAAGGAATACTTGTAATATTTGCAAAATAGTGGATAAATCCAGTATTGAGCTCATACTTTGTCTATACGTAATTCACAAGTGGTAGTGAATGAATCAAGGTAAATTCACATGTTAAGTTCTCACTAACTTAACAACGCGATTTCAGTTTATGTAAGAGGTAAAATAGCACTTTTGAAACCTTGCTTGTGAAAAACATTTATTTAGGAAAAAACTATTATCTGAAACTTCAGATAAGAGAGTCAAATTTCAGACGATACATGTATTCTGTTTGAAATTTGTTTTAGGAAAAAGTTTGAAGTTCCATATGAAAATAAAAAGGTTTCAAAAACATAATTCAACCCCTTCTTATATTTTCATATGTTTTTACATATTATCCTTCAATGAACGTGTGGAGAAAGTAAGAGCGAGGGGCATTTTCTTCTTCCCAAAATATTTCTAATATTTTATGGGCTGGAGTAAGATTGAGAGAAAGACAATCGAGATTAATAACTTGTCTTACAATAGAGACTGCAATTGAAAAATGAAAACTGAAAAGGAGGGTCATTAGTATTACCTAAAGTATATGTGCATGCAAATGCTATTCATACGAAATTGTATTATATTCATATATACAATTTAGTATTTTTATAGTAAAAATCTTTAATATAAATTTTAGGGTAAAATATATTTTTATTTTTTGTAAAAAAAGTGAGTTTTGGTTTTAGTTCTTATTAATTTTTTGTTTTTATTTTTATCCTTCCAGAATTTTAAATTTTGAATGTCATCCTTGTTGATGATAATACTATGGCAAGCCAAAAATTTGCTACATAATAGGTAGTGGCTATCTGGCAATTTTTAACTTCATGTCATCCGTAAATTGTCAAATTTTTAGATTTTAGAATGATACAAATGAAAAATATTTTTTTGTAAGGACCAAAATAAAATTAGTATATATTTTAGAAATATTAAAACATATTTTACTCAAAATTCTAATATTTTTAAGCTTAAAAAATGATTGTTAGATTATGTAAAAAAAATTGTAGAGATTTTTATAAAAGCACACGAGCTTATTTGTGTTTGGTTATAAAATCATAAAAATTGCCTTTTAACATTATCTCTACTATTATATTTAATTATTCTAAGAAATAAATAAAGATAACTCCTAATCATAAATATGCATTTAATCCATGTCAATATCTTCTACTTTTATTAATAACTATAGTAATATTATATCATATTTGTTTAAAATATTTATACAGAAAAGAATTCAAAATAACTTTTATAAAATAAAGATGAGATGCAGAAATAAGATACAAATTAAAACATTGTTTATTTTCCAATTTTCAGACAATTATTTTAGAAAAAAATAATAAAATAATATTTGATGGACGGTTATTAAAATGTTGCACGTTATTAAAAAGATTTTATGGACGGTTTAATGAGTTTTCAATTTCCTGTTGATAGTTTTCATCTATCGTAAATTATCGAAATCAAGCTATGAATGATTTAAAAGAATTATTCAAATGTAGTAAAAACTAAATGATTAGATATCATTTTGGTCCCTAGATTTTTTTCTGTTTTTTATTTTAGTTCTTGCTAACTTTTTTTTTTAAATTTAGTCCCCACTTTTTTAAATATATGTTATTTTAGTCCCTGCCAGCTTTTCGTGTTTTTGGTTTTAGTCCCTGCCAACTTTTTGTGTTTTTGGTTTTAGTCCTTGCCAATTTTTCATGTTTTTGGTTTTAGTCCTAGCCATTTTTTTTTCAAATTTAGTCCCTGTCAAAAACACGAAAAGTTGGCAATGACTAAAATAACATACTTTTGAAAAAGTGGGGATTAAATTAAAAAAAAAGTTGGCAGGGACTAAAATAAAAAACACGAAAAAAATGTAAGGATTAAAATTAAGTGACATGTTGGATTCCAAGTCAGCAAAAAATGACGTCGTTTTGGAAAATAAGACTAAACCGTCTGATTTTTTAAAAAGTCAGGGACTAATATGAGAATTTACTTAAAAGACGTTGAACCCTAATTTTCTTCTTCTCTTCCCTTGACGTTGCGCCACCACAATGCTTATTCCGTCTCCCTTTCTCACTCACCACCACACCAATTCTCTCTCTCTCCCCCTTTCTCACTCACCACTAGCCACCTTCTTCCCTCTTTTGGCCATATCTTAATCCCTTAAACCAACAACAAATGCACCAACTCTATCACTCATAACCTGAGTGTGCCACCCCCTCCTCCAAACCATCTCACCCTACGACCACATGAACCGCCTCTCTTCCCTCTCTATGACTATCATCATTGAAATTTCTATGTGTGTGTGCGCGCGCGCAATTAGGGGAGTAAAAAAGGAATAAAAAGTTAGAACCCATAATAATTTGAGTGGCACTAAAACTAAATCTAACAAAATAGAACATAAGCATGCAAGATAGAGGGCATGGCTGAAAAATGTAACATGACCAATAAACACCAAGAGTGTGTTTGGTTTGCCATTTCAGCTAGCTGAAAGTTGAAAATAGTAGCTGAAACCATTTCAGCAGTGTTTGGGAAGATAGTTTTTTTGGGTAGCTACAAGCTTTTCTAAAAAGCTACTTGGGGTAGCTTTTTTAAAAAAACTCCAATTTTCAGCTACTAGCTGAGAATTAATTACAAGTTTAGCCCTCGACCACTCCTACTTATCATCTATACTATTAATAAAGGGGATGGCTGTAACATCCCAAATTTTATTAAATAAAATTAAATTAATAAAAGTATAGAAATAAATAAATAATAATATTAGTAAGATTAGTATATTTTATGAATAAGGTCATTTAATAAATAATAAGAATAATAAATAGGATGAGTGGGTTGAGGGTGGGCCTAGCCCAATTAAGTATTTATTTAAGGAGGGGTCCTCAGTTCACCCTAATCCTTATTTTTCAAGACGTCAGAGAGCGAAACGCCAAGGAGGGGAGAAACAACGTCTCAAGAAGGGGTTGCTGCAGAATAATCATTGAGAATCAAGAATTGTTGCGGTTCGATCTTCACTTCAAGGTACGGTGGGGGGAGAGGGTGTTGCTTGTATGTGCATGTGGGGGTGCTTGGGTAGTAATTTAAGACTATAAATTCGTATTGATACATGTTATAATTGAGAATGAATGATGAAATCTGTTGATTTATGATCGATTGAATGAATCTTGATGAGTTCCTGAATGAGATTGAAGAGTATAGAGAAAAATAGAGAAAGGGTTAAATAAGGGTTTGATGATTTGGGGTTTGATGGGTTAACCGTATAATCTGTGTAAAGATTGTTGTTTCTGCTGAGTTTAATCGATATAAACGAATATGATTGAAGTATAAACGATGATGATTGAGTAGAGATTGAAGAAGGGGAGAAAAATGGGCAAAACGCAGTATAGTCGCGT
Source organism: Sesbania bispinosa (assembly GCA_026901365.1). NCBI lineage: Eukaryota > Viridiplantae > Streptophyta > Magnoliopsida > Fabales > Fabaceae > Sesbania > Sesbania bispinosa. The sequence continues at coordinate 304,886 of QLOH01000399.1, forward strand.
TTTGCGTAATCTGCGCTGCAGGTTGTGCTGCAGCGCAGGTTGAAGTGCAGCCCTCTGGAATCTGCGCTGCAGGTTGCGCTGCAGCGCAGGTTGAAGCGCAGTTCGCAGATTCTGTTTTTGACAGCTTTCTCGCCTGAGCAAGAATGTGTCTGTTAAGGGTGCAAACGAGCTCGGAACCCTATCATATAGCATATCAAACCGAAGCCCCGGATCTTAACTTTCTAATATAAGTGGAATCATATTAATTAGATACCTAAAACTCTAGATAATTCCAAATTAGTGCACTAAGGTCATTAAGCTTAAAACTTGAAGACTCCAAAATTGAGGAAAACTCCTCGGGTAATCGATTACAGCTGTGTGGTAATCGATTATCAGGTCAAATTGAATATGAGAATGTTGTTTATGTGATGAATGTGACCCTTGTGTTTGTTAATGATTGTTATACATTGATTGTGATGTGAGTATGATGATATGACATATCCTTGATGATAGATGTTTATACTATTGCGATGTATGATGATAATGATGAGGTATTGATGTATTGAGTGTATGATGATGCTTATGATGATTAATGATGCTTATATGATTATGACTATGATGATGATGATTAATGATGCTTACATGATGATGATAATGATGATGATGAATATGATGTTATACGATGATATTTAATGATGAGAATGATGATGTATAAAATGATACTTGACGATGTATGATGATGAGGTTTGTGTAGAAACACAGGGAAACACTAGAAGGGGGTTGAATAGTGTTTCTTAATATTTTATGGAATCTTTTCTCAAACAGTGAGTTTTAAAATAGTTTCAGACAGGTTTAAGGGGCTGTCTGAAGTTTCTTAAGACGGCTTCTGAAAATGTCTTTTAAAAGGTTTCTTGCTTTTAAAATATCAGAACAATTTTTCAACACCCTTTGATTAGTATAAATAAATTGACAAGAGATAAGGGTAAGAAAACTTAGCCAAGAGATTTATCCTGGTTCACTCACTACCACTGTGAGCTACGTCCAGTCCTAATGCCAACTAGCACTTGGATTTTCTCTTAATCTTCACCAAGATTACAAGTTTTCTTTTCCAGTCAAGCCTCTTCAGGCTCTACAACCAAGTATTCTTTTACAGTCAAGCCTTTTTAGGCTCTACAACCAAGTATTCTTTTACAGTCAAGCCTCTCCAGGCTCAAAGACAAATTTTACAAAGAAAATATCTAAGCTTTTAAACTATACCAGTTTGAAGCTTAAACAGAGACAATGTACAATATAACTGAGGTATGCTCAGGATATACAAATTGTGTACAATGAAAATATTATCAGAGTGTTTTTACAGAGTAAAAACTTGCAGCGTGATGTTTCTCTTGATTTTCTTGAATATCAATTCACTAACTTTCTTTCTAACATTTGATGGTCTTCATGGAGAGGTATTTATACCCAAACTTCAATTCGTTGAAACTTCAATCCGTTGAAACTTCAATCCGTTGAAAAACCACCGTTTAGAGATAACATTAAATGCTATTTAATCCGTTGTGAGACATGCTTCTGAGAGATCTGATTTCTCTGACACGATACAAGGTTGGTGCTGCCATAAAGCTGCTACTATTGTTGATGCAGATGCTGCGTTGCAGAGATTTCCTCAGTGGTGTATGAAATTCAAATATACTAGGAAAGGTCTCTGTGTTCCTTGCCATAAATGTTGTTGAAAAGGTACGTGCAGCAGAGAACGCTTGACTTAGAAGAATTTCAGAGATGTCTTCACAAACTTCAGCAAAGGGTGCCACGTTATTAATGAGACTTCAGACGGCTTCAACACTTCAGACGGGTTGTGCACTTCAGACGGCTTCAACATTTCAGATAGGTTGAACCTTCAGAAGGCTTAATACCTCAGATAGGTTGAAAGCACTTCAAACAGTCTTTATATAAGTTCATAGTGGCTTGCTGAAATCATAGATAAATCATTAAACATATATGTATCTATGATAAATATTTTAACTCAAATTTGTTAAGCATTAAAACTTGGGAAGTGAGTTATCTAAAACATCATAATTTTCCTTATGATATTTTTGAGACTCAACAATTTGATGATGAGTGCGATGTTGATGATGATAATTATGATGACTGGTGATATTTATGATGATGATTGGTGATATTTATGATGATTTATGATGAGAATGATTGATGATGATGGTGTTGATGTGGTACCTGAGGCTAACTCAGGGAGGTGAATAATGCACCTGAGTCTAACTCAGGGAGGTGATGATGATGATGATATAACTAATCTTATGATGTTTATGATGTCTTGAGCATACATGATGTTGTACTTGAGATACACAAGCCCAGTGAGGGGTGGAGTGTAGCTCAGGGAGGTGAGTATTGTACCCGAGTCTAACTCGGGGAGGTGAGTATTGTACCTGAGTTTAACTCGGGGAGGTGAGTATTGTACCTGAGTCTAACTCGGGGAGGTGAGTATTGTACCTGAGTCTAACTCGGGGAGATGAGTATTGTACCTGAGTTTAACTCGGGGAGGTGAGTATTGTACCTGGGTCTAACTCGGGGAGGTGAGCAATGAGTATATTAATATTGATTATGGTACCTGAGTGTAACTCAGGGAGGTGAATGATGATTATGATGATATTGGTGATTATGATGATATTGATGAGTATGATGATTATGGTGATATTGATGATTATGATGATATTGATGAGTATGATGATTATGATGATATTGGTGATTATGATGATATTGATGAATATGATGATTATGGTGATATTGGTGATTATGATGATTATGATGATATTGATGAGTATGATGATTATGGTGATATTGATGATTATGATGGTTATGGTGATATTGATAATGTTGTTGGTGTATATGATGATGGACGAATATGTCTTATATATGCTGATATAAAAATGAGTTATATGATGATGCTATGATTTTGTAATGATGAAATGAGTAATAGGTGTTGAGAATAGAGTAGGCGAATTATTTGGTGAATGAGATAGGAGAATTATATGATGATATTGATGTTTGTTATATGATGAATTATAGGTGATATTATCTGATGAATAATTTGATGTTTGAGTATGTGATGTGATTGATGATGATGTTGTCTATATGAGGGTGAGGATAGGGTAGCCTCTTATGTGTATGTATGAGTAATATTCTTTTCCTCACCGTTACACTGTGGTTAATTTTACAGGTGGTGATGATGACACGACTGGTGTCGAGTATTGATTGAAGGGAGTGTCGCTCTGATACAGGTGACATCAGGGCATATTATTGGGGGCTTTTACTTTATGTTTCTAGTTAGGAAAAGATTTTGTAAACTGTTTTAAGTGCCTTACATGGCCAGTAGTATATTTTGACGTTATCACTTGTGATTCCGCTGCTTAAGTATTTTGAAAACCATTGACTGCTATTTCTATTTTAAATTAGTTGACTTGGAAATAAATGACGTTTTAAACGATGAGAAATGTGAACCTTTTTACCCGTTGTGGAATACTATTCTTTCTATATTCGAATTATTAATTGTATAAGAGTATGGGGGTAGAAGGGTGTCACAATGGCCCCTTTTTGGTTTCCACTTTTACATACCAACAATGCCCTTTTAATACAACTGCCCCCTGACACAATAACCGCAGAAGTCAGCGTATTTTTTTGTAATTTTACCCCCACTCCATACGGTTTTCCAAAATAGTTTTCCTCTCCAAATAACTGATGTTTTGGGTCTACGGTTCCCATTTCATCTCTCTGTGTTTTTCATAATTAAAGAGGGAGAGGGATCGTGGAAGAAAGAAAGAGAATGGGAGGAAGAGGATTCTATAGTGGTCGTGTGCCGAAGGGAAGAGGTAGCGACGGTCGCACATCGAGGGGTGGCTGCAGTTACGCATAGATCTGGGGAGCGGAGAGGTGGCCATAATCTTGACTGATCACGGCAATGGAGTACCGCGGCGGCCATAGTTGGTGGTTTCAAGGGCTATATCCTTCAAATATAGGCTTATGTGCAGCAATTAGAATCAAGTAGATTAAAGCTCACTCACCTTGAAAATGACATTCAAAGAGTGTGTGCTCAGTTACTCTATTTTCTCTCTCACTCATTATTATATATATATATAATGAATTTTTTCTTTTTGGGTTGTAATGATTATTATTAATATTATTTAATAGGGACTTTCTTGGGTTATGATGTTGCTAGTCTATTAGTATCAAATGATTATGGAGGATTCCAACAGCTCCAGTAGTTAAACAAATGAATCGTTGAAGTTTAAAACTCTAAATTTTGATAACATGATTAATTGAAGCTGAAGCTAAGACTTTTGACCATGAGCCACGGGACCAATTAATATACTTGAATCGTGCTCAACAAATCTGGGTTAAAAAGTATCCTGTATTCTGCAAAATTTATGAATTTCTGAATTCACTCCATGTTTTTACAACTAATAATGATTATGCTTGAAGAAGTTACATGTTTTCAAGATTCTCTTGGAATCCTGATAGGTAATCCTTTTCATGTAATTCTTATTTGGGAAATTAAAGGTTTTTTTTTCTGTTGTTGTATTCTGTATGCTTAACCTTTGTTGGCTGCTAGGCAAGTGTACCTATTAGTCAACTGTAGTAATATGAAAATAAATTCAGAGTGTCGATCCCACGAGGAGTTGGTAGTTCAAAGTTGTATTAATTCAAAAAGTATATATATATAAAAGAGAATGGTTTGATTCATGATTGATATAGGTATTTAAAGTAAAATTCTAGCAAGTAAATAAAACAAAGTATAAAACTTGAATTGAGATATCAGTGAGAAAAACTGGGATTGAATTTCATCTATCTCCCTCGTCTATATTCTGGTTGTATATCAATATATAGTATTCATAACTACCAATATAGATGCATACACAAAAGTCATTTATATTGATTCCTCAATTATAAAATTCATAAGATTAATCTCTTGAATATTGATTCTTCATATATCCAATAGATCATCCAACATTAAGTTCAAGTATTAAAGCATTCAATATATCGAAATCTATTCCTAGTATAACGATATATCGACTATTTTCGTTCAGATCGGATTTTCAGAAATACTTTCCAGTTAGATCCAAAAATCTAAATCTAGAATCTATTGATCAGATAGAATCAAGGACATATAAACAGAACGAAAATAACAATATCGATAGAAACGAAATCACTATATAAAAATATAACCAGAATATATCCGAGTTCGAGTCGATTTACATTCAATCCTAAAAGAGGAGATTAGCTACTCATGGTAGCTTGTACAATCATGAAAATATGAAGGACAAGATGAAGAAATCTGATTCCACAACTTGCGTTCGTCTTCGGAGTCTTCGTTCTATTTTCGGAAAATGTTGAACTGACGATAACTGACTTCGAATTCGGTTTTGTGATAGCCAATAGAATTCTTCGTGGTGAAGAAAAGTAAATTCGCTCAAGCTAAATAAATTCGCTTGAGCGAATTTAGCACCCAAAAACACCCTTCTCTAGTCCAAATTCGCTTGAGCTAAAAAGTTTGGCTCAAGCGAATTTACTTTTCTTGAAATCTTTCTTTTCTCCTTGTTGTTCAAATTCCTTTGCTTCTAGTTAATCCTCTTCAACTTTACCTGCAATTAAACACCAAAAATGGGGATCAGAATGCCTCAATTAATTCAGTACTCAGATATTATCATTTAAATCCAAAGTTCTATAAATTGGAGGAAATTAACTGAAGAATGGCTACATTTAACCCATAAGTGCCAAGTTTCTATATGCAAATAACCTAATCTGTGGCACTTATCAACTCCCCCCAACTTAGAATCTTGCATGTCCTCAAGCAAAGTAAATAATTAAAATCAACTAGACAAACCCTTAACTCCTGAAAATGGTTATTTGGAAATCATTTCCATGGTCCTTCAAGAAGCAACCTCACATCCAAACTACAGAATTGAATCAAGAATTCATGGCAACTACAACATCAAATAGAAAGAGGACAATAGTGCAATCAATCACCAAAAGAAACAAGTATAACAATGATATGATTCTAATCAAGGAAATTTTTCTCTCAAATCTCACTGGTGAGTGTTTCTCTCTATTTTCACTGAAATTGCACAAATCAACCTTGCTAGTCATTTCCAATTCAATTACAATCACATAATTGGCATGGATCTTAAGGTCTTAAAAGGGATGTAATGAGGCTAGGCTTCCAAGAAGATTGGTTTTTCAGGTTAATCAAAAAGCACAATTGAAGAAAAGAGAGCATAAGCATTTTTAATTCAATTCAAATCAACTCTCTATTCTTGACACTTCAATACATCCACTTTTCATTTTTCACAATTTACTCCTTTCTTTATTTATTGTATTTTTCTTCTTTTTCTCTTCTATGAATTTTTTTTAAAGGAGTAAATTGTATAATTCAACCTCTTTGTAAACACTTTCACTAACCCATATTTGATCTGTTACTAATTAAATGCACCTATGCTCTCCTTCTTTTGTTGTGCAAGGTAAGGATGACATTTTTCAATTTAGGCTTAAGGTGCAATATCAAAGAATAATTAAGCTCAAATGGGCTAGCAAAAATTTGGTTAATTTTAAGGTTGGCTCTTTGGCTCTAGCTTTTTATGTTCAACAAAATTGCCTTAATCATTTCCATGCCTTTTATGCAATGTTATCAAAAAGAAACTCAAGCAATATCAACTTGGTCAATTACCAGTGAAACTCTCAGTCTGTTTATGGATTCACACACTCACTGGGTTATCTGTGGCTTTTCCTTGATTATATCATCTATTATTACAATTATTTATTTTGGTCAATTATCATGCACAACTGTCCTAGTTTTATTTGATTATGCAATTGACCACATTTTCTTTTTCTCTTCTTTTATTCAGATTGTTCAGTCATCTTATCTTAGAACACTTACTGAATCTTGATTTCCTTTTTAACCAAATTCCTCAAGAAAGATGGTTCATTAATTCCCCAAAAAAAAATATTTTCTAAGTATCTATGTATCAGTATTATATCTAAAATTACTAAAACACAAATCCTAACTAGCAAAGTAAGAAACATCCTGAAAACAGAAATAACTGAAACAACCATATATAACTAACACATAAACCAAAATTATCAAAAGTATCAAGCACTGCAGTCTCAAGTTATTTGTCAAAATATCACAAAAACAGTATGAACAGTATCAAACTATCAACAGTGAAACCATGAAAACATCAATAAAACCATAATAAAGGGATTAATCAATCTCCCCTCATAATCCTGTCAAAGTCCTCATCAAAATCACCCTCATGATATAGTCCATCTCCATCACCATCTCCAGCATCAACTGCATCATCAGCAGGTCCTGATGGTCCCACTTCTGGAATATAGTTGCCTCCAGGTGCAACTCCGAAAGCATCCTCTCCACTCAAACCGGCTCCAAATGCAGCATCTCCACTGGTAGCAGCAGCTCCAGCTTCACTCCCCCCCGGAAAAGTTGGGCTGTCCCCAAGCCATTGGACATAAGGAAGGAATTGAGCTGGATCCATACCTGCATAGGAGCCTTTAAGATTATAATAGAGGTACTCCTGAAGATGGAGTTGTCCTCTATGTAAAGAAATATTCTGCTGTCTTGAATGCTGCATTTCGGTCTGCATTTCTAGTTGCATTTGTCTCAGTTGCTCTAGAATCTGATCATTAACATTGACTAGCTGTGGTTGTTCTTCCTCTTCAGGTTGAGGTTGTGGCTGAGGCTCCTGTGGTTGTCTGGCTTGCCTTTCATTGGGGTTGGTACAGTACAGCCTTATGTACCTTTTATCAATAGTCTCTCTAATTTTTATTGTAGGGTTGACCTCAACCCCCTGAGCTGCACACATGGTTGTGATCATTGCTGGAAAACCCAATGTCCTGGTTGCCTTCTCATTATTTTTATTTGTTTCAGCAGTGGCAAACTTATACATTTGTTCAGAAATAATTTGTGCTACATCCACAGTGAACCTCTTGTTCATGATGCTGTAAAGAAGATGACACCTTGCCAAGTTCATATCAGAAACATGACCTATGGGTATAATGTTTGCCAAAATAAAAGTCATCCAAATTTGTGCCAGTGTCTTCATACTTGATCTATATATCCAGAGAAGTTTATTAGATGTTCCTCTGGTATATCCATGATTTGCAATGCAAATTTTTCTCACCTCATTCCGTTCATCAAACCCATTTCTTGTTGCTTTCAACCTTTGATATGTGCATACATTCCCTTCAGAGAGTGTCAAAGGGTTTCCCAAGAACTCACTGATGGCATTTCTATCATATATCACCCATCTTCCTCTCACCTTAGACTTTCTTTCAGCTGATCCATTGTGGGGGTAAGCATTTGCATAGAATTCTCGGACAATTTCCGGATCAAACTTTGGTAGAGGGATAGCCAATTGCATCCAGTTCCTCCTGATAAGCATATTGAGAAACTTATCATATTCCCCAGGCTTCACATCAACCTTTCGTTCTGGGATAAAGTTCCATCTTTTGATTTCTTCATACCTTTCAAGCCTCCTTGCATCCCTGAACACGTTTTTGTTTGGCCTCTCAGGTGAAGGAGTGGCTGTTTTGGCCCTTTTTCCTTTATTTAGTTTTGTTGGATTGATTCCTGCTGTTGTTTTAGTTCTTCCCATTTTCTGCACATCAGAATTAACCAACCAATAACAACCAATTAATTTCAAAGGAAATCCAATATGTAACAAAATACTGCCATTCAAATTCAACAACCATTTTTATGATTTCAATATGTAATTTTACAATATTTGAACAGTATTTGGAGAATGGATTCAAAACATATAATTATTTCCAAGCATCCAAGAAAAGTTATCACAATATATTTGAGCAAGCTCAAGACACTTGACAACCTCTTGATGAACATGATCATTATTCCCAATATGCATTTATCCTTTGAAAACACAAATTCAAGAGACCAAGACATTTTACCAAACTCTTGACATACTCATAAAATTTGTTTCTTGAGTTACTTTTACAAAATAAGCATAAAACCCTTTACATACCAAACCCTTTTACATGTAATCTCAAATAACCACTTGCATCATGGAAGGCATTGTCATTTATTTAATCTTGGTATGCAATTAGTAACCTAAGACTCACTTTGCCATTCTATGGTGAACATTATAACTCCACAATTTAGGAACAAGGCAATTAACATGATAAGTATCATGGATATTTCATTAACACATTTTATCAAACACCTTGCATGCATCATTATGATTATGTGTAAAATACTTGAATCATATTCCATATTTCACCTATTTGCACAACAATCATTCAACATAATCTTCTTTCAAGTAATATTTCAAGTAATAATCAACAGTTTTCAAGCAAACCAACATATTTCATATTAACCCTCATGGTGTCTAACCTAGGGTTCGAATTGCTCTAGAAAACAGAGAAATGTTCGGTTCATTTGAAGAGGATTCAAAGGAAACTTACCTTGGAGGGTGATTGGAGGAAAGAAGAAGAAGATTGGAGTGTGAAATTGTTGATTTAAATTGAAGTGAAGCAATGCCCTAGGGGGGAAGTTCCGTCACGCACGAAAGAGAGAAGAAAGGGGTGTGTCAAAAAGTGAAGTTTCTCTCTCCAGTTGCTGTCAAAATGGTTTGGTGCGCATTTTTAAGAAAAATTCGCTCAAGCTAAACAGAATTCGCTTGAGCGAATTTCTGCCAGAGAGTGTGTAAAAATGTACCTAAATTCACTTGAGCTAATTTAAATTAGCTTGAGCGATTTTAGTCCAGAGAGCATCATTTTTCACCCCAAAATTCGCTTGAGCTAATTTAAATTAGCTTGAGCGAATTTAGTCCAAAGAGCATCATTTTTCACCCCAAAATTCGCTTGAGCTAATTTAAATTAGCTTGAGCGAATTTAGTCCAGAGAGCATCATTTTTCACCCCAAAATTCGCTTGAGCTAATTTAAATTAGCTTGAGCGAATTTTACAGAAGTTGCTTCTTTTCAAATTTTCTGCATAATTCGCTTGAGCTAATTTAAATTAGCTTGAGCGAATTTTACAGAAAATTTACTTCTCAAATCCTTTTACACTTTGCAAAATTTTCTCCCAATTTCAATCATTCAATTTTTGATTATTGCTCTCTTTTAGATTCTATCTCACACCCTAATTCACTCCCTACATTGACTTCTATGATACAATAAGGTTTCAACATTTCTTAACCAAAATGTAAGATTGAAAATCCCATTTTCCTAGTTAACCACATTTAAGTCATTTTATAGCATCCAACTACCTCAATTTAGCACCAAAACTCTTTTTCATGCAAAACAAGTTTAAATAGTTTTAAAACACTCACTGTGGCAAGTCTGTCAACCTCACCACCAAGGTATGGCTTCAACCTCTGCCCATTTACCACCCAACTTCTTTTTGATTCAGGATCTTCCAATTCAATTGCCCCATATGATCTGACTTCCTTAACTCTGAAAGGTCATTACCACTTTGATCTGAGTTTTCCAGGGAATAGCCTCAACCTGGAATTGAACAAGAGAGCTGATTGCCCGGGATGGAATTCTCTCTTCAAAATCTTCTTATCATGATACCTCTTCATTTTCTCTTTATGCAGCTTAGATTACTCATATGCATTGAGCCTTAATTCTTCTAATTCTTGTAATTGAAGTTTTCTTTTCTCTCCTGCTGCTTGTGGATCAAAATTGAGAAATTTCAAGGCCCAATATGCCTTGTGCTCCAATTCCACAGGTAAATGACAGGATTTACCATACACCAACTGAAATGGTGTTAAACCAGTTGGAGCCTTGTATGCAGTCCTGTAAGCCCAGAGTGCATCATCCAGCTTCATTGACCAATCTTTCCTTGAAGATGCCACAGTTTTCTCCAAAATTCTCTTGATTTCCCTATTTGAGACCTCTGCTTGACCATTAGTCTGTGGATGATAAGGTGATGCAATTTTGTGCCTAACTCCATAATGTTCCAAACATTTCTGAAGTTGAACATTGCAAAAATGTGAGCCTCCATCACTGATTAGCACCCTTGGAGTACCAAACCTGCAGAAAATATTCTTCTTGAGAAATTTGATCACAGTCTTAGCATCAGGTTTAGGAGATGCTATTGCCTCTACCCATTTTGACACATAATCCACTGCTACCAGAATGTATTCATTAGAAAATGAAGATGGCAGTGGTCCAACAAAGTCAATGCCCCAGCAGTCGAAAACTTCAACTTCCAAAATTGTATTAAGAGGCATTTCATGTCTTCGTGAGATTCCACCTGTTCTTTGACAATTATTGCACTGTTGAACAAAATTTGTGCATCCTTGAACAGAGAGGGCCAATAGAAACCAGATTGGAGGACTTTTGCAGCTGTCCTCTCTCCATTAAAGTGACCCCCATAAGGAGAACTATGGCAATGCCACAAGATACTTCTTGATTCCTCATTTGATACACACCTTCTGAGTAATTGATCTGATCCAATTTTGAACAGGTAAGGATCATCCCACACATACTGATGTGCCTCTCTCAGAAATTTTTTTCTTTGGTGCCAACTCAAGTCTTCAGGTATGACACCAGCAGCTTTGAAATTTGCCATGTCAGCAAACCATGGCCTTTCTTGTATAAGCATCCATTTTTCATCAGGAAATTCTTCCTGCACATCTGTCTGATTATTGGTTACTTTTGTATTCACAAGCCTGGACAAATGACCAGCTACATAATTTTCACTTCCTTTCTTGTCTTTGATTGTCAAATCAAATTCCTGTAACAATAAAATCCATCTGATCAGTCTTGGTTTGGAATCTGATTTAGTTAACAAGTATTTAATTGCAGCATGATCAGTATATACAGTAACAGAAGAACCAATCAAGTAAGATCTAAATTTTTCTAAGGCATACACAATAGCTAACAATTCCTTTTCAGTTGTTGCATAATTGATTTGTGTTTCACTAAGGACTTTGCTAGCATAATGTATAGCATGAAAAACTTTATTCTTTCTTTGACCTAACACTGCTCCTATAGCATAATCACTCGCATCACACATCAATTCAAAATCTAAATTCCAATCAGGAGCAATTATCACAGGAGCTGAAATCAATTTTTGTTTTAACAAGTCAAAAGCATGCAAGCATTCAACATCAAATTTAAAAGGTGTATCCTTATTAAGCAGATTGCTGAGTGGCTTGGCAATTTTTGAGAAGTCTTTGATGAATCTTCTGTAAAACCCAGCATGGCCTAGAAAACTTCTGATTCCCTTGACATTTGTTGGTGGTGGGAGCATTTCTATGACCTCCACTTTTGCTTTGTCAACTTCAATACCCTTGACGGATATTTTATGTCCCAACACCACTCCTTCAGTGACCATGAATTGGCATTTTTCCCAATTCAGGACCAGATTGGTATCAACACACCGCTTCAGTATGGTATTCAAATTCTCCAAGCAATGATCAAAGGATTCACCAAATACAGAGAAATCATCCATGAAAACTTCAATGCATTTTTCAACAAGATCAGAAAAAATTGCAAGCATGCATCTCTGGAAGGTTGCTGGTGCGTTACACAATCCGAAAGGCATTTTCCTGTAAGCAAACACACCAAATGGACAAGTAAAAGCAGTTTTTTCTTGATCTTCTGGATCTACAATTATCTGATTATAACCTGAGTAACCATCCAGAAAACAATAATAAGATTGTCCAGCTAACCTTTCTAACATTTGATCCATAAAAAGGAAGAGGAAAATGATCTTTTCTAGTTGCTTGATTTAATTTTCTATAATCTATACACATCCTCCAACCTGTGACTGTCCTAGTAGGGATTAATTCATTTTTATCATTATGAATAACAGTCATACCTCCCTTTTTCGGAACTACCTGGACCGGGCTGACCCAGGCACTGTCAGAGATTGGATAAATCATACCTGCATCAAGCAACTTCATTACCTCTTTCTTCACTACCTCCTTCATTGTTGGATTTAATCACCTTTGAGGTTGTGCTACAGGCTTATAATCCTGCTCCATATGAATTTTATGCATGCAATAGGATGGACTAATTCCTTTGAGATCTGACAAAGTCCAACCTATTGCTCCTTCATTAGCCTTAAGCACTTGGATCAATTTCTTTTCTTCAGAAGCAGTTAGAGCATTACTTATCACCACTGGTTTATTGCCTCCATCTGCAAGAAAAACATATTTTAAATGAGGGGGCAATACCTTTAACTCCAGCTTCTGACTTTCAGATTTAGTTTCCTGTTGCAATTTTTCAGGCTTTGATTCTTTTGATGTAATCTCCTTTGATGAATCCAGCTGTCTTAAGTACTCATAAACTTCTTTCTCATCATCTTCTTCAATTTCATTACAAACACCAATCAATGCTTTTTCTAATGGGCTTGCTTTTGACAATTGCTTTCTTGATGCTAGAAAAACCTCATCTAAGACATCCATTCTGAAACACTGTTGTTTATGTTGGCGCAAAAACCCTCTGAGATTTGGTTTTAATGACAACAAACCTGTTGATAAAATTAATGTTTTCTGTTCTTGAAGTTACTGATGTTTTGTGTGAGATCTTAGAAAGACAGGATTCATATGCTTAGCAAAGAACTCAGAAAGATCAGAAGAACCACAAGCTCAGACTGAGATTGAGAGGCTAGCACAGATTGAGTCTGATAGTAAGCCTCAGACTTATGATGAAGATAAAGATCAGCCTGAGATTGAGTAATTAATGAAAGCCCTTCCTGAGATTCAGAAAGATCAGAATAATATTGTTAAGAAGCATCAGACTTCAGAATCATTTATGGAGTATAGGTAGAACTTAGAAGTACTATATGCTGAAGGTAATTTCAGAAGAAGGCCTCAATACATATCCTCTATCAGAAAGTCTTCAAGAAGCTTAGAATGGTTTAATATGAAGTTAGCCTAAGTTGAGAGAGGTGCACATTAGAGTTAAGTCTCAGCTACAATCAGAAAAGTCTCTACTAGTAATGTCAATCATCAAGACAAGTTAAGGTGAGACGCTGACTCAAGCATAAAGATGCTATCTCATGATCAGATGCAAGCTCAGTCTAAAAATTAGCTTAAGACCAATGCTCAAAAGAGATCTCAGCATAAAGCCTAAAGAGACTCAAGCTCAGCTTGAGATGCAAGCAATGAACAGATGATAGTTCAGCTTGAGATGCAAGCAATGAACATATGCTAGTTCAGCTTGAGATGCAAGGACAGCTTGAGACGTCGTCTCAAGAACAGACGCAGCCAGATGAGATCTCAACAGAGATATAGAATCAGACTTGAGATGCAGTCTCAACAGAGATGCAGAATCAGACTTGAGATGCGGTCTCAACTTAAGATGCAGAATCAGACATGAGACAGTCTCAAGATCAGATGCAGTCTCAAGTTCAGATGCAGACATAAGACAGTCTCAGATCAGATGCAGTCTCAAGATCAGACACAGAGATCAGATGCGGACATGAGACAGATGCAGTCTCAAGATCAGACGCAGAGATCAGATGCAGACATGAGACTCAGACTTGAGATGCAGACATGAGAATCAGACTTGAGACACAGAGACGAGATGCAGAGATCAGACTCAGCTCATCAGAGACTCAGCAGCAAAAGCTAGTCAATGCAAGTACACTGTCACAACAGAGACTACACTAGAAAAGTACTGTGCACATGACAGAAAAGTAAAAGTCAGCTTCTCTCTCTTCCAACGACTAGTTAACGGCTAGTTTTTCTGAAGACTATAAAAGGAAGTCTCATTCTGTTGAGAAAGTGGTGAGACACAGTGAGACTCAGCAGAGATGCTGTTGCATAACTAGAAAAATCCAAGTCTCAAGTGAATCTCAACCTACCTACCTATGCTATCTTAGCCAATATCTTATAGTAGGTTTAGCTCTTGTTATGTACTGATTTGTATACACTCCTTGAGTGATTTAGAGAGCTATCATCTAGCTGAGCTCACGGTTTATCCATACTTTGTATGTAGTCTAAGCTAGATCAATCACATCTCATCTCATCCCACCAAGTCTCAACTAAGTCAGGAGGTGCCTGAGCTTAGTGTGAGCTATTGTAAAGCCTGGAGAGGCACTGTAAAGAGAATACTCACTGAGTTTCCTGGAGAGGCAGTTGAAAACAAAGAATACTGCATGCGTTGCCTGGAGAGGCAGTTGAGAACAAAGAATACTTGTGACTCAACCAAGGTAGGAGTGACTATGCTTGGTGTGAGGGGCGTCCTGAAGAGGCTGTAAGAATACTTGTATTGACGGGTTTGTCAATAGTGGAAATCTCACGAGTTGTGAGGACTGGACGTAGCCCAAGGTTGTGGGTGAACCAGTATAAATCTCTGTGTGCATCTCTTCTCCCTATCTCTTTATTTATGTTGTGCATCTCACGTCTCTAATCTGTTTGTTAATATAATTCTGTTCAGAGAAAACCAAACTGTAATTACTAAACTATATCCATGCATCTCATCTTACATCTCATCTCAGACCCATCTCATCTCAGATCCTATCTCAACCTGAGATCAGTCAATAGTCTCACTCATTCTCTTTTAAGGTCTTAACATTTGATGAGCCTACTATTCTCACATCCCAATTTCTGTTTACTAAACTGAATCAAATCTATTCAAAGATAATCAAGATTCATTTATCATCAAATCATCTTTACTTTATTACATAATTAATGTTGAGACAAGATCTCACCTAACCTATATGAGACTCCAAGTGTCAAAACTTGAGATCACGTCTCAACGTGAATTTAAGTGTGTGTTTTCAGGAACAATATCTTCAAGTCTCTATTCAACCCCCCCTTCTAGAGACATTCAACCAACTTCAGTTGGTATCAGAGCACGGCCTCTTGGGGTTGAGCACACCAACGTGTGAAGAGGAGAAAGATCCAAGAAAGAAAGATGGCTGAAGAGAAAGAAAATAGCTAACAAAGCTAAAAGAGAAAAAGCTCAAGCAGTTGAAACTTCTGACAAGGGGTTACGAAACTAAAAGAGGATTCAATAAAAGAATGAAGAAACACTTCAGATTAGAGAGCTTGTTGAAGAAAAAGCATCTAAAGCAGCCATGATTAATAATGAATCTCCAACGCGTATTGGGGAAATGTTCTGCAATAGTGGTCTGCTGGCTTATTGGCAATGGGTGGTGTTCCTCTGTTTTGGGCATCAATGAGCAAGCCGTGGCTTTTATGGAATAAAACCACACAAGACAAGAATAGGTTCCTCTCCCTCACGGATAAAGAGTTTGGGTAAAGGAATATTGACAAGGGCAAAGAAATATTGACAAAGCAGCTTGATGAAATTGTGGTTCCACTAAAAGGAAGCCAACCTGGACTGTGACAGAAGTAAAGGAACCGACTTGCTGAACAGCTTATTTGCAGACAAACTCTTTGGGTCAAACTAAAGAAATTGTTGAAACCTTGAAGTTGCTGACCTGGACAAAATGGTGGACACACAAGAAAAGGAAATGCTGGTAACGTTGCTCTTATTAGTTGAAATAAATATATTTTTACTATTACTTGAAACAAGCTTATCACGTTCCAATCAACGTTTAATTAAGAAACGTTATTTCCGATCTGTTTCTCTTTACAAGTGATAGTAAACTGTATATATACATATATATATATATATATAATAATGAAAATAATAGCATGTTTGTAAGTGTTTATGCAAAACAAGCTAGATAACCTTTTCTTTCTTCACGTTCTTTAAGTGAAGTAAGGTGGACAACCTTTCTCCCTTTTTATTAATCAAAAGAATAGCACTTAAAAAAAAAGAGGAAGGCAAACGTTTGAAATACCAATTGTTTTACAATGATATATGTGTGTTGAATTAATTGGTTATTATTGGTTGAGGAATTAATGCAGTTACTGGGTGTGTATCAGCTGTCTAACATCATACATTTGCTAAAATTGTTAAAATGATACATGTTTGATTACTAACCCACTTGGACCCAAAGTTAAATGGGTACCAAAATGTTCCCCTAGTGATTTGATTATGTAGAAAATTGTAACACTGATCTAGTCAAGAAGGAGGAAGAAAATATGGGATGGGCTTCTCACCTCAACTAATCAGGATATTGAGATAAAAGGATTTCAGCAAAGAAGCAAGTCTTGATATGCTTCAGCTGATATTCCAAAGTGGTCTTCTAGTTCAAATTGGAGAAGCTAACTTCCACTTGCACAAGTGTCCTTTGCTGTCTAGAAATGGGAAGCTGAACAGAATCAATGAATCATATATGATTTTCATGTCCCTGACTTAAATGAGTCAGTTATGGATGATCTTCCTAGTGGATCTAAGGCTTTTGAGCCTGCAGCAAAATTCTGCTATGGAATTACCATTGAATTAACATTTGGAATTATCTCTGAGCTAAGGTGTGATACTAAGTATCTTGAAATAACCAAGGACCTAGAAGAAGACAATCATATATTCAAAACTGAAGCACTCCTTAGCTATGTGGTTCTGTCTTCATGAAGAGACTCCTTGGAAGTGTTGAAAAGCTGTGAAAAGTTGTCTCCATATGAAGAGAACCTCCAAATAGTTTAAAGATGCAGTGAGTCTACCGCTTGGAAAATTTGTGCTAATCCAATAGAATAAAGAAGACCACCGAAGAGTTTATAGCCCAAAATGAAATGTCATAAAAGGTTCAAGTACGAATCAGTTGGGTCCTCCTTATGGGTCGTTTGAAGATCTTGCAAATTCTTAGAATTGATCACTTTATTATTGCCATTAAGATTGGAGGTTGAAGTTGCTTATACACACACAAGGAACGCCCATTGGTAATATCAATCTCTTATCCCTCCTTGCACTTGGACTAAAACATACTTGATCAAATCATTGATAAATTCTGTTTTGTGTCTCTACTAGTTTTAATGGCATCATGTTTGTAAGTGTTTTAATATTTATGCAAAGCATGCTAAGACTTCTAGCCATGTTTGCAAAAGACATGAAAATCTCTTTGATCATTATTTGTTGCCTCTGCTGTTGTTATTTGAAATTCTGAACAACAAATCAAAATCATATTTTTACTCCCTCTTAAATGCTTAAATGTCTCATATGCTCACTTAGAGTTTGGAGTATCAAATGATAGATGTCCTCTTGTTGGAAAATGCTTAATATATGATCATATCTGTGAAACAAATTGTCAATTTGAAATCTGAATATTTTCTGAACATTCTACAACATCCAAAGTAACTATAGAGTCTACAATATTCTCATTGCTCAATATGTGAAAGAAAATATGCATGATAGTTTTGACAAGACTAATCCTACACTTGAGATGAGAAAGATTGTAGATTTGGAGACAAAATGGAATGCTTGGATCTCAACAAGAACAATATGAGAAAATCCTCATATATAAGTCAAAAGGATGTTCAGAAATTACAAAAAAGCAAGAAAGTACAGCTGCACTTGAGAGAGTCTCAAGTTGAGACTGAGCCTGAGACTTAGATGGAGAGAAGACCAAGTGAGACTCTTGTTGCAGCTCTGATCTTGACAAGCTCAAAAAGGAAATTCATGAATTTTAGAAAATAGCTACTGCACAAGAGAGCAAGTGCTTTACCACAATATGAGAAAGAGAAAGAAGCTTCTAAGAGAAGAAAGCACAAGGAGATGTCTAAGTTCAAAAATGCAGAAGCTGATCAGTTTATCTCTACTTATATCAAGCTGCAAATTTTTAAGTCATATGGATCAAATGACAACTTGAGGAATGCTTCATAAGGTACTCTGAAACTCTAATCTTTCATGATGATGCATATGTGGTATTCTCATCTTGAAAGATAGGATTTAAAGTATGATGATGCTATGCAGAATTTAGAAATCATTTTTCAATGATAAACATATGCTTATTTGAATGATTCTGTGCTGTTTGGATAATTTGAATTCTGAATGCTTCTCTGTCATGATCTTAATACAGTTTTGAATCTCAACTATTGTGAGTATGCTGTAATACAACATATGCTTAAGTTATGATCTTGCATCATGTGGGAATTTGAGTTTAAAATCCATGTATGATGAAACATGAGTTAATCATATGAAAAGATATCCTTGAGTCAATTTCATGATAAAAGAGAAAAAGAGTAAACTTGGAAAGATTGAATTGTTTAGGAGAAATATTTCTACAAGCCAAGCCTATATGATCTCCATTCCTTTAATCAAGGCAATCTTCTAAGAAATTGATATAAAAAGAAAATTATGAGATTGAAGACTCATAAAAGGATTTTGAAACAAGTAGGCAAAGAGGTTATTGCACTGTATGCAGAAGTGTTTCTGATATAGCCTGACTAAAATGATCATAACTTGAGCTAAAAAATTTATTTTTGAGTAAAACCAATTTTGTTGGAAAGCTAACTCATAAGAGTACAAAATTGGAAAGTTTGAAGCTGTTATACTAAGCAGAGAAGTACCAGAAAATTTGTTAACACAGCTGCAGTTCTACAAATGCTCATAGAAACATGTTTACTTAAAATCATCATAACTGGAGCTGTAGGTATTATTTTTCTGTGAGACCAATTTTATTGGAAAGATAATTTAAAATAGAATCAAACTGGAAAGTTTGAGATTTTTATATAAATCACAGAAGTGCCAGTAAATCTATGAACACGGTTGCAGTGTTACAAGCTTCAATGTAAACATGTTCACTTAAAAATGTCATAACAAAAGTTATAGAAATACTTTTTTAGTGAAACAAATTTTGTGTGAAAGATATTCTATATGAGTATCAAACTGGACATTTTGAAGATTTTATACTAACCACAACAGTGCCAGTAAATTCGTGAACATAGTCTCACTGATGCAAAGTCTGATATAAACCTGTTCACTTAAATTGATCATAACTGGTGCTAGAGAAATGATTTTTGAGTGAAACCAGTTTTGTATGAAAGCTAGCTCATATAAGTATTTGACTGGAAAGTTTCAGAATTTTGCATCATCTTCATAACTCCCAGCAAACACTTCAAGTGGACTGATCTCTCATGCAGTCAAATCTGAACACATCTGTTTTGCATGCTTATATCTGGTGCTAGAAAAAGCCTTTTCAAATGAAACCAGTTGGATTTGAAAGATGTTGTTCTATGGTTCAACAATATTAATTTTCACTATTTTTGGATGCATAGATTGATCACAGTGAATGTAAAACCAGACCTGTCACAGTAAGCACTCTATTATAGAACAACCAATTTTAATCACTCATATCTTATGATAGAAAAATCCAAATGAAATGACTTTTATATCATTTTAAAGCTTGTGATGTCTAGTTTATTGTGTTGAAATTTCATATTTTTATGAACTAGAAATAACTCACAAGTACAGATTAAAGTAGCTAAGTCAATGGATGTTTTCTGATTTGGTGCTGAAACTTCAAGTTAAAATATCTCTTGTTGTACCAATCCAAATGAGTTGATTTTTGTGGCATTGGAAAGTTGTCATGATGTGGTTTATTGTGATAGAATATAAATTTCTAGATCAATCTATGATAGGAGCAGTACTTGTCAAAGATTAAGTATATATGATAGAAAAATAGTGAGACTTGATCTCTTGAAAGTGATATCTTTGACAATGTCCTCTTAATTCCCAAGTCTGTGATAAACTCTGGCATATCAAAAGTAAATTATTGTATCAAATTGATGTGCATATTATGATTTGGAATATTAGGGGAATCAATGAGTATGAAAGGAACTTAACATTGAATATCACAATCTTTGAAAAATTATCAGAACAGATCTTGTTTGCTGAAAAATGTGCTTTGATTATGATCTTATCTGCAAATCATATTGATAAATTTCTGTTCTGTGTTCCCCTGCTGTCTAAAATCTGTAATCTTGATCTTTTATGTCTTTTATCCATGTTCTACAAAGTTAACTCACTATGGGCATAAAATTCAAGGTGAGTAACACATTTAGGGGGAGTAGTTGGTTCGATGTTTGTGCTGAATGTATTATTTCTGCTTGATCATACATCAAATGAAATTTCTATCATCTAATCAAGTATGAAAACAGAATAAGTTACTTGTTCTAGTTTAAGATTGAGTTCTGTTTTCTGATAATCTATCCTAACTGCATCCCCTACTCAATGTTGGAGTAAATAATGATCATTATGAAAGTTGAATTTTCTGCATCAACTATTAAAGAGTTGCTAAAACCAGCAACTTTGGAAATATGAGCAGAACCTTTACATCTTGAGGGGGAGTCAGCCAAATTATTTGCAAATGTGTTTACCATGTATGCTGACTCAGTTGGGGTGTGATTATTTATGGATTTTGATGAATGCATATACCTTTTTCCTCTACAACTCTAGAAATTACTCTTTATCTTTCTTGAGGGAATGTTAAAATGAAAAGAGAATGGGAAAATAGCTCTCTTGAGGTTTGAATTGTGAAAGATGATCAAAGAGAAAACTGTAAGAATGAAGTTTAAGAAGATTCTGAACTTAGTAAGAGAGTTTCTGCAAAATATGGATATCAAGTTACTAAGAAATTCTGGAATCTGGACTCTAAAAGCTCTTCTTCTTACCTTAGTCTTTGATTTTTCTATTCTAACTTACTTATTGGAGCATTTATCCCTTTCCATATCATATTGCTTCATCTAAAATTCTTGGGATCATTGTTATAACCATATGTGTGATCTATTGTTTTATCATTCTAGGGTAATTGAGAATATTATTGCATATATCTCTTGCTCAAAACCCTCTGTTAAGATCAACCATATGCTTGACAAGTGAAAATCATGTCTTTAATGCCATTAGTATAATTGAAAATCAATAAGAGGTGATTATTTGACAGATTTTTCAGATGCTATGTATTTGATATATTTCTCCTTCCATCTTTTTGTTGATGCCAAAAGGGGGAGAAATAGGAAAGTAATTGTCATGTGCATAATAGCATAACATAATTCTGAATCATGCTATCATATTATAGTTTGCATTAAACATTGTTAAGCATGAATTCAGGGGGAGTTCAATTGAGTGGATCATATTATGAAAAGTATATAGAATCCTATCATCCCTTATATGCTATTATACATGAAAACTTAATTTTGTTCAAATAGGTTTGTCATCATCAAAAAGGGGGAGATTGTTGGTGCAAAAACCCTCTGAGATTTGGTTTTAATGACAACAAACCTGTTGATCAAAATTAATGTTTTCTGTTCTTGAAGTTACTGATGTTTTGTGTGAGATCTTAGAAAGATAGGATTCATACGCTTAGCAAAGAACTCAGAAAGATCAGAAGAACCACAAGCTCAGACTGAGATTGAGAGGCTAGCACAGATTGAGTCTGATAGTAAGCCTCAGACTTATGATGAAGATAAAGATCAGCCTGAGATTGAGTAATTAATGAAAGCCCTTCCTGAGATTCAGAAAGATCAGAATCCTATTGTTAAGAAGCATCAGACTTCAGAATCATTTATGGAGTATAGGTAGAGCTTAGAAGTACTATATGCTGAAGGTAATTTCAGAAGAAGGCCTCAATACATATCCTTTATCAGAAAGTCTTCAAGAAGCTTAGAATGGTTAAATATGAAGTTAGCCTAAGTTGAGAGAGGTGCACATTAGAGTTAAGTCTCAGCTACAATCAGAAAAGTCTCTACTAGTAATGCCAATCATCAAGACAAGTTAAGGTGAGACGCTGACTCAAGCATAAAGATGCTATCTCATGATCAGATGCAAGCTCAGTCTAAAAATCAGCTTAAGACCAATGCTCAAAAGAGATCTCAGCATAAAGCCTAAAGAGACTCAAGCTCAGCTTGAGATGCAAGCAATGAACATATGATAGTTCAGCTTGAGATGCAAGCAATAAACATATGCTAGTTCAGCTTGAGATGCAAGGACAGCTTGAGACGTCGTCTCAAGAACAGACGCAGCCAGATGAGATCTCAACAGAGATATAGAATCAGACTTGAGATGCATTCTCAACAGAGATGCAGAATCAGACTTGAGATGCAGTCTCAACTTAAGATGTAGAATCAGACATGAGACAGTCTCAAGATCAGATGCAGTCTCAAGTTCAGATGCAGACATAAGACAGTCTCAGATCAGATGCAGTCTCAAGATCAGACACAGAGATCAGATGCGGACATGAGACAGATGCAGTCTCAAGATCAGACGCAGAGATCAGATGCAGACATGAGACTCAGACTTGAGATGCAGACATGAGAATCAGACTTGAGACACAGAGACGAGATGCAGAGATCAGACTCAGCTCATCAGAGACTCAGCAGCAAAAGCTAGTCAATGCAAGTACACTGTCACAGCAGAGACTGCACCAGAAAAGTACTGTGCACATGACAGAAAAGTAAAAGTCAGCTTCTCTCTCTTCCAACGACTAGTTAACGACTAGTTTTTCTGAAGACTATAAAAGGAAGTCTCATTCTGTTGAGAAAGTGGTGAGACACAGTGAGACTCAGCAGAGATGTTGTTGCATAACTAGAAAAATCCAAGTCACAAGTGAATCTCAACCTACCTACCTATGCTATCTTAGCCAACATCTTATAGTAGGTTTAGCTCTTGTTATGTACTGATTTGTATACACTCCTTGAGTGATTTAGAGAGCTATCATCTAGCTGAGCTCACGGTTTATCCATACTTTATATGTAGTCTAAGCTAGATCAATCACATCTCATCTCATCCCACCAAGTCTCAAATAAGTTAGGAGGTTCCTGAGCTTAGTGTGAGCTATTGTAAAGCCTGGAGAGGCACTGTAAAGAGAATACTCACTGAGTTTCCTGGAGAGGCAGTTGAGAACAAAGAATACTGCATGCGTTTCCTGGAGAGGCAGTTGAGAACAAAGAATACTTGTGACTCAACCAAGGTAGGAGTGCCTATGCTTGGTGTGAGGGGCGTCCTGAAGAGGCTGTAAGAATACTTGTATTGACGGGTTTGTCAATAGTGGAAATCTCACGAGTTGTGAGGACTGGACGTAGCCCAAGGTTGTGGGTGAACCAGTATAAATCTCTGTGTGCATCTCTTCTCCCTATCTCTTTATTTATGTTGTGCATCTCACGTCTCTAATCTGTTTGTTAATATAAATC
Organism: Sesbania bispinosa; assembly: GCA_026901365.1. Classification (NCBI taxonomy): domain Eukaryota; kingdom Viridiplantae; phylum Streptophyta; class Magnoliopsida; order Fabales; family Fabaceae; genus Sesbania; species Sesbania bispinosa. The sequence continues at coordinate 328,892 of QLOH01000399.1, forward strand.
TGTTCAGAGAAAACCAAACTGTAATTACTAAACTATATCCATGCATCTCATCTTACATCTCATCTCAGACCCATCTCATCTCAGATCCTATCTCAACCTGAGATCAGTCAATAGTCTCACCCATTCTCTTTTAAGGTCTTAACATTTGATGAGCCTACTATTCTCACATCCCAATTTCTGTTTACTAAATCAAAGATAATCAAGATTCATTTATCATCAAATCATCTTTACTTGATTACATAATTAATGTTGAGACAAGATCTCACCTAACCTATATGAGACTCCAAGTGTCAAAACTTGAGATCACGTCTCAATGTGAATTTAAGTGTGTGTTTTCAGGAACAATATCTTCAAGTCTCTATTCAACCTCCCCTTCTAGAGACATTCAGCCAACTTCAGTTTATCCTTTGGATGTTGCATAGCTTCAAATACATTAAAGTTGACTTCATCATCTTGTACCATGACCTTCAATTTGCCATCATCAACATCAATTATTACTTTAGTTGTCTTCATGAAAGGTCTTCCCAGTATCAGAGGAACCTCAACATCTTCCTCTATATCCATTACCACAAAGTCAACTGGGAATACAAATTTGTCAACTTTAACCAGTACATCTTCAGCAACACCATAGGGGTATTTCATGGATCTATCAGCTAACTGTAATGTCATCCTTGTAGGTCTCACCTCCAGATCTCCTATTCTCTTCAACATAGATAAAGGCATCAAATTAATACTGGCTCCCAAGTCAAGTAATGCCTTACCTACTGGCAGTTTTCCAATGGTTACAGGAATAGTGAAGCTTCCAGGGTCTTTGGATTTCTGAGGCAAAGATTTCTGAATTATAGCACTGCACCCTGCCTCCAGCTCCACTGTCTCTTCAGAAAATCTCCTTTTCTTTGTTAGAAGCTCTTTCATGAACTTTGCATATGTTGGCATCTGCTCCATTGCTTCTACAAAAGGAATATTTATTTGCAGTCTTTTAAATATATCCATAAATCTTGCAAACTGCCTTTCCTTGTCTCTTTTTGATGGATTCTGAGGGTAAGGTAGATTCTTCAATTGTGGAACCTGTTTCTCAACCTTCTCCCTCTTTCTCTCTTCACTTTTATTTTCTTCCTCTTTTTCTTTTCCTTTTTTCAACTCTCTATTTACAGCCTCACTTTTATTTTGTTCTTCCTCTCCCTCACACTCATTTTTCTCTACTTCATTCTCTTTTTCCTCCAAAACTTCCTCCTCTACTAATAGGTTGTCACCAATCCCTCTACCTACAACTCTTCCACTCCTTGTAGTGATAGATTTGCAATGCTCCTTTGGATTGGTTTGTGTGTTGGCTGAGAAGTGTCCTGATTGTTGATCTGATAACTGCTTTGCCAACTGTCCAACCTGTGTCTCAAGATTTCTGATTGCAGATTCGGTATTTTTCTGATTTGACATAGAAGTCTGCATGAATTTCTCCAATGTATCCTCCAATTTTGATGTTCTTTCATGCACAGAAGGATAGTGTTGTTGTTGTTGTTGGTAAGGGGCTTGTCTATTAGAAGGTCCAGCTTCTTGTCTCCATCCAAAGTTCTGTTCTGATTGTTTCTCCATCCCTGCGAAAAACTATTAGCATAATTATTAGGATTGGTAGAGAAATTACCTGGTCTCCCCTGATTAGCCATATAATTAATTTGTTCTTCCTGCTGGCTGTCTTGATAAGAACAGTGACCGTTTGGGTGGTCACCTCCACAGAAATCACAAACCAAAGGTTGTTGTACCGGACCAGGACCAGAATGCACTGAATGTAATTGTTGAGGAAGCTTAGACATTTGCTTAGTCAGTGGCTCAATCTGCTGAGTTAATATTTTATTCTGAGCCAGAATAGCATCAGTAGTACTCAGATCAAGCACTTCTCTTCTTTGCATTGTACCCCTTTCACGTTGAGCCTGTTGATCAGCAGATGCTAAACCTTCAATAATTCTTGTTGCCTGTTCTGCATCTACTGATAACATAGTTCCTCCAGCTGCTGCATCCAAAATCATTTTTGTATCGGGCAAAAGACCATTGCAAAATGTATTCAACTGAGTTATGTCTTCAAATCCATGGTTGGGACATCTCCTCAGCAAGGACTTGAATCTTTCCCAAGCTTCAAAAAGAGATTCATCTGGTCCCTGCTTGAATTGTGAAATGTCTGCCTTAGCCTTGATGTATCTAGAGGGCGGAAAGAATCTATTCAGAAATTTTGCCTCTACTACACTCCAGCTAGTCAAACTCTGATTAGGATGAGATTTAAGCCATTCCTTTGCTTTTCCTACCAATGAGAAAGGGAACAAACGTAAGTATACACTTTCTAAGTCCTCTTCCTCAAAACCCATTGTTGCAATTAATTCATAAAAAGTAGAAAGGTGGGTATATGGATCTTCATGATCCATTCCATGAAACTGGTGGGCACTGATCAAGCTCAGGAATGCAGGCTTCATTTCAATTGCTTTTGTTGCAGCTGGTACTACAATGCTTGAAAAATGTCTGGGACTCTGCTGCAAAGCATAGTCTCCCAGAGTTCTCCTTGGTGGATCTCTTCTTTCTCCAGCCATATTTTCAATTTCTGGATTGATTGGACTAGGTGTGCGGAGGGTGTTTGAAGATTCACCTGTTGCCTATCCTTGTCTTTTCTTTCTATTTTTACCTCTGTTTTTCCGAGCCGTCTTCTCAATTTCTGGGTCAAATTCCAATTGATCTTCAGGCACCTGACCTCTCAATAACATAAATTAACACAACTCAAACAAGGATTAGCACAAGGATGAAAGTATAAACAAAAACTAACTAAAAAGGTAAAATTATTCACAATACTTAATGAACTAGATAAACTTTGAACTGACACCGCTTCCCTGGCAACGGCGCCAAAAACTTGTTGGCTGCTAGGCAAGTGTACCTATTAGTCAACTGTAGTAATATGAAAATAAATTCAGAGTGTCGATCCCACGAGGAGTTGGTAGTTCAAAGTTGTATTAATTCAAAAAGTATATATATATATAAAAGAGAGTGGTTTGATTCATGATTGATATAGGTATTTAAAGTAAAATTCTAGCAAGTAATAAAACAAAGTATAAAACTTGAATTGAGATATCAGTGAGAAAAACTGGGATTGAATTTCATCTATCTCCCTCGTCTATATTCTGGTTGTATATCAATATATAGTATTCATAACTACCAATATAGATGCATACACAAAAGTCATTTATATTGATTCCTCAATTATAAAATTCATAAGATTAATCTCTTGAATATTGATTCCTCATATATCCAATAGATCATCCAACATTAAGTTCAAGTATTAAAGCATTCAATATATCGAAATCTATTCCTAGTATAATGATATATCGACTATTTTCGTTCAGATCGGATTTTCAGAAATACTTTCCAGTTAGATCCAAAAATCTAAATCTAGAATCTATTGATCAGATAGAATCAAAGACATATAAACATAACGAAAATAACAATATCGATAGAAACGAAATCACTATATAAAAATATAACCAGAATATATCCGAGTTCGAGTCGATTTACATTCAATCCCAAAAGAGGAGATTAGCTACTCATGGTAGCTTGTACAATCATGAAAATATGAAGGAGAAGATGAAGAAATCTGATTCCGCAACTTGCATTCGTCTTTGGAGTCTTCGTTCTATTTTCGGAAAATGTTGAACTGATGATAACTGACTTCGAATTCTGTTTTGTGATGCTGAATAAGTGAAAATTCGCTTGAGCTAAAAATTTTAGCTCAAGCCAATAGAATTCTTCATGGTGAAGAAAAGTAAATTCGCTCAAGCTAAATAAATTCGCTTGAGCGAATTTAGCACCCAAAAACACCCTTCTCTGGTCCAAATTCGCTTGAGCTAAAAATTTTGGCTCAGGCGAATTTACTTTTCTTGAAATCTTTCTTTTCTCCTTGCTGTTCAAATTCCTTTGCTTCTAGTTAATCCTCTTCAACTTTACCTGCAATTAAACACCAAAAATGGGGATCGGAATGCCTCAATTAAGTCAGTACTCAGATATTATCATTTAAATCCAAAGTTCTATAAATTGGAGGAAATTAACTGAAGAATGGCTACATTTAACCCATTAGTGCCAAGTTTCTATATGCAAATAACCTAATCTGTGGCACTTATCAACTCCCCCCAACTTAGAATCTTGCTTGTCCTCAAGCAAAGTAAATAATTAAAATCAACTAGACAAACCCTTAACTCCTGAAAATGGTTATTTGGAAATCATTTCCATGGTCCTTCAAGAAGCAACCTCACATCCAAACTACAGAATTGAATCAAGAATTCATGGCAACTACAACATCAAATAGAAAGAGGACAATAGTGCAATCAATCACCAAAAGAAACAAGTATAACAATGATATGATTCTAATCAAGGAAATTTTTCTCTCAAATCTCACTGGTGAGTGTTTCTCTCTATTTTCACTGAAATTGCACAAATCAACCTTGCTAGTCATTTCCAATTCAATTACAATCACATAATTGGCATGGATCTTAAGGTCTTAAAAGGGATGTAATGAGGCTAGGCTTCCAAGAAGATTGGTTTTTCAGGTTAATCAAAAAGCACAATTGAAGAAAAGAGAGCATAAGCATTTTTAATTCAATTCAAATCAACTCTATATTTTTGACACTTCAATACATCCACTTTTCATTTTTCACAATTTACTCCTTTCTTTATTTATTGTATTTTTCTTCTTTTTCTCTTCTATGAATTTTCTTTTAAAGGAGTAAATTGTATAATTCAACCTCTTTGTAAAAACTTTCACTAACCCATATTTGATCTGCTACTAATTAAATGCACCTATGCTCTCCTTCTTTTGTTGTGCAAGGTAAGGATGACATTTTTCAATTTAGGCTTAAGGTGCAATATCAAAGAATAATTAAGCTCAAATGGGCTAGCAAAAATTTGGTTAATTTTAAGGTTGGCTCTTTGGCTCTAGCTTTTTATGTTCAGCAAAATTGCCTTAATCATTTCCATGCCTTTTATGCAATGTTATGAAAAAGAAACTCAAGCAATATCAACTTGGTCAATTACCAGTGAAACTCTCAGTCTGTTTATGGATTCACATACTCACTGGGTTATCTGTGGCTTTTCGTTGATTATATCATCTATTGTTACAATTATTTATTTTGGTCAATTATCATGCACAACTGTCCTAGTTCTATTTGATTATGCAATTGACCACATTTTCTTTTTCTCTTCTTTTATTCAGATTGTTCAGTCATCTTATCTTAGAACACTTACTGAATCTTGATTTCCTTTTTAACCAAATTCCTCAAGAAAGATGGTTCATTATATCCCAAAAAAAAAATATTTTCTAAGTATCTATGTATCAGTATTATATCTAAAATTACTAAAACACAAATCCTAACTAGCAAAGTAAGAAACATCCTGAAAACAGAAATAACTGAAACAACCATATATAACTAACACATAAACCGAAATTATCAAAAGTATCAAGCACTGCAGTCTCAAGTTATCTGTCAAAATATCACAAAAACAGTATAAACAGTATCAAACTATCAACAGTGAAACCATGAAAACATCAATAAAACCATAATAAAGGGATTAATCAATCTCCCCTCATAATCCTGTCAAAGTCCTCATCAAAATCACCCTCATGATATAGTCCATCTCCATCACCATCTCGAGCATCAACTGCATCATCAGCAGGTCCCGATGGTCCCACTTCTGGAATATAGTCGCCTCCAGGTGCAACTCTAAAAGCATCCTCTCCACTCAAACCAGCTCCAAATGCAACATCTCCACTGGTAGCAGCAGCTCCAGCTTCACTCCCCCCCCCCCCGGAAAAGTTGGGCTGTCCCCAGGCCATTGGACATAAGGAAGGAATTGAGCTGGACCCATACCTGCATAGGAGCCTTTAAGATTATAATAGAGGTACTCCTGAAGATGGAGTTGTCCTCTATGTAAAGAAATATTCTGCTGTCTTGAATGTTGCATTTCAGTCTTCATTTCTAGCTGCATTTGTCTCAGTTGCTCTAGAATCTGATCATTAACATTGACTAGCTGTGGTTGTTCTTCCTTTTCAGGTTGAGGTTGTGGCTGAGGCTCCTGTGGTTGTCTGGCTTGCCTTTCATTGGGGTTGGTACAGTACAGCCTTATGTACCTTTTATCAATAGTCTCTCTGATTTTTATTGTAAGGTTGACCTCAACCCCCTGAGCTGCACACATGGCTGTGATCATTGCTGGAAAACCCAATGTCCTGGTTGCCTTCTCATTATTTTTATTTGTTTCAGCAGTGGCAAACTTATACATTTGTTCAGAAATAATTTGTGCTACATCCACAGTGAACCTCTTGTTCATGATGTTGTAAAGAAGATGACACCTTGCCAAGTTCATATCAGAAACATGACCTATGGGTATAATGTTGGCCAAAATAAAAGTCATCCAAATTTGTGCCAGTGTCTTCATACTTGATCTATATATCCGGAGAGGTTTATTAGATGTTCCTCTGGTATATCCATGATTTGCAATGCAAATTTTTCTCACCTTATTCCGTTCATCAAACTCATTTCTTGTTGCTTTCAACCTTTGATATGTGCATACATTCCCTTCAGAGAGTGTCAAAGGGTTTCCCAAGAACTCACTGATGGCATTTCTATCATATATCACCCATCTTCCTCTCACCTTAGACTTTCTTTCAGCTGATCCATTGTGGGGGTAAGCATTTGCATAGAATTCTCTGACAATTTCCGGATCAAACTTTGGTAGAGGATTAGCCAATTGCATCCAGTTCCTCCTGATAAGCATATTGAGAAACATATCATATTCCCCAGGCTTCACATCAACCTTTCGTTCTGGGATAAAGTTCCATCTTTTGATTTCTTCATACCTTTCAAGCCTCCTTGCATCCCTGAACACGTTTTTGTTTGGCCTCTCAGGTGAAGGAGTGGCTGTTCTGGCCCTTTTTCCTTTCTTTAGTTTTGTTGGATTGATTCCTGCTGTTGTTTTAGTTCTTCCCATTTTCTGCACATCAGAATTAACCAACCAATAACAGCCAATTAATTTAAAAGGAAATCCAATATGTAACAAAATACTGCCATTCAAATTCAACAACCATTTTTATGATTTCACTATGTAATTTTACAATATTTGAACAGTATTTGGAGAATTGATTCAAAACATATAATTATTTCCAAGCATCCAAGAAAAGTTATCACAATATATTTAAGCAAGCTCAAGACACTTGACAACCTCTTGATGAACATGATCATTATTCCCAATATGCATTTATCCTTTGAAAACACAAATTCAAGAGACCAAGACATTTTACCAAACTCTTGACATACTCATAAAATTTGTTTCTTGAGTTACTTTTACAAAATAAGCATAAAACCCTTTACATACCAAACCCTTTTACATGTAATCTCAAATAACCACTTGCATCATGGAAGGCATTGTCATTTATTTAGTCTTGGTATGCAATTAGTAACCTAAGACTCACTTTGCCATTCTATGGTGAACATTATAACTCCACAATTTAGGAAGAAGGCAATTAACATGATAAGTATCATGGATATTTCATTAACACATTTTATCAAACACCTTGCATGCATCATTATGATTATGTGTAAAATACTTGAATCATATTCCATATTTCACCTATTTGCACAACAATCATTCAACATAATCTTCTTTCAAGAAATATTTCAAGTAATAATCAACAGTTTTCAAGCAAACCAACACATTTCATATTAACCCTCATGGTGTCTAACCTAGGGTTCGAATTGCTCTAGAAAACAGAGAAATGTTCGGTTCATTTGAAGAGGATTCAAAGGAAACTTACCTTGGAGGGTGATTGGAGGAAAGAAGAAGAAGATTGGAGTGTGAAATTGTTGATTTAAATTGAAGTGAAGCAATGCCCTAGGGGGGGAAGTTCCGTCACGCACGAAAGAGAGAAGAAAGGGGTGTGTCAAAAAGTGAAGTTTCTCTCTCCAGTTGCTGTCAAAATGGTTTGGTGCGCATTTTTAAGAAAAATTCACTCAAGCTAAACAGAATTCGCTTGAGCGAATTTTTGCCAGAGAGTGTGTAAAAATGTAACTAAATTCGCTTGAGCTAATTTAAATTAGCTTGAGCGAATTTAGTCCAAAGAGCATCATTTTTCACCCCAAAATTCGCTTGAGCTAATTAAAATTAGCTTGAGCGAATTTTACAGAAGTTGCTTCTTTTCAAATTTTCTGCATAATTCGCTTGAGCTAATTTAAATTAGCTTGAGCGAATTTTACAGAAAATTTACTTCTCAAATCCTTTTACACTTTGCAAAATTTTCTCCCAATTTCAATCATTCAATTTTTGATTATTGCTCTCTTTTAGATTCTATCTCACACCCTAATTCACTCCCTACATTGACTTCTATGATACAACAAGGTTTCAACATTTCTTAACCAAAATGTAAGATTGAAAATCCCATTTTCCTAGTTAACCACATTTAAGTCATTTTATAGCATCCAACTACCTCAATTTAGCACCAAAACTCTTTTTCATGCAAAACAAGTTTAAATAGTTTTAAAACACTCAAATACACATGTGTGGGCCAATTGAGACAATAAAATGCTAAAAATTGACTTAAAGCACACAAGCACAAAAATATGTACAAAATCACAAAGACACATAAAATTGGAATCTAAAATGCAAAACAGAATTAAACACTGGGTTGCCTCCCAGGAAGCGCTTGTTTAACGTCACTTAGCTTGACGCCTGTTTCACTATGAGTCCTTCAAAAAGATCACTGTGGCAAGTCTGTCAACCTCACCACCAAGGTATGGCTTCAACCTCTGCCCATTTACCACCCAACTTCTTTTTGATTCAGGATCTTCCAATTCAATTGCCCCATATGATCTGACTTCCTTAACTCTGAAAGGTCATTACCACTTTGATCTGAGTTTTCCAGGGAATAGCCTCAACCTGGAATTGAACAAGAGAGCTGATTGCCCGGGATGGAATTCTCTCTTCAAAATCTTCTTATCATGATACCTCTTCATTTTCTCTTTATACAGCTTAGATTACTCATATGCATTGAGCCTTACTTCTTCTAATTCTTGTAATTGAAGTTTTCTTTTCTCTCCTGTTGCTTGTGGATCAAAATTGAGAAATTTCAAGGCCCAGTATGCCTTGTGCTCCAATTCCACAGGTAAATGACAGGATTTACCATACACCAACTGAAATGGTGTTAAACCAGTTGGAGCCTTGTATGCAGTCCTGTAAGCCCAGAGTGCATCATCCAGCTTCATTGACCAATCTTTCCTTGAAGATGCCACAGTTTTCTCCAAAATTCTCTTGATTTCCCTATTTGAGACCTCTGCTTGACCATTAGTCTGTGGATGATAAGGTGATGCAATTTTGTGCCTAACTCCATAATGTTCCAAACATTTCTGAAGTTGAACATTGCAAAAATGTGAGCCTCCATCACTGATTAGCACCCTTGGAGTACCAAACCTGCAGAAAATATTCTTCTTGAGAAATTTGATCACAGTCTTAGCATCAGCTTTAGGAGATGATATTGCCTCTACCCATTTTGACACATAATCCACTGCTACCAGAATGTATTCATTAGAAAATGAAGATGGCAGTGGTCCAACAAAGTCAATGCCCCAACAGTCGAAAACTTCAACTTCCAGAATTGTATTAAGAGGCATTTCATGTCTTCGTGAGATTCCACCTGTTCTTTGACAATTATTGCACTGTTGAACAAAATTGTGTGCATCCTTGAACAGAGAGGGCCAATAGAAACCAGATTGGAGGACTTTTGCAGCTGTCCTCTCTCCATTAAAGTGACCCCCATAAGGAGAACTATGGCAATGCCACAAGATACTTCTTGATTCCTCATTTGATACACACCTTCTGAGTAATTGATCTGATCCAATTTTGAACAGGTAAAGATCATCCCACACATACTGATGTGCCTCTCTCAGAAATGTTGTATTCTCCCCAACAGGAAGGATACATTCATCGTCTCAGACATGGAAAGATTTGTGCTGATTCATCTTCTCAAAAGAAAGAGACTAAATCTTCCAAGAATCATCCTCTATCATATGATGAGAAGAAAATTAGAAGAAGTCAAAGTCTTTCCCCATACTACACTGATTATGAAAATCCTTCAATATAAAGGATTTCCTATTGAAAGATTCTTTGACCAGAAGCCATCACCCTTGTTCACTATAAAGGAATATGAACATTCTAAGGGGACATCAGCAGAGGAAAATGAAGCCCAAAGACTTTCGTCGTCAACCCAAAGCGAAATAGAATCTTCTGACTATCTAAGTGTTCATGGAAATTTAAGAGAAATATTCAGAAGAAGTAAGATAAAAAGGTTGGACGAACATATTGAACATCTGGAAGAAACACTCAGATTCCATCAAAGTGAACTACGATTGCTGAAGAGAGATACTGATGAGAACCAATCTAATGATCAATGATATACGTGTGTCCTGTTTCGGAGTCTTTGTTTCTATGTCTTTGTGCTTATATTTTTAATGATATTGAAATTCTAGTTTGTTTGAAGTCTTTCTGTTTTTGATTCCTTTGTGTTAATATCTGTGCATAATTAAGAACATAATTCTTTCTTAACCGATTAACAAATTGTATTTCTAGAAGATAAATTTAATTAACTTAATAAGAGAATTAAAAATAACCATCTTAATAAGACAATTTCTAAATTTGATAAAATGTTATCTGTAATTTTAAAATACTTAATAATTAACAAATTACAACCAGGTGCTACTGAAAGGTATTTCTAGTTTATGCATGTTTCAGAAAACAGGTTTTTGAAGATAATCTCAAGAAGACCATCAGAAGGAAATACCGTCTGAACGGATAAATCAATGTGACATCATCTAAAAGGATGGGTAGTGTGATAACGTCTTCATTGTCTGAACCTGTTCAGAAAGTTCAAAATGAACTCTTTGAAAGTGTGGGTCAACAATGTTTAGATGATTAACACTCTATACATCTAGCCTAACTCAATCCTTGAGGATAGGTTAAGATGATTCTCTGGGAGCACAAAAGACAAAAGCAGACGTGCAGACATCAAAAGGCATCAAGATGAAGGAAAAGTCTTTCAAACAAGAAGTAATGTCAGAAGGGACTTCTTTACCCAATGGACAATAACCAAATTCATGGTAACATCACTTCATCTTAAAACTTTTATAGCTTTGAATACCTGTCTCCATAAAAACTTTTAAAAGCCTTTAAGAAACCTTTAATAAGTACAAACTTAAAAGACTTATAAAAGGTTCTCAGATACATGCCTTTACAAAATATTTTTTTTACTCTCTCTCAAAATATTTTCGAAAAGATTTTCAAACATAAATTTATAAAACCTTCCTCTCTCTGTATTTAAACATATTTTGTCTTTTAAAATCTATGTTTTCAACAATGTGTTTGGCACTTAGTTTTTTTTTATTTCTTTTATTCTTTTTATCTCGAAAATTTGTTTTCAAAAACCTCCTCATGTTTCCTCTTAATGCTTCAAACCGGGACTACATGTGCTCGGTTCATATTGGACACTACATAACTTCCAATGAAAGTAGCCTACAAAAGCAATCCTAAGCTTGCTCAGAAAATCATCTCGAACACTCAAACTTCTTGCTTCTCTTCTCTCTATCTTTTCAAAGTTCTCAAAATTCTTATGAGATCCTAAGGCAACTCTTCTCATTCAAGGATAGCCTTAAGAACTTAATAAGAAAAACCGTAGAACAAAAAGAATAACAAAGAATGAAAGAAGCAGCACAGGAACAAAGATTCATTGGTATCAATGTAGTCTTAGAAAAGACTGAACTCCTCTGGATGGTGTATGGAATGAGAAGAAGGGTACAAATTCCTCTTCAAAATCTTCTCTACAACGTTCCAGACATGGAGATCACACTTTCTACCGTTCCATGTGCTAAACGAAGTTTGTAGCTGAAGGGGATTGACGAGGGCTACAGAGGAATCTGTTGGGTCTTGGAAGTAGCCAGAGGAGCAGTTTTTAAATCTCCTCTCCCTTTTCAAAACTTCTTTTGAAATTTCTGTTTAATGTAGTTTTCCTTCTTTTTTTTATGTTTTTTAAGTTTCTCTTTTGAGTTTTCTTTTCAAACCTGTATCTGAGTAACTGTAGAGATTTAATAAAAATCTTCTTTGTCTAGTTTCTTTTATGCTTCATAACCTCTTGATAATTGCTTAACAAAATTTTAACTGTAACAAGAAATTCTTAAAAGATTGTAGGAAACTAATCAACTTAGGGGGAGAAACCTCAGTATTAAGAAGTAGATCTTTAAGAGTAACAAATTTAACAGGAGAAAAATATTTGTCAAAACGATACATTATTTAACATTTGGTATAGGGTTACATTAACTTATAACATAAACCTTTTTAATTAATGACAAAAGGGGGAGAAATATAAACTAACAAAATACTAAAAAGAATGTAACAAAAAGGGAAATATATAGGGAGATTATAGGAAGAAGAAATAAATAGCAAAGAAATATAAAAGAAGATAACAAACTAAGAGTTCTAATAATAAGTAAGAATAACAATAAGTCATAACAATAGGTATCTGAAGGGTTCTAATAACAATAGGTATCTGAAATCTTAACAAGAAAAATTTTAACAGTCGTTTATCTAAAATATCTGAAATATTAACAATAAACTTGTAACAGTTGGTTAATGAAAGATTTAACAATTGGAATCGATTAATTAAAGACTTAATTGTTTCAGAAGATATCTAAAAGAATCAATGCCTGTCTCAGGGGGAGTAATATAGATAGGGGGAGTAATAAAATTTATTATCTTATTTTATCATCTCTCATTTCTTTTTATATCCATTTTGTCAGTAATATATAATTTATTTGCCATCATTAAAAAGGGGGAGATTGTGAAGTCTATAAATCAGTTTAAGTATTTAAACATGATTATAAGACTTAACATCCTTTAGTTTTAATGATTAACAAAAAAGATTATATAAAGAACAAATAAGATTATATAAAGAACCAATTAGATTATATAAACAGGTTCTACTGAGAAAGGTATTGGTTTGTTAATTATGCTTCAGGATGGAATACTCTTTAGAAGAAGAAGAAGATTTTGTGAACAGAATCAGAATCAGAAGATCAGAATCAGAAGAACAAGAGTGCAGAATCTGAAGAAGAAGAATCCTTAACAGAGTTGAAGCAACTGAAGAATAGAAGTGAAGACTTGAAGACTGTCTGAAGAAGTGAAGACTTGAAGACTATCTGAAGAATTGAAGATTAGAAGACTATCTGAAGAATTGAAGATTAGAAGACTATCTGAAGAATTGAAGACCTAGAAGACCATCTGAAGAACTGAAGGCGGAAGATATATGAAGAAGTACAGATTCAACTATACACCTGTCTGAAGTACGCAACATGTCTGAAGTATTGAAGCTGTCTTAAGTGTTGAAGCTGTCTGAAGTACGCAACATGTCTGAAGCAAAAGAAGCTGTCTGAAGCAACGAAGCCGTCTGAAGACTCGAACCCGTCTGAAGACTAAAACCTGTCTGAAGACTGGAACCCGTCTGAAATTTGGAAGCCGTCTGAAGCTTTAGTTATGACGTGGCATCTTTGCTGAAACCTTGCGAGAAGACTTTTCTGAGGCTCTGCTGCTCGTACGTTTTGGAACACATTTGTGGCAACAAACACAGAGGCCTTTCCTGGTGCATTTAAAGTTCATACACCACTGAGGAAATCTCTGCAACGCAGCATTCGCAGCAACAACGGTGGCAGCTTTACTGCAGCACCAACGTTGTACTATGTCAGAACTTTCAAGAAGCGTGTCTCACAACAGATTAAAAGAAGACTATTTGCTATCTCTAAACGATAGTATTTCAACGAGACATTTCTTCATTTGTGTAATCTGAAAGAAAGCAGAAGAAAAGCTCAGGAGACTAAGCAAAAGCAACAAGGAAGATGTTTGAATAAAATATATTCAATTCAACATCTTTATCTAAATATCAAAAGAGGAATCTGCAAACAACGACTATTGGTCAAGACATCTCATTCAAAGAAGTAATGGTGTCTGGAGCAAATGAAAAAGGAGTATATGAAGAATAAGCAAAAAGACAAATTCAACGGATACCTACTCATATACACTCCCAAGAAAATAAGAGGAAATCTGAAGAAAGCAGTTGAACGCTGAAGAAAGCAGATGAACGCAGAAGAAAGCAGAAGAAAATCAAGAGAGAGAATTAGCAGAAGAAAGCAAGCAGATGCAAGCTGGACAAAACAGATAAAGGCAGATACAAGCAGATGCAAGATAATGCAAGCCAGAGCAAGCATATGCAAGCTGGATAAAACAGATGCAAGAAAGCAAAAAGAATTCAAGAGAGAGAATACACATAATCATCACATCTCTCAAAACAGAACTCATCAACAGAAGTGTCAGAACGGGAGTATTCTGAACACTCAATATGCTTAAGGAGAAGCAACCGTTTGAGAAGCTATTACACAACGGCTATATGAGCCACATCATCAAAAGCTCAACGGTATTATGAAACATCTTCAACGGCTATATTCAAGAAGAACATATAAATAGCCTCAAGATTGAATTTGAAGATGTTGGTCGGGCCAACCTGTTGTTGTTGTGGTGAACAACCAAGCTGGTTGGTTGGAAGATCAATCAAGCCATAGTTGTTATCCTCAACAATCAATCAGGTTGTTGGAAACAACCATGCAACTGCTGTTGCAACCAAGTTGGTCAGAATGATCAACCAAGTTGGATCAATTGGGATTGTTTTTCAAGAAGGTTCTTGAAATCAATCAGGATGAAAATTGTTAACTAGGCTGAGTGTCTTACAGTTAACAAGAATTGACTCGAGCTTAAATACATAAGGAAAATGTCAACAACAATTGATCAGAGAGTTAATTCTCAATCGGGCTACTGATCAGCTGGTCAGTTAGTTAGATTGTACAGTTGGTCTGTTGATCAAGTAAGTTGGTTGTCGGGAAGGCAATCATGTTGTACAAATGACTATCAAACTGGGTACGGTTTGAAGCTTTGAAGATACCTTGGTATTCCATTGATACGGGTGAGAATGTAGCCCATGGAAACCAATGGTTGGAGAATAAGGCTGGAGATTAATTTCATATCTTAGTTAGCCTATTCTCAGAGGATGTATTCCTCATAGAAAAGACAAGGATTGTACTTAAATTCAAACACTTGTATCACTGTCTATCCTTGTATTTAGTTTGTAATGACTGTATCCTGAGTATGTACTCAGTAATCTCTATGTACAAGAAGAATCTGAGTTGAGAGGTTCTAGAGAACATCTAGCTTAGATTGAGTAGCAATACTCTACACTTAGTTAAGTGTCTGAGAGCCTGGAGAGGCTTGGTGGAAGAAAGAATACTTGTGGTAGAGCCTGGAGAGGCTTGATAGAAAAGAATACTGGTTGTATTGGCCTGGAGAGGTCAATATGTGTATCTGTGGTTTCAGATAGTGGGAAAGCCAGTGGTGGTTTGCCTCTGGGACTGGACGTAGCCCACGGGGTTGTGGGTGAACCAGGATAAATTCTGTGTCTAAGTTTTCCTTCTCTTGATCTCTTTTATTTACAGTTTTATATTTACTATGGGGATTGAAAAGTACTTTTCATAACAAGCTTAACTCAAGGATTTCAATAAAACAAGTTTTCATACAAACATAACATTAAAACGTCTCTAGTGTAGAATGAAGTATTATAGAAGAATATATTCAGAGGGATGTCTGAAATATCTGTCTGAAGTGAGGCCAACAGGAACTCAGTTCAGACACGTGATATAGATGGTCCCTGATCATCTAAAGTATTTCAGAAATAGTTCTGAAGGTACTCTTAGTAATATTCTTCTGAAGACACTGAGAAAAGTTTTTAAAATCAAAACAATCTTAAGTGTAAGAGAAAGTTTTTAAACCTAAATCTTTCATATATTCCGCATGTATTTAAAATAACTTGATCTTAAGATTGGTTTGCACAATGATCACTTAACGTGATTGATTTATAATAAAGATTTCCAAAATTGTCTTACAATGTTTACAACACTATTCAACCCCCCTTCTAGTGTTGCCTGTGGCTCTAACAGGCCTTTCTTGTATAAGCATCAATTTTTCATCAGGAAGTTTTTCCTGCACATCTGTCTGATTATTGGTTACTTCTGTATTCACAAGCCTGGACAAATGATCAGCTACATAATTTTCACTTCCTTTCTTGTCTTTGATTGTCAAATCAAATTCCTGTAACAATAAAATCCATCTGATCAGTCTTGGTTTGGAATCTGATTTAGTTAACAAGTATTTAATTGCAGCATGATCAGTATATACAGTAACAGAAGAACCAATCAAGTAAGATCTAAATTTTTCTAAGGCATACACAATAGCTAACAATTCCTTTTCAGTTGTTGCATAATTGATTTGTGTTTCACTAAGGACTTTGCTAGCATAATGTATAGCATGAAAAACTTTATTCTTTCTTTGACCTAACACTGCTCCTATAGCATAATCACTCGCATCACACATCAATTCAAAATCTAAATTCCAATCAGGAGCAATTATCACAGGAGCTGAAATCAATTTTTGTTTTAACAAGTCAAAAGCATGCAAGCATTCAGCATCAAATTTAAAAGGTGTATCCTTATTAAGCAGATTGCTGAGTGGCTTGGCAATTTTTGAGAAGTCTTTGATGAATCTTCTGTAAAACCCAGCATGGCCTAGAAAACTTCTGATTCCCTTGACATTTGTTGGTGGTGGGAGCTTTTCTATGACCTCCACTTTTGCTTTGTCAACTTCAATACCCTTGACGGATATTTTATGTCCCAACACCACTCCTTCAGTGACCATGAATTGGCATTTTTTCCCAATTCAGGACCAGATTGGTATCAACACACCGCTTCAGTATGGTATTCAAATTCTCCAGGCAATGATCAAAGGATTCACCAAATACAGAGAAATCATCCATGAAAACTTCAATGCATTTTTCAACAAGATCAGAAAAAATTGCAAGCATGCATCTCTGGAAGGTTGCTGGTGCGTTACACAATCCGAAAGGCATTTTCTGTAAGCAAACACACCAATGGACAAGTAAAAGCAGTTTTTTCTTGATCTTCTGGATCTATAGTTATCTGATTATAACCTGAGTAACCATCCAGAAAACAATAATAAGATTGTCCAGCTAACCTTTCTAACATTTGATCCATAAAAAGGAAGAGGAAAATGATCTTTTCTAGTTGCTTGATTTAATTTTCTATAATCTATACACATCCTCCAACCTGTGACTGTCCTAGTAGGGATTAATTCATTTTTATCATTATGAATAACAGTCATACCTCCCTTTTTCGGAACTACCTGGACCGGGCTGACCCAGGCACTGTCAGAGATTGGATAAATCATACCTGCATCAAGCAACTTCATTACCTCTTTCTTCACTACCTCCTTCATTGTTGGATTTAATCGCCTTTGAGGTTGTGCTACAGGCTTATAATCCTGCTCCATATGAATTTTATGCATGCAATAGGATGGACTAATTCCTTTGAGATCTGACAAAGTCCAACCTATTGCTCCTTCATTAGCCTTAAGCACTTGGATCAATTTCTTTTCTTCAGAAGCAGTCAGAGCATTACTTATCACCACTGGTTTATTGCCTCCATCTGCAAGAAAAACATATTTTAAATGAGGGGGCAATACCTTTAACTCCAGCTTCTGACTTTCAGATTTAGTTTCCTGTTGCAATTTTTCTGGCTTTGATTCTTTTGATGTAATCTCCTTTGATGAATCCAGCTGTCTTAAGTACTCATCAACTTCTTTCTCATCATCTTCTTCAATTTCATTACAAACACCAATCAATGCTTTTTCTAATGGGCTTGCTTTTGACAATTGCTTTCTTGATGCTAGAAAAACCTCATCTAAGACATCCATTCTGAAACACTGTTGTTTATCCTTTGGATGTTGCATAGCTTCAAATACATTAAAGTTGACTTCATCATCTTGGACCCTGACCTTCAATTTGCCATCATCAACATCAATTATTACTTTAGCTGTCTTCATGAAAGGTCTTCCCAGTATCAGAGGAACCTCAACATCTTCCTCTATATCCATTACCACAAAGTCAACTGGGAATACAAATTTGTCAACTTTAACCAGTACATCTTCAGCAACACCATAGGGGTATTTCATGGATCTGTCAGCTAACTGTAATGTCATCCTTGTAGGTCTCACCTCCAGATCTCCTATTCTCTTCAACATAGATAAAGGCATCAAATTAACACTGGCTCCCAAGTCAAGCAATGCCTTACCTACTGGCAGTGTTCCAATGGTTACAGGAATAGTGAAGCTTCCAGGGTCTTTGGATTTCTGAGGCAAAGATTTCTGAATTATAGCACTGCACCCTGCCTCCAGCTCCACTGTCTCTTCAGAAAATCTCCTTTTCTTTGTTAGAAGCTCTTTCATGAACTTTGCATATGTTGGCATATGCTCCATTGCTTCTACAAAAGGAATATTAATTTGCAGTCTTTTAAATATATCCATGAATCTTGCAAACTGCCTTTCCTTGTCTCTTTTTGACGGAATCTGAGGGTAAGGGTAGATTCTTCAATTGTGGAACCTGTTTCTCAACCTTCTCCCTCTTTCTCTCTTCACTTTTATTTTCTTCCTCTTTTTCTTTTCCTTTTTCAACTCTCTATTTACAGCCTCACTTTTATTTTGTTCTTCCTCTCCCTCACACTCATTTTTCTCTACTTCATTCTCTTTTTCCTCCAAACTTCCTCCTCTACTAATAGGTTGTCACCAATCCCTCTACCTACAACTCTTCCACTCCTTGTAGTGATAGATTTGCAATGCTCCTTTGGATTGGTTTGTGTGTTGGCTGAGAAGTGTCCTGATTGTTGATCTGATAACTGCTTTGCCAATTGTCCAACCTGTGTCTCAAGATTTCTGATTGCAGATTCGGTGTTTTTCTGATTTGACATAGAAGTCTGCATGAATTTCTCCAATGTATCCTCCAATTTTGATGTTCTTTCATGCACAAAAGGATAGTGTTGTTGTTGTTGTTGGAAAGGGGCTTGTCTATTAGAAGGTCCAGCTTCTTGTCTCCATCCAAAGTTTTGATTCTGATTGTTTCTCCATCCCTGCGAAAAACTATTAGCATAATTATTAGGATTGGTAGAGAGAAATTACCTGGTCTCCCCTGATTAGCCATATAATTAATTTGTTCTTCCTGCTGGCTGTCTTGATAAGAACAGTGACCGTTTGGGTGGTCACCTCCACAGAAATCACAAACCAAAGGTTGTTGTACCGGACCAGGACCAGAATGCACTGAATGTAATTGTTGAGGAAGCTTAGACATTTGCTTAGTCAGTGCCTCAATCTGCTGAGTTAATATTTTATTCTGAGCCAGAATAGCATCAGTAGTACTCAGATCAAGCACTCCTCTTCTTTGCATTGTACCCCTTTCACGTTGAGCCTGTTGATCAGCAGATGCTAAACCTTCAATAATTCTTGTTGCCTGTTCTGCATCTACTGATAACATAGTTCCTCCAGCTGCTGCATCCAAAATCATTTTTGTATCGGGCAAAAGACCATTGCAAAATGTATTCAGCTGAGTTATGTCTTCAAATCCATGGTTGGGACATCTCCTCAGCAAGGACTTGAATCTTTCCCAAGCTTCAAAAAGAGATTCATCTGGTCCCTGCTTGAATTGTGAAATGTCTGCCTTAGCCTTGATGTATCTAGAGGGCGGAAAGAATCTATTCAGAAATTTTGCCTCTACTACACTCCAGCTAGTCAAACTCTGATTAGGATGAGATTTAAGCCATTCCTTGCTTTTCCTACCAATGAGAAAGGGAACAAAACGTAAGTATACACTTTCTAAGTCCTCTTCCTCAAAACCCATTGTTGCAATTAATTCATAAAAAGTAGAAAGGTGGGTATATGGATCTTCATGATCCATTCCATGAAACTGGTGGGCACTGATCAAGCTCAGGAATGCAGGCTTCATTTCAATTGCTTTTGTTGCAGCTGGTACTACAATGCTTGAAAAATGTCTGGGACCCTGCTGCAAAGCATAGTCTCCCAGAGTTCTCCTTGGTGGATCTCTTCTTTCTCCATCCATATTTTCAATTTCTGGATTGATTGGACTAGGTGTGCTGAGGGGTGTTGGAAGATTCACCTGTTGCCTGTCCTTGTCTCTTCTTTCTATTTTTACCTTTGTTTTTCCGAGCCGTCTTCTCAATTTATGGGTCAAATTCCAATTGATCTTCAGGCACCTGACCTCTCAATAACATAAATTAACTCAGCTCAAACAAGGATTAGCACAAGGATGAAAGTATAAACAAAAACTAACTAAAATGGTAAAATTATTCACAATACTTAATGAACTAGATAACTTTGAACTGACACCGCTTCCCCGGCAACGACGCCCAAAACTTGTTGGCTGCTAGGCAAGTGTACCTATTAGTCAACTGTAGTAATATGAAAATAAATTCAAAGTGTCGATCCCACGAGGAGTTGGTAGTTCAAAGTTGTATTAATTCAAAAAGTATATATATATAAAAGAGAGTGGTTTGATTCATGATTGATATACGTATTTAAAGTAAAATTCTAGCAAGTAATAAAACAAAGTATAAACTTGAATTGAGATATCAGTGAGAAAAACTGGGATGAATTTCATCTATCTCCCTCGTCTATATTTTGGTTGTATATCAATATATAGTATTCATAACTACCAATATAGATGCATACACAAAAGTCATTTATATTGATTCCTCAATTATAAAATTCATAAGATTAATCTCTTGAATATTGATTCCTCATATATCCAATAGATCATCCAGCATTAAGTTCAAGTATTAAAGCATTCAATATATCGAAATCTATTCCTAGTATAACGATATATCGACTATTTTCGTTCAGATCGGATTTTCAGAAATACTTTCCAGTTAGATCCGAAAATCTAAATCTAGAATCTATTGATCAGATAGAATCAAGGACATATAAACAGAACGAAAATAACAATATCGATAGAAATGAAATCACTATATAAAAATATAACCAGAATATATCCGAGTTCGAGTCGATTTACATTCAATCGCAAAAGAGGAGAAGATATGAAGGAGAAGATGAAGACATCTGATTCCGCAACTTGCGTTCGTCTTCGGAGTCTTCGTTCTATTTTCGGAAAATGTTGAACTGATGATAACTGACTTCGAATTCGATTTTGTGATGCTGAATAAGTGAAAATTCGCTTGAGCTAAAAATTTTAGCTCAAGCCAATAGAATTCTTCATGGTGAAGAAAAGTAAATTCGCTCAAGCTAAATAAATTCGCTTGAGCGAATTTAGCACCCAAAAACACCCTTCTCTGGTCCCAAATTCGCTTGAGCTAAAAATTTTGGCACAAGCGAATTTACTTTTCTTGAAATCTTTCTTTTCTCCTTGTTGTTCAAATTCCTTTTGCTTCTAGTTAATCCTCTTCAACTTTACCTGCAATTAAACAACAAAATGGGGATCAGAATGCCTCAATTAATTCAGTACTCAGATATTATCATTTAAATCCAAAGTTCTATAAATTGGAGGAAATTAACTGAAGAATGGCTACATTTAACCCATAAGTGCCAAGTTTCTATATGCAAATAACCTAATCTATGGCACTTATCAACCTTTTCATGGTGATTCCATATCAGATATGTGAACTTTGCTAGGAAATCAGGTGTTGTCCTTCCAATAAGTTACCCACTGCATTTAAACTCACATGTTGTCATAGTTTGAACACTTTTCACTGATCCACTCATAACTTGAGCTAGACACGTTGGATTTGAGTGATGTTTTTTGTTAGAACCACAAGACATGCATTTTTCAAACCACAAAATTTTAGATTTTTTATCCTTTCCATTTAATACCAGTTTTATTTTAAAGTTAGTGTCAGTTATGCATAATTAAAGTTCTGGCAGCATTCACGTTTACCTGCATAACTCTTGATACACATGTTGGATTTGAGCACCGTTAGCTTTGACAGAAAGTTAAGATATGTATCTTTCAACCCATAAATTTTCAGATTTATCTCTTTTTATTTTAATACCAGTTTTTGCTCAAAGTCAGTGTCATTTTGCATACTTGAAGTTCTATCAGCAATATCTTTAATTCTTCATGCCTAACGCTTGATCTACTTGTTGAATTTGAGCACCGTTTCTTTTGTTAGAAAGCTAAGACATGCATCTTTCAGGTTGATCGATCAATGTAGGAACTTTATGGATTGGGAC
Organism: Sesbania bispinosa; assembly: GCA_026901365.1. Lineage (NCBI taxonomy): Eukaryota > Viridiplantae > Streptophyta > Magnoliopsida > Fabales > Fabaceae > Sesbania > Sesbania bispinosa. Next base: position 351,146 of record QLOH01000399.1, read on the forward strand.
TTGGGAGCTAGAAGGATTGGAGTTATTGGTTTGACACCAATAGGGTGTGTGCCCTCACTGAGAAGAATTGGTGGAGAAATACAAAGAGCATGTCATGATTCTAAAAACCAAGCAGCAATCCTCTTCAACACAAAACTCTTATCTCAAATGGATGCCCTTCGAAGGTTATTACTTGTTAACGCAAAAACCCTCTGAGATATTGGTTTTAATGACAACAAACCTATTGATCAAACTTAATGTTTTCTGTTCTTGAAGTTACTGATGTTTTTGTTATGAGAGATCTTAGAAAGACAGGATTCTCATGAAGAATTCAGAAGATCAGAATCCAAATGATAAGAAAAATCAGACTCCAGAATTGTCTTTGAAGAACAGGCAGAGCTTAGAAGTTCTATATGCTGAAGGTAATTTCAGAAGAAGGCCTCAATACATATACTTATCAGAAAGTCTTTCAGAAGCTTAAAATGGAAGATAGCCTAAGTTGAGAGAGGTGCACATCAGAGTAAAAGTCTCAGCTAAAATCAGAAAGGGTCTCTACTAGAAATGCCAATCATCAAGTCAAGTCAAGATGAGCTCAAACAATGAATTAAGTTACATCAAGAAGACCAACATTTGAAACTCAAGATGAGATGCAGACTCAAGCATAAGATGCTATCTCATGTTCAGATGCAAGCTCAGTCGAGAAATCAGCTTAAGACCAATGCTCAAAGAAGAGACTCATCTACAAACTTAAAAGGAAGGATCAACAGTCAGATGCAAGATCTGCCAAGAGATGAGACTCTATCTTAGCTTCAGAATCAAGAGATAAGATCAGAATAGAAGATGCCAAACAAGAAGAGATTCAAAGTCAGCTTGAGACCAAGCTCAAACTGTAAAGTCAGATTGAGACAAGCCCAAATTCATTATAAGATCATATTCAGTCCAAGCATGACAAAGAAGAACTTTGAAATATGAAGCTGAGCAAAGATGAGATTCAAAGTCAGACTTGAGATGCAGACTCAACGGAGATGCAAAATCAGACTTGAGATGTAGACTCAACTTGAGATGCAGAATCAGACATGAGACGGCTCAGATCAGATGAGTCTCAAGATCAGATGCAGTCTCAAGTTCAGACGCAGAGATGCAGATGCAGACATGAGACGGTCTCAGATCAGATGCAGTCTCAAGATCAGACACAGAGATCAGATGCAGACATGAGACGGTCTCAGATCAGATGCAGTCTCAAGATCAGACGCAGAGATCAGATGCAGACATGAGATTCAGACTTGAGACGCAGACATGAGACTACTTGAGACGCAACATGAGACTCAGACTTGAGACGCAGAGATGATGCAGACATCAGACTCAGCTCATCAGAGACGCAGCAGCAAAAAGCTAGTCAACGCAAGTACACTGTCACAGCAGAGACTGCACCAGAAAAGTAATGAGCTCATGACTGAAAAGTGAAAGACAGTTTCTCTCTCTTCCAACGGCTAGTATAACGGCTAGTTTTTTAAGACTATAAAAGGAAGTCTCATTATGATGAGACAGGTGAGAGACACAGTGAGACTTAGCAGAGATGCTGCTGCACAACCAGAAAAATCCAAGTCCAAGTGAATCTCAACCTACCTACCTATGCTATCTTAGCCAATATCTTATAGTAGGTTTAGCTCTTGTTTTGTACTGTTTTGTATACACTCTTTGAGTGATTTAGAGAGCTACCATCTAGCTGAGCTCACGGTTTATACTTTGTATGTAGTCCAAGCTAGATCAATCACATCTCATCTCATACCACCAAGTCTCAACTAAGTCAGGAGGTGCCTGAGCTTAGTGTGAGCGTTTGTAAAGCCTGGAGAGGCACTGTAACAAGAATACTCACTGAGTTGCCTGGAGAGGCAGTCGAAGACAAAGATACTGCATGTTGCCTGAAGAGGCAGTTGAGAACAAAGAATACTTGTGGCTCAACCAAGGTAGGAGTGCCTATGCTTGTGAGGGACGTCCTGAAGAGGCTGTAAGAATACTTGTAATTGACGGGTTGTCAATAGTGAAAATCTCACGTGTTGTGAGGACTGGACGTAGCCCAAGGTTGTGGGTGAACCAGTATAAATCTCTGTGCATCTCTTCTCCCTTATCTCTTTATTTACATTGCACATCTCATGACTCAAATATGTTTGTTAAAATAAATTAAGTCTTTTCAGAGAAAACCAAGTTGTAATAACTAAGATCTGTCTCATCTTACATCTCATCTTACATCTCATCTCAGATCTCATCTCAACTTGAGATCAATCAGTAGTCTTACTCATTCTCTTCTAAGGTCTTAACTTTTGCTAAGCTGAGTTTAACATTTGCCAAGCTAAGCTTACCCCTTTGCTGAACTAAGACTTTATTAATCCTAACCTTCCGCTGAGTTAAGAATCGATCTGAGTTCCAAGTCACAGACTTGAGATCCACCTCAGATTGAATCTGAATTTTTCAGGTACAAATATTTTCAAGTCTCTATTCAACCCCCCTTCTAGAGACGTTCAGCCAACTTCAGTTGGTATCAGAGCTCGGCCTCTTGGGTTGAGCACACCAACGTGTGAAGAGGAGAAAGATCCAAGAAAGGAAGATGGCTGAAGAACTACAAAAAATATACCACATGCCTGCTGTTACTGCTGCGACACGGTAATCAGAAGAAGGAAGAAAGAAACAATCAAAATTGGCAGACGACCATATTGTCCAAACAAGCAAGAGTGCATTGTTTCCTGCCCGCAAAGAAAAACAATGATGGCAAGATGCCTGAGCACAAATGACTCTGCAGTTTTGTGAGGAGATGGAATATTTGCTTGATAGCTTGTACCAAACTCCGCTGAAGATGATAATGTTGTGAAAGAAAATACTAATCCACAACAGAAACTTGAATTAAGGGAATGGCTTCAATGGCATCCTCTTTGTACATTTCAGAGGTCTCCTAACCAAGAATCACCTCACTGATTGGATAGAGAGGATAAAGAAAAATGAATTCTGAAATCATTTACACTCCTGAGGATGTTAATGCTGAAATTCAAGAAATTAGCTGATTTGGAAATTAAGAAAGCAATAGACATGCTCCAGCAATGCTTTTTTAGAACCGACAGAAAGAATGTAAATGGCTTATTAAAGGGTTCGATAAAAAGGTCAAAGCTTTGGAGGGCTATATACAAGAAGAAAATATCTTGCTAGCTTTCTCAATGACGAATCAACTGCTATTGAGAGAGGAAAAAGATTGTCAAAGACATGATAAATGTTGGTACAAAGACTGCAGCAGCTCGTAAGGCTCAGGGGCGGATAATGCTCATTGACATCGCACCATCATGTGAACAACCTGTGGTTCAGCGGCAAGACATTTGAACTCCTAAAAATATTGTCTTCAAAGGTTAGACGCATCTGAAGCCAACCTGGAAAGTAAATACACAAAGGTAAAAGAAAATTGTTGGCCGAGGTAAGCATATGCTTTTAAGCTAACCTTTTATTTACTAAAGTTAATTGGAAAAAGCTTTTAATTGAATGCTATGCCGCACATGTCACGTTCAACTTTTTTTTATCTATCCTGGTAACATTGATCTTTTATTTGAAAGAAGTAGATCATCTCTTACTAATTGAAATAAGATTAATTGATAACGTTCCAACGTTATCCTTTTAAACAAAAAAAACACGCTTAATTAAGTTATTCAAATGGTAATTCTTTTTGTTACAGTGATAGTAAATATATATGTGTAGTTTGAAATGGTTGGTCATTTTGGTCAAGGAATGCAATAAAATGATTAGGTACATCAGTATGCCTAGAAATCTAGTTTATTACTAAGAGAGCTTAGCTAAATGACCTTACCAATATAGCAATGACTTTTGAATGAATGGATATGATAAATTCAGTGCTTTGATTATCAGCTGAAAAGGATTTACTCTATTTAGTACATTTCTCAAAGCCTGATAATTGAGTGTCATAAATTTGCTAAATGTGCTAAAATGATAAATATTTTATCACTAACCCACTTGGACCCAAGAGATAAATGGGTACCAAAAGTTTTCCTAGTGTTTTGATTACGCAAAAAATTTTCAAAAGGATGAGCATGTTTGTCTAGTCAAAGAGGATATAGGATTTTGAACCAAAGCTTCTTGAATGCATAAAGTGGAACCTCTCAAAGAGAAGCATTGGGTAAAAATTTTATTACCAAAGCTAAGCAAAAGCATTAAAGGACACTCTCAAAGAAAAGAAAGGGAAATAGATGTGTCAAAAAAATGCTTGAAGGTTGAAAGTGCTTATACAAGGAAGACTCATCGGTGATATCAAACTCTTATCCCTCTTTGTACTTGGACTAAAAATGCTTGATCAAATCATTAATAATTTCCCTTATATGTATTTGCATGTTTTTAAAAGCATCATATGGTTGTGAGTGTTTTAATAAATATACAAGCATGCTAGACTTGTAGTGTCCATATTTGCAAAAGGCATGAAAATCTATTTGATCATTGTTTGTTGCCACTGCTGTTGTTATAAAAATTTTGAACAACAAATCAAAATCATATTTTTACTCCCTTTTAAATGCTTAAATGTCTCATATGCTTACTTGGAGTTTGGAGTATCAAATGATAGATATCCTCTTGTTGGAAAGTGCTTAATATATTCATGTCTTTGAAGCAAGAAGTCAATTTCAAATCTGAAAATTCTCTGAACATGTTATAAAGTAACTATAGAGTCTGCAGTCTCATTACACAATGTGTAGAAGAAAGCATGCATGACAATTTGATAAGACTAATCCTACACTTGAGATGAGAAAGCTTGCAGATTTGTGGATAAACTGGAATGGCTTGGATCTGAACAAGAAATATATGAGAAAATCCTCAAAAAAGAACATATCCAAGTCAAAAGGATGTTCAGAAATGATGAAAATAAAAGAAGACAGAAGGAGTGGCTGCACTTGAAAAAGTCACATCTGAAGTCTCAGGTTGAGACTGAGAGTGAGACTTAGATGAAAATATATGAGATAGAACAGCCAAGAGAGACTCCTGCTGCAGCTATAAATTCTGACAGTACAAAAGGAAATCCATGAATCACAGTTAGCTTAGATAATGGCTACTGCACAAGAAGGCAAGTGATTTCCCACAATATGAGGAAGAGATAGAGGCTTCTAAGAGAAGAAAGCACAAAGAAATGACTCAGTTTGAAAAGAAAATATGCAAAAGCTGAGCTCATCTCTACATATATCAAGCTGCAAATTCTTAAATCATAAGGATCAGATGATAACTTGAGGATTACTTCATGAGGTACTCTGAAACTCTAATCTTCCATGATGATGCATATGTGATAAATCTTACTATTCTCATTCTGAAGATAGGATTCAAGTATATTGATGCTATGCAGAATTTAGAAATCAGTTTTCAATGACAAACATGCTTACTTGAATGATTCTATGTTTTTTGGATAATTAGAATTCTGAATGATGTTTTGTCTTAACCTTAAATACAGTTTTGAATCACAACTATTGTGAGTATGCTGTAATGCAACATATGCTTAAGTTATGATCTTGCATCATGTGAGAATTTGAGTTTGAAATCTATGAATGATGAAACATGAGCTGATCATATGAAAAGATATCCTGAGTCAATTTCATGATAAAAGAGAAAAGAGTAAACTTGGAAGGATTGAATTGTTTAGGAGAAACATTTCTACAAGCCAAGCCTATATGCTCTCCAAATCTATAATCAAGTCAATATTCTAAGTAATTGATATGAAAAAGAAATTCTGAGATTGAAAGGCTCATAAAAGGATTTTGAAATAAGTGAAAGTTGAAGGCAAAGAGGTTATTGCACTATATGCAGAAATGTTTCTGATATGGCCTAACTAAAATGATCATAACTTGAGTTACAAAATTGATTTTTGAGTAAAACCAATTTTGTTGTAAAGCTAACTCATAAGAGTGCATAACTGGAAAATTTGAAGCTGTTACACTAAGCACAGAAGTGCCAGAAAATTTGTTAACACAGCTGCAGTTTTACAGATGCTCACAGAAACCTGTTTACTTAAAATCATCATAACTGGAGTTGTAGATATTATTTTTCTGTGAGACCAATTTCATTGGAAAGACAACTTAAAATAGAATCAAACTGGAAAAGTTGAGATTATAATGCTAATCACAAAAGTGCCAGTAAATTCGTGAACACAGCTTCACTGATACAAAGTCTGATATAAACATGTTCACTTAAATAGATCATAACTAGAGCTACATAAATGATTTTTGAGTGAAACCAGTTTTGTATGAAAGCTAGCTCACATAAGTATTTGACTGGAAAGTTTCAGAATTTTTCATCATCTGCATAATTCCCAAATACTTCAAGTTGACTGATCTCTCATCTAATCAAATTTGAACACATCTGTTTTGAATACTTATATCTGGAGCTAGGAAAATCCTTTTCAAATGAAACCAGTGGGATTTGAAAGATGTTGTTCAATGGTTTAACAGTATTAATTTTCACTATTTTTGGATGCATAGATTGATCACAGTGAATGAAAAACCAGACCTGTCACAATAAGCACTCTATTATAGAACTGCCAACTTTAATCACTCATATCTTATGACAGAAAACTCCAAATGAAATGACTTTTACCATTAGAAAGCTTGTGATGTCTAGTTTATTGTGTTGAAATCTCATATTTTTATGAACTGGAAATAACTCACAAGTTCAGATTAAAGTAGCTAAGTCAATGGATGTTTTCTGATTTGGTGCTGAAACTTCAAGATAAAATATCTTTAATTGTACCAATCCAAATGAGCTGATTTTTGTGGCATTGGAAAGTTGTCATGATGTGGTTATTGTGATAGAATATAAATTTATAGATCAATCAATGATGGGAGCAGTACTTGTTCAAAGATTAAGGATACATGATAGAAAAGTAGTGAAACTTGATCTCTTGAAAGTGACACCTTTGACAATGTCCCCTTGATTCCCAAATCTGTGATAAACTTTGGCATATCAAAAGTGAATTGCTGTATCAAATTGATGTGCATATCATGATTTGGAATATTGGGTGAATCAATGAGTATGAAAGGAACTTAACATTGAATATCTCAATCTTTGAAATGTTATCAGAACAGATTTTGTTTGCTGAAAAATATGCAATGATTATGATCTTATCTGCAAATCATATTGATAAATTTATGTTCTGTGTTCCCCTGCTGTCTAAAATCTGTAATCTTGACCTTTTATGCCTTTATCCATGTTCTACAAAGTTAACTCACTATGGGCATAAAAATCAAGGTGAGCAACATACTTAGGGGGAGTAACTGAACCAATCTTTGTGCTGAATGTATTCCTTCTACTTGATTATGCATCAAATGAAATTCCTGTCATTTAAATCAAGTATGCAAACAGAATAAATCATTGTTCTGGTTTAAAGATTGAGTTTTGTATTCTATCCTAATTGCATCCCCTATTCAAATGATCTTTCTGAAAGATAAAAATTTCTGCATAAGCCATTAAAAAGTTGCTAAACCAGCAACATTGAAAATATCAGCAGAACCATCTCATTTTGAGGGGGAGTCAGCCAAATTATTTGCAAATGTGTTTACCATGTATGTTGACTCAGTTGGGGTGTGATTATTTATGGATTTTGATGAATGCATATACCTCTTTCCTCTACAACTCTAGAAATCACTCTTTATCTTTCTTGAGGAAATGTTAAAATGAAAAGAGAATGGGAAAATAGCTCTCTTGAGGTTTGAATTGAGAAAGATGATCAAAGAGAAAAGTATAAGAAAGAAGTTTAAGAAGATTCTGAACTTAGTGAGAGAGATTCTGAAAAATATGAATATCAAGTTACTAAGAAAATTCTGGAATCTAGACTCTAAAAGTCTCTTCTTACCTTAGTCTTTGATTCTTCTGTTCTAACTATTATTGTTGGAGCATTTATCCCTTTCTATATCATATTGCTTCATCTAAAATTCTTGGGATCATTGTTATAACCATATGTGTGATCTATTGTTTTATTACTCTTGGGAAATTGAGAATATTATTGCATATACTCTTGCTCAAAACCCTCTGTTGAGATCATCCATAGGTTTGATAAGTAAAAATCATGTCTTTAATGCCATTAGTATAATTGAAAATCAATATGTTGTGATCATTTGACAGATTTTCTGATGTTATGTATTTGATATATTTCTCCTTCCATCTTTTTTGATGCCAAAAGGGGGAGAAATAGGAAAGTAATTGTCATGTGCATAATAGTCATGTGCATAATAGCATAATATAATTCTGAATCATGCTATGATATTATTGTTTGCATTGTTAGGCATGAATTCAGGGGGAGTTCAATTGAGTGGATCATATTATGAAAAATATAGACTCTCATCATCCCTTATATGCTATTACACATGAAAACTTAATTTTGTTCAAATAGGTTTGTCATCATAAAAAGGGGGATTGTTAGCGCAAAAACCCTCTGAGATATTGGTTTTAATGACAACAAACCTATTGATCAAACTTAATGTTTTCTGTTCTTGAAGTTACTGATGTTTTGTTATGAGAGATCTTAGAAAGACAGGATTCTCATGAAGAATTCAGAAAGATCAGAATCCAAATGATAAGAAACATCAGACTCCAGAATTGTCTTTGAAGAACAGGCAGAGCTTAGAAGTTCTATATGCTGAAGGTAATTTCAGAAGAAGGCTCAATACATATACTTATCAGAAAGTCTTCAGAAGCTTAAAATGGAAGATAGCCTAAGTTGAGAGAGGTGCACATCAGAGTAAAGTCTCAGCTAAAATCAGAAAGGGTCTCTACTAGAAATGCCAATCATCAAGTCAAGTCAAGATGAGCTCAAACATGAATTAAGTTACATCAAGAAGACCAACATTTGAAACTCAAGATGAGACGCAGACTCAAGCATAAGATGCTATCTCATGTTCAGATGCAAGCTCAGTCGAGAAATCAGCTTAAGACCAATGCTCAAAGAAGAGACTCATCTACAAACTTAAAAGGAAGGATCAACAGTCAGATGCAAGATCTGCCAAGAGATGAGACTCTATCTTAGCTTCAGAATCAAGAGATAAGATCAGAATAGAAGATGCCAAACCAAGAAGAGATTCAAAGTCAGCTTGAGACAAGCTCAAACTGTAAAGTCAGATTGAGACAAGCCCAAATTCATTATAAGATCATATTCAGTCCAAGCATGACAAAGAAGAACTTTGAAATATGAAGCTGAGCAAAGATGAGATTCAAAGTCAGACTTGAGATGCAGACTCAACAGATGCAGAATCAGACTTGAGATGTAGACTCAACTTGAGATGCAGAATCAGACATGAGCGGTCTCAGATCAGATGTAGTCTCAAGATCAGATGCAGTCTCAAGTTCAGACGCAGAGATGCAGATGCAGACATGAGACGGTCTCAGATCAGATGCAGTCTCAAGATCAGACACAGAGATCAGATGCAGACATGAGACGGTCTCAGATCAGATGCAGTCTCAAGATCAGACGCAGAGATCAGATGCAGACATGAGATTCAGACTTGAGACGCAGACATGAGACTCATACTTGAGACGCAGACATGAGACTCAGACTTGAGACGCAGAGATGAGATGCAGACATCAGACTCAACTCATCAGAGACGCAGCAGCAAAAAGCTAGTCAACGCAAGTACACTGTCACAGCAGAGACTGCACCAGAAAAGTACTGAGCTCATGACTGAAAAGTGAAAGACAGTTTCTCTCTCTTCCAACGACTAGTATAATGGCTAGTTAACGGCTAGTTTTTCTAAAGACTATAAAAGGAAGTCTCATTATGATGAGACAGGTGAGAGACACAGTGAGACTTAGCAAGATGCTGCTGCACAACCAGAAAAATCCAAGTCTCAAGTGAATCTCAACCTACCTACCTATGCTATCTTAGCCAATATCTTATAGTAGGTTTAACTCTTGTTTTGTACTGTTTTGTATACACTCTTTGAGTGATTTAGAGAGTTACCATCTAGCTGAGCTCACGGTTTATCCATACTTTGTATGTAGTCCAAACTAGATCAATCACATCTCATCTCATACCACCAAGTCTCAACTAAGTCAGGAGGTGCCTGAGCTTAGTGTGAGCGTTTGTAAAGCCTGGAGAGGCACTGTAACAAGAATACTCACTGAGTTGCCTGGAGAGGCAGTCGAAGACAAAGAATACTGCATGCGTTGCCTGAAGAGGCAGTTGAGAACAAAGAATACTTGTGGCTCAACCAAGGTAGGAGTGCCTATGCTTGGTGTGAGGGACGTCCTGAAGAGGCTGTAAGAATACTTGTAATTGACTGGTTGTCAATAGTGAAAATCTCACGTGTTGTGAGGACTGGACGTAGCCCAAGGTTGTGGGTGAACCAGTATAAATCTCTGTGTGCAACTCTTCTCCCTTATCTCTTTATTTGCATTGCACATCTCATGACTCAAATATGTTTGTTAAAATAAATTAAGTCTTTTCAGAGAAAACCAAGTTGTAATAACTAAGATCTGTCTCATCTTACATCTCATCTCAGATCTCATCTCAACTTGAGATCAATCAGTAGTCTTACTCATTCTCTTCTAAGGTCTTAACTTTTGCTAAGTTGAGTTTAACATTTGCCAAGCTAAGCTTACCCCTTTGCTGAACTAAGACTTTATTAATCCTAACCTTCCGCTGAGTTAAGAATCGATCTGAGTTCCAAGTCACAGACTTGAGATCCACCTCAGATTGAATCTGAATTTTTCAGGTACAAATATTTTCAAGTCTCTATTCAACTCCCATTCTAGAGACGTTCAGCCAACTTCATTACTATCTAAGGGTACACCTTTTCATTAGATATTTACAATGTCATGTCTAGTATACCTATTTCCTTTATCTCATTCTCATATTTTATAATAATAATGTGCCAATAGTAGTAAATTTATTTATTCTAATATGGATTCAAGGAGTAGTAACTAATAAACAACTGTGGCAAGGGGCATGTGCAGTAGCTTTTAAATTTATTTATAACGTATAATTGCTTTTTTACATGCCGGCTGCCCAATCTAATATAACTATCTCATGGTGGAATATTATTTTTTTGTCTAAAAATCTTTATATGAGTTGTATATTGCAATTTCATCTGTTACAGGTTCAAAACAAGACTATCAAACGCTTGTTCAATAAGCAAGTGATTGTCATAGTTAATGGATGTTTCCCTGGACGAAGGATAAATGTCCGTGAAAGTGACATAGTGATTGTCCATGTATTCAACGACGCACTCTACAATATCACTATTCATTGGTAAACCCTCCTCCATGTGTATATACTTCAAGAATTTTATATTTGATTGATAAAATATTCTATTTTGATCTTTACACACAACTCTATTTCTATTTTTTTCAATTCCTCTGTTCATTGCTATAAGTTGAAAATTTAGTCCATGTTTAAATACTTTGTGTCTGGATTTGCTTTGTTGTTTCGTAATTCCTTAAGTTGGTCTATGGGATTTTCTCAATTGGATTTTGAAGTTCTGTGACTATATGTGGTGCAGGTGTAACAAATTTCTTAAGTTTGACTTTTTTCTGATTGGCTGAGTTCTTTTCACTGGTGCATATTTCATTTTCTGATTTCCCGATAAAATAGTAATGCAATGTATTTGTTTCTTGTGCCATTTGAGATTGAATATTCAATAATGATGGAGTTGAGTGCTCTCTCCCTACCTTTCTGGAATTTGTAGTACTGAAAATCCCCTTCCCTCCTGCAAAGCTCAAAGGCGTGTCTGTACATTATATATGCAACTTTGTCTGCTACTGCAAGATTTGAATGCTTTTACTTCATGGATATTGGGGTAACAATGTTTCTCTTTTCTCCTTATTAAGTTATCTCTTTTATATTTATTTTAGTCTTGTGTAAAGCATGCATCTCTTTTTAGTTTGCATATCAGTTTGGCCATTACCTGCTTTTTACTTTTACACAGTTTGCATATCGGTCTAACGATTTGAACTTGATATGGAACAAGGAGAATATAGGTAAAAGAAAGAACTGAATTAGAAATTGACAACATAATTAAAATGATGATGTGACTAGAAGGGACAAAGGAATTTAAGTTGACATGGGGTTGGAGATAGCATCAAGTAACTTATATGACAGTTTCTAATAGAACTAGTTTCACAACTCACACTTCAAGTTTTATTAGATAAATTATTCACTGATGCATCCTTCTATTTTTTATTCATAATAAAGTCTAGGTTAGAGTTTTGTGGTGTTTGGTTGCCTTAATTGTATGTTGTAAATTGTAATGGTATAACCAGACACTTATACTTTCAAAGTAACTATAAACTTTTCCTGTTAGTAAACATTTATTCCTCTCCAAATCTAGGTTATATATATTCTAAATGAATTCCTTTCAAATTTATTTTTATATTAAATTTGTTGAAAAAGTTAGTGGAGGTATTACATAGAGGCATAATCATTTTGCATGGCTAGTATTTGTTGTGTTTGAATTACTTGTATGTAATTTGGATTCCTAGCTACTGAGAGGATATCTATTGCTAGTGGCTGTCTCCTATACTTTCACTAGCACTGTATAGCTCTGCCATTGGTTTGTTTCATTGTTTATTTTATGCTATTTATTTTTTCTATCTGATCTGGGGCATATTATGAACAATGGGTTGATTAATGATTAATGACTTGTATGCCAGGCATTAATCATATTAATTTATCCCCTACCTCGAGTCATTAGTGCTTATATTAATATCCATCCAAAGTGGTTCCCTTGGTACAGACAGAGTATGACCCCATTGCTTGGGTGAGAGGAATGAATATAATAGTTCTCTCTTTTTATATATAAGGGAATGAAATTATAGATTATTTTTTTTAGTTCCTCTGTTTTATAGAATAACATAATATTCCAATTCCCAATGGTGTAAGTCTTCGGGATAAATTTATATTCCAATTCAACTTGATAAATTTAGTTTACATTTATCTTCAAATGCAACTTGGCTTAGTTCATGTCTTCTGCTCTATCTTTCTGGTTATGTTAATGTTATCAACTTCAAACTTAATAGTCTTCTGCTCTATCTAACAATTGATCATCATCATATATATAAAATAAGTAGGTTGTGAGATAATAAAATAGGTTTGTGTAGACAAGTTAATAACTTCATATTAATTTGATTTAATTTAATATTAACTTATTAAAATAATATTTAAATTTTAATTGTTTCTTATTAGACATAATAGTAGGTTCTTATAACAAACAATTTTGTATAGCAAGGAAATAAGTAGATTCTGAGATAATAAACATTTTTGTATAGATAAGTTAATAACCTCATGACATATGTTTTAACTTTAGTTGGTCCTTATCTTATTTAATTTCATTTACTCACACCATTGCCTAAATTCATTTATGTTGCAGGCCTAGCAAATTATTGCAATGTTGACTCAAGAATTTGGGGGTACGGTGGTTCATTTATTTTATTTTTTATTGTGTAAGGTAATTCTTTTTAACTTATAACTAAGTTTGTTGATGCTTGTTGATGCTTTATAAGTAAGAGCATTTTCAATTATGATATTTTGTTAGTTAACTTGTGATATTTTGTAAGTTACCACTGTATTCATATCACTTTGATATATCACATGCTCCAATAGAATAATGTTGTGGTCTTGACTATTTTTACTTTTTGTTAAAATAATCTCCTCTATATATGAAAATTGAAATTAATATATGAAAACTATTTTTTAATTGGACAGCTAGGAATAGCTATGGAATAGCTAGGAAATTCCGCGTTAGTCCATAGTTAATTCGTAGTTATGCGAATAAAAAACGCTATCTAAGTGATATATAGATAGCGTTAGAAATAGGTTTATATCACGTACCTAATAGCGTTTAAAATTTAAACGCTATCTAAGTGTTTAATAGATAGCGCTTCTTACGCCTATCTATATTCGTCTCGCATAGATAGGCCATATTTGGATAGCACTTATTGGGTACATAGATACGCCTAAAAATGCTATCTATTCCCTTTCTGGTGTAGTGGCTACTTCCATGCGAAAACAGTGTTGGGGTTTTAACTCAAAGCATGAAGGGCTTCTTCGCACCGGCACCGTTCGATACCTAGCAACAATATTGGGGTTTCTAACTCAAAAGCATGAAGGGGAAGAAATGGTGAAAGGGAAAGAGGGAGAATCATGGATGTGGTTGCGAGGTGGGAACAACGCGACCACGCGATGAAGGGCAAAGAGCCCTGGACAAATTGTTCTCTCCTGCTTGCTTTGCATGTTACCAAAACTATTCTCGAAATCTGTAAGCTTATACAATTTCTTCTTTTATGTTTTTTTCACTTCCATTGATTTTTGTTCAATTTTCTGCATGAAATTCTGTTCTTAGGATTTGGATTATCTGATATGTGTCATGACTCATGACTTTAATTGGTTCAATCCGAAATTCTCTTCTTTTTCTTGCAGGGACCTAAGCTTCAATAGGTTGATTGGTTCAGTCCGAAATTCAATTCAGGGATTGAAAGGACTAGATTATATGTAAGTGAACATTCCATTTTCTGTCCATAGGATTAGCCAAAGTGGTATGCATATTCTGTTTAATTCAACATCTGGAATTTTTTTTCTTTTTTTAATTGATTTAACTTTCTGTGTTTGTATTATTAAGTTATTATTCATCTAATTGATTTTCCCTTTTTTGGTGCTTTTAGGTGGAAAAGCTAAGGCTTTGAAGAAACCCAAGTCTGATAAGAAGGAATACAACGAGGTATTTCGTTAATTCCTTTTTGTTATTTTGATGCTTTCAATTTTTAATATTCCATTTAAATTGTTGTGGTGAAAGAAGAGAAGTTCAAGGTTGATGCAATTTGGTTTGAAAATTAGTAAGAAGTTTAGGGAGAGGGAACATCAGAGGAGGTCCGGGCTTGGTTGAAAAATGCAATTGCTGATTCAATGTGTTTACATTGATACGGTTTGAAAAATACTTTATTTTCTATTGGGATGAAAAAAAATTTGAGAGAGTGAAGGGAAATATATAGCAAGGGGATCAAGAATCCTCCTATGTCCTAAAGCATAGAAAAGCAAAAAAAAAAATGATAATAAATAGAAAATATAAAGGACAATTCAGAAAGGGATATAAACTTATATGTTATTACCATTCACAACCATTGTGTTATGAATGGTGCAAGTTCTGTTTTCTATGTCTTTGGAATTATCCAGTTTTTATAATAGCATTGCTAACACAATAGGTTGTCTCTTTCTCTTTACATTTTATATGCTTTGTTTTTTAGCACTATAAATGACAAAATATTAGTATGTGTCCTTTGAATTTTCACATGGATATTGTATATGTTATTGGATAGTGCTTTAGACCTTTATCTTGCAATCTGATTTGAGCATGAATATTATAGAGTAGTTTTATGGGTTATTTTTTAGAACTAATCAAGGGAAGAATTTTGAGAATAAAAGTGAGTATTGCTTATTAGTTATTTCTTTTTTCATTCATGTCTAACCAAGTTATTGTTATCATCTCAGGTAACTCAATGCAATAATATGCAGAACATACTGGATTATTATAATAGTAAGATTTGGTTTTGTTGCTCACTTTTGGGTCAATCATGCTTTTAATAGATCCATATGTTCAACCTTTTAATAGTGACTGGTGCTATGTTTTAAATTTGTTATATGAACTGCTCCTAATAATTTCACATGTTTAACCATTTGCTCAAGTAACGCATGCATGTGCTTCTTTTATGAGTATAATATGTCAATCTTGCTTAGTTATCAGGTACAGTTGTGTTTCAAACATTAAGGCACTGGTGTGTTATGCTGCTGATTGGCAACTTTATGAAGATTCTGGCAAAAATAAGAAAAAGAGAGATAGGCCAAAGAGGAGGAGTGCTAAAAGGGAAGTTAGTGATTCAGATGATTAGGGGGAAAGGAGAACGCGGAATAAAAGGAGGGAGCTCGGGAGGAAAATGGACAAGTCTGATGATGATGAGGAGGAGGAGTATAGGCGCAGCCGAAGAAAGAGTACGAAGGAGAAGAGAGAGAAGGAGAAACTATCCGTCAAATTCTGAAGAGCAGGGGATACGACATTCCATTGAATGCTGAAAACATGACTCACTTGGTTCTCTTATTCTTCTTCTTTATCATTCTCCTTGACCGATAATACTTTATGACACACACTCATCTGAATACTCAAATTTGCTATAGATTCTGTTGTCTGTAGTTTTGATTCCAAAATTTTCACAAGCTTTTGGTACTTTCCAACAATTTCAAGACCTCAAGAGTTTTCCTTTAATTTCTCTTTTATCACACTCTGCCCCAATATTATGCTTGCGCTTTGAGAGAAAGAGAGAGAGGGAGAGAGCTTCATCAGATTTGGGAAAATGGAATTTAGGAAAAAAAATATAAAGCAATAGCTCATAGTGAGATAGAGAGAGATAGAAACTTACTGTAAAGGGGAGAGAGTGAGAATGACTATTGCTTTTTTTAGAAGAATGAGGTGGCAAGTACTCATGATTTTTTATGGGATGATCGCCCCTAGATTCAGATTCTTGCATCAGCAACTTTAATGGAGGTTAATAATATTGTTAAATATTAATTTTGTAAAATTAGCTGGGAGAATCCGTTCTACAGTCTCAGAACATGTGATAGTCAGTTTTGTAAAATTAGCCAAACATAAATGCTTATTGTTCCCTGGTAGGACTATGATACTAGGATTGCTATAAAAGATTTACAAGATTGTTTATTGCTAAGAGACATTGAATTTAACCAGGAGAAAAAAAAAAGCACATATAATTGCTCATGCTGTAAGTTTTAATGATCTTTGGAGAATATGTTCTGGAGTTTGTATATGTCATGTTAATCCTTATCATCATAATTCATTTTGCAGAAGCCTGACCTTGCTAGGTTGGCTGAATTTCTGAAACCATTGAATGAAGTGAACACAAAAGCTACTGCATTAATAGAAGGAATGAGGTCTGATTTTTTTTAATCACTTGAAGGTTGCTGCTGAAAGTCTCGCAGCTCTAGCATGGATTGCATACACAGGGAAGGATTGTGGTAAGTGAATAGTAATTCTGTCTTAATTGTAGTAAGTGAACAGTGATTCTATCCTAATTAGAACAGGTGTGTGTGTGTGTGTATGTATGTATGTATGTATGTATCTTCACTTTCCTCTTCATCAAATAATCATATCCTCCCTCTCCCCTAATTTTTGAATTAGTGTGACCGTAGAAGCCTTTGACTCCCTCAAATTTGGAATGATTGTCTCAAACTAAGGCTGAATAAGAGGTTATAGTGGCCACTCTGTATTTCTTCATGTTTCTATGAATGGGTTTTCATGTTTCTTTTTTATTCCCTTGGTTAGAGATTGCTAGAATGGGTATGGTGAGGATGGGCTTTTGATATCACTGTTCCTTTTAGTTTCACCCTTATTGGCAAGTGTGTTCTTATTAATTTTGATCTCTGCTGCAGTTGATCGCTACTGCTGCTCTTTTTCTTGCTGCAAAGTCAGAGGAAGATCCACACCCTTTGAATAATGTATTGAGAGCATCCAGTGAAATCTTACATAAACAAGATTTGATTAATTGTCCTACTGGTTTCATGTTGTGAGTATTCTTCAGACTACCCAAAATTCTTTCCTTTTTGTAATGTGAAATATGTTACCTCTGAAAGACATGCAAAAGAGCCTCAGATATGGCCTATATTAATTTGTATGTTGATATGTTGTGTATGTCTTTAAAATTACCCAAGGATATTTTTGCTGATTCCCCATAAAATTTTAGATGGATATTATCTGTTGCATATGAATGTGGATACTTTCATGTGCAATTTTAATATAGGCCATATCTGATTATATTTACTTTCATGACTATATTAATGTGGATACTTTTATAAAAGTATATTACAATTTTAATATGCAAAAGATATGGCCTATATTAAAATTTTCTTTCATGTACAACATTTGTTTTCCGCTAGAATAGCCAAAATAGGATCTTTTCATGCTATGCAATTGAAATATTTGCTTTTGATTTGGTTTCATTGTCATTGCTGACAGTGGTATCTGTTTGGTTTTAGTTCAACACAATGGGAAGAATCTCGGCCCAGTAGTGCGCCGGGAGCTTGCAAATCTTGACAAAGATGAAGATAGTCGAAAATCCACCATGAAAGCATTGAAGTCATATGTAAAAGATTTGGATTTTAAGGCCATTCCTGTGTTTCTCGCAAAAGTTTCTGAGACAAAGGAAAATGGTTTTTTATCTGGTGAATTCACAATTTCACTGTATGAACTTCTTGCCGAGTTCATGGTGTCAAAATTGTCCCCTTGATAGAACATCATGGAATCCATAGTTCAAACCTTAGGTTCAAGTGCAAGGTCCTTCCCTCTTCATCAGGCTTGCTCAAAGGTGGTCCCAGCAATTGCAAGACATGGAATTGACCCTACAACCCCAGAAGAGGATAAGAGGCACATAATTCATTCCCTTTGCAAGCCTCTTTCTGATTAACTCTAAATTTCTCAGGAGAGCCTAGCTTATGGGCCAGCCCTTTGCTTGAAGGCTCTGGTGGATCCAGATAATTGGAGGTTTGCTTCTGATGAAATGGTCAACATGGTTTGCCAGAATGTGGCTGTGGCATTAGAAGGAAAGTCCAGTCAAAGAGAAATATAAATAATTAATGGGGATCAATGGCATTAAAAATTTAAATAAACAAATAATTGGCTATTTCCCTTCTGGACCCCGGTTCATTTGTTTTCAATGGTTCTCTTCGAGCCATAACCACACACTCTCTCTCATTAAATTTCCCCCTTCAAACTCTCACCAATCTCCCTGTAACCCCATCTCAGAATCAAGCAGTCCCTAAAGGTACTAGATGCTACTTGAGCAAAGGCTCTGCAACTGTGGATCATACATTCTTCTATTAAGGCTTAGCTGCAATGGATATATTTATATATGGGACTTGATAAGAATGCTATAATCGTGAGCTTTGTCTAGATGTTGGTATTGTATGCCTTTCAAGAATTCTAATGTCTGATTACAAGAACGTTAACTGATATATAGTCATCATTTAAATTTTCCCTCAATAATTTTCATCTGATTAGTATACATTAGTAGTAGGTGTATATGATTTATCTGACTCTACACTTGGTATCTTCAGAAAATTCTTAGATTATGCTGTTTGTCATGAGGAGATATGCTATCAGATTGTTGTTTGGTTATCGCCACTTAACAAGTATTGAGGGGTTTTAGCAAAAGATTTCACAGTTGGGACAAATGCTGGCATTTTTGTGATTCTTTTCCCCCATTTTAGATATAATTGATAATTCATTAGCAAAGGAAATGTACTTAACAGAGAGATCATGAATTCTCCTAATGCTATAATAGCAACAACAGAGTGAAGAAAGAAAAACAGGATACATCATTAATGTTTCATGCTCCCTCTGCTTATAATCATACCGCTTTTGTTTACACTTTAGTTTGTTAAATTATATTCTTTTTTAATGAAAATATATAGTTTTTAGATTATTTCAATTATTCATATGAAGTATTGCTATTATTATTTTCATGGATCATTTTAATTTTCCTTCTTGGAACGCTACTTAATTTTATTGTAAATAAAAAAAGTGACTAAAACCATAACAAATACAGTTTACTTGAATATTTTTAACATACAATTATGTTGATTATATAAACTTTTTACGTTTTTTGAATTGTGTGAAATGTGAATCTTTACCTTACTAAAAATATCATGTTTACATATAATTAAGTAACTATATTTTTATATTTACTTATAATTATGTTTAATTGGGATCAAACCCATAAGTTATTCCCACACAATCTCAATCTGTGTTGCCAGCTGTGTCACAATTTTTAGGTAAACATAATTAATTTGTATGAATGTTGGATTAATTTAAATGTTGGATTAATCAAAAGGAATGAATGATTTTGTGAATGAATAAATGATTTTTTTGTGTAAACCACATATATCCTCCATGGGAGGCAATCTGCTCAAGTGAGGAACATTCACATTTGGTGGGGCTAACTCTCCTCACATAGATTTTTTCCATCCACAAAACTCGAACCCGAGACCATGCTGAAGGGGGAATCAAGCATGTACCACCTGAATCAACCCTGTTGGTAAAAGGCATGAATGGATTTAAATCCACGAGTTATAAATTTAGGATTAATTAAATATATAATTAATAAGTCATTTTTAAATTAATTCATATTTCATTTAAATTGATTATGTTTGCATTTAAATGTATATAAACATTTTTTTACTTTATCCAAAAAATAAGAAATGCGGATAGACAAGCACAACAGTGTCGGTTATTGACAGATTAAATGATTTATTAAAAAATAAATTTAATTTGTATAAATTAAATTTAATATGAATTTTTAAGATATTTATATATTATATGTTATTTAACAAAAAAATTAGTTGTTATAATTAAAAAAATATTTTGTCTGTCATATAATAATAAGTTGTTATATTTTTCCACCTCAACTTATTACTAATTCTAGAATTATATTTAGGGATGGTGAAAATGCAACGTCGGCATGTAGATATAAGAATAGCAAATTTCTTGCAAAACAAGATATATGCATTTTGCAGGTTTTGGTCTACTCTTTGATGATTAATTATTACCGTACATTTATAATATATTGAATATCTAACTTTTGTATATGACATGTTGTGAGATATTTTGTAGTTCTTCAAACGCCAATAGCCTATTGATAATGTGATGTATGAAGAATTGACAAGAATCATTTCAAGGTAAACAATATTATTCAATATAATTGCTATTATATTTTAATCTTATATATTTTATGGGTTAACTATAATACTAACATAATAATTTTTTCATCTAAAATGCAGGGAGGAAAAAATTATTCCTGGAATTCATTCACTATTTGGTCTCCAAAAGGAAAAGACAACATTGATTGACAAAGCTATAAGAGTTTTAAATAAATAAGAAATAATAAATGCAGATATCAAGAATCGTAATTATTAAAGTCAAATACATAAATGAGATATTTACGTTTAAATGTTATACAGACAAGATTTACATTTTATCTTGTGATTAATTTAATTTAACTTAAAATATTTAATATAATTTTAATTTATTCATGCAAATTAATTATATGAGGTCTTTGAAAATGTAAATAAACAAATTTTACATCTTTCCCCCAATAAAAAATCCGGATAGACAGGCATCCGCTAGTTATTTAATAATTAACGTTGTCCTTAAATGTCATTTTACCATTTTCAGCTAGTTTTACCAAACACATTCAATAGTTTTTCAGCTTTCAACTAGCTTTAAGCTTTTAGCGAGTTTTCAGCTTTTAGTTAACTTTAAACTTTAGCTAGTTTTCAGCTAGTTTTACCAAACACACTCCAAGACTTGGTTGGAAAATACCATAGCTTGGACATAAGTATGTTTTGGTTCTCATGGGAACTCGACTAAGGATAAGAACTTGATTTTTTTGAATTTTGTGAAGCGACATTGGGGAAGAGAAGAAGAAAATAAGGGTTAAATGTTGTTTCTTCTTCGTGTTTCAATTTAGGAATAAACCCTCGTATCAACCCATGACTTTTAAAAATCAAATAGTCTAGTCCCTTATTTTTCTCAAAGCGACGTCATTTTTTTTATTGACTTGAAGTTCAACATGTCACTTAACATGAAATCTCAACGTTATATTAATTAGAACCAATAATAGTAAAAAGATAAAAGGGTAAAATAGAAAGTTTATAATTTATTTCCATGAAAACAAGAGTAATAATTGCATTCCTTAATATATGTGTTTAGTCAAAATGGACAGTTAAATAAAAACGGAGGTAGCAGTGAATAATGTTAAGGACTAATAGAGAGATTTCTAGAAGAGAGAGAGAGAAAACTTTTTAACAATGTGAAAATATTTATTGTGGCAAATAAAGTACTTTTTATGATTATAGCCAAATGATAATTTATTTTTGATTATACAAAGATCTCTAAAACAAAATCAATTTTTTTAAACAATTTTAAAAATACTTTTTTTAAGCACAAACAAACCGATCCATTGTAAGCGCTTAAATAAGCTGTTTTCCAAACAACACCTAGGCACCCATCTCACATGGAATCTCCAAAAAAAAAAAAAAGTTACTGTGTTTGACAAAACTTGTGACCGAGTGAGGTTGGACTGACGAGTACCCGTGGACTGGCCCCTGCGTATATGGCTTAGATTCCCCGCGCTCGTGACTTTTCACACTGCGTTCTTCTTTCCCCCCTTTTGCATTATTCTCTGTCTCTGAATTCTACCTTTTTTCCCATCCAAATCGTTTTTCCAAACCCTTCCTTCACTTTCAACTCCAGAACTAGGACTAGGGCACACAACGCAAACTACCCCCACACAATGAAGCCCGAGTTGTACGAAATCTCCGACGACGAATGGGAGAACCACTCTTCAAACCCTCCCGAGTTCTCAAGAGACCTCGCTCTTCTCCTTCTCCGCCACCGATCGAGTCCTTCGCTTTCACCTCCAATAACCGCCACAAAGCCGAGGTATCGGCTTCCAGCGACGACGACGGCGACGATTGCGTCGAAATCACGCAACACTCCGCGAGTTTTCCGGAAAGCCTCGACGACCTGGAGGATGCTGACGTGAACGACGACAAGGGCGGGGGAGGAGGTCATGCCGCAGCGAGCCGCGGCCGGCGGTTTATAATTGACGACGACGATGAAGAGGAGCACGACGGCGGGGATAGGAACGGAGGTGCTGTGGAATTGTACGACGTAGGGTCCAGCGAGGAGGAGGAAGAGGAGGAGGTGGATGAAAGTGACGTGGTTGGTAGGGCTTTGCAAAAGTGCGCGAGAATCTCTGCGGAGTTGAAGGGCGAGCTGTACGGGTCTTCGGGGACCGCTTGCGAGAGGTATTCAGAGGTGGAATCTTCTTCAGTGAGAATCGTAACTCAGGTGTGGTGTGCTGCTTCGCAAGAGAAAATGGCGATTCTTATTTTCTTTTTCTTTCTTCTTTCTTTTTTTTTTTTGCATTTTGTTTGATTAGTTGGTCAGGTTAAAATTTGAGTAAACTTCATTTTCTGTCCCCAATACTGACACAAATCATTATATTAGTTTTTACACTGGTATTAGTTCCTACACTGAAATAAACATGAATATAGGTGATATTAGTTCTTGGTGGAGGACTAATGTGATCAACAGAAATATAGGTTGAACCTTCTTTATGTTCCTTTAGTATAGGGACTGATATGATGACACATGAAAAGGTTGAGGATGAAAATGGAGGTTTACTTGACAGAAGCTTAGGTGGAGGAACCTTCATTGGGGTTTCTTTACTATAGGGATTAGGGACTAAGACGATGATACATGAAAATGTTGAGGACGGAAATGGTGTTTAGTTTACTTGTTAAAATTTTGATGTTTGTTTGAATTACGAAATGGCATGTCTTGAAGTCTTGTGTATTGCGTGATTTGGTAGGAGGATGTTGATGTTGCATGGATCTGAGGATTCAGATTTTCAGCCTCTGCTCAAGCCTTATCAGCTGGTTGGCGTCAATTTCTTGCTGCTGTTGTATCGGAAGGGTATTGGAGGAGGTAATTGTAATGTTAGGGTTTGTGTTTACTGGATTTATGCTGTTCTGAATTTAAATTTAAATTTTATGGCTAAAGTAGCCTGTTACCAAGTCCTTAGAAAATGGCAGAGTGGATAGATCTTTCTTATGGATTTCTCATTTGTAACATTTTCATGTCATGGTCATGCATTCTTTGTTGTGGAAGGCATACTTACCATGTGTTTGGCATTTGCAGCTCGAGTTTGTGCTTATTGAAACACCATATGTAATGACATTGTGGTTTTAAGTTTATCTGTTTTGTATATTGAGTTAATTGTTTTTTTCTTAATATTTCTGATTCTGGATGTAATTATGTTATAAGTTTGTGCATTAGAGATTGATATAATTTTCATGAATCTCGTGATTGATATTTGATTTCATGTCACACAGCCATATTGGCAGATGAAATGGGCCTTGGAAAACAGTTCAGGTATGTTTTACTCCTTTGGTTTGTTCATTTCTCTAATTTTGTTGTAAGCCTTGACTTTTTATAGTAAGATAGTTGTATGTTATTGTTTTCCAGGCCATCACATATTTAACTTTGTTGAAACACTTGCACAATGATTCTGGCCACATCTTATAGTATGTCCTGCTTCTGTTTTGGAAAACTGGGAAAGGGAACTAAAGAGGTGGTGCCCATCCTTTTCTGTTCTTCAATATCATGGAGCTGGACGTGCAGCATACTTCAAAGAGTTGAACTCCTTGTCCAAGGCGGGATTGCCTCCCCCTTTTAATGTTCTTCTTGTGTGTTATTCACTTTTTGAACGACACAGGTTCTCTCGTTATACTTAAGTGCTACTCATATAACTTTTCTCAAATGTTAATTGAATTTTATAATTTATATTTGCTCTAGTGCACAGCAGAAGGATGATCGTAAAATCCTGAAGCGGTTGGAGGTGGAGCTGTGTGATCATGGACGAGGCACATGCTTTGAAGGACAAAAATAGCTTTAGGTGGAAAAATCTGATGTCTGTTGCACGAAATGCAACCAGCGCTTGATGTTAACAGGGACACCGCTTCAGAATGATCTACATGTATGTATAACTTATGGAGTGAATGTCATTGCTTCAGTGTGGCTGTCTTTTCATTTAATTATTTGCTGTTACTGAACAAAATAAGCGTTTGCATACATTACTTGAATAATTTATCTCTTACAAAAAGATTTATATGTTGTGGCTGGACAGTGTTACAATCTTATGTACTCAGAGCATGTTTGCAAACTCAGTTCTTTGCTAATGCATGATACAAGTTCTTACCTTCAACTTGCAATACTTACGTGTCATGCATTACAGAGTGCTTGAAGTATGCACTTAATGTGACTATCAGCTAAAAGGTTAAGCTTCAAAATGTTTTGAGATTTCCTTTGTATAATTGGATGTATCCTTGTTTCATTACAATTCTCAAATGGGTAATATTACCAAGAGACTGCCATTACTTTTGGCTGAAAGCAATGGGTGGATGGGACTAGGTGGACAAAAGTTGTGTGTAAAAAACATTTAGGAAGAAGAGATAGTGGTAAACATCCTGACTTGAGTGATTTTGAATGAGGTGGTGGGCTGATTAAAGGTTTGATTTGAGTCTCTTATAGTGGCTTATAAGAGATGGATATTTCTAATTACATTTTCCAGATGACACTTGATAACAGTGGTAACTGAGATAGAAAGCGAAAGAAGAAAGTAAAGGAAACTTTTAGGGAGCAGAAAACCAGAGAAATTTTTGAGAATTCTGATTATGGCAATTCAGGCTCAAAGTTAAGTTCATTTTACACATTTATAAAAAGCAGATTAGGCTCAGTGCAGTTGTATGCAACTGCTCTGAGTGGTAATAATAGAGAGTTTTAACTAAAACTAACAGACTCTAACAGAACTAATCGACAGCTGTTACATGTGTTATACACATGTAACACTCAGTCTGGAACAGCCTCACCTCAAACTCATGGGGGTTGAGACAACTGAGGGGGGGGGTGATTCAAATACTCCAAGTTTGTCTTGAAGAGTTTATTGCTGCAGCTTAGACGGAGGCTTGGTCAGGGCATCAGCAAATTGGTCTTCAACGAACACGAGCAACCACAGGCTTTTGTTGATGACTCTGTCCTTGAAAAAAAATATATCAAGTTCCATGTGTCATGTGAGCGTAAGCTACAGAATTGTTGGAAAGAGAAAAGGTGCTCACATTGTCACAGTAAATGGCCAGTGTTTAGAAAGAGATTCAAAGCTTGTAAGTAAGGAGTGGATCCACAATAGAGGCAAGACTCTGATACTCAGCCTCTGTGCTGAAATGAACAATTAATGGTTGATTCTTGGACCACTAAGAGATCATTTTTGGCCCAAAAAGATACATGCTCCTGAGGTAGATGGTGGAGAGGGGTTTCTGATACTGCCCAGGATGAAGAAGCTAGCCATGTGAGTGCCTTTCAAATAACAGAGAATTCATTTAACTGCCTTACAATCACTTTCCAACGACTGAGACATGAATTAGCAGACTTCATGAACTCAATATGAGAGTCTTGTGATGTAGCATATTGAAGAGCTCCAACAATATATCTATACAAGTGAGGATCCTGCATATAAACACTGCCATGTCTGCTGAGCTTACAGCCCCGAGGTATATGTGTAGAGATGCCTTTGGTATCACTCATGTGTGCCGTTGCTAAGAGATCCCTTATATATTTTGCTTGAGATAGAAGAAGGGAACCGTTTGGAAGGTGTTTTACTTCAATGCCTAAGAGGTAGTCCAGTGACCGCAGCTGTTTTAGAGCAAAACCAGAATTGAGCTTAGACATAAGGTGCTGGATGAGAGTGAGAGAGGTCCCTGCGATGATTATATCATCCACATAAATCAATACATATAAGCAATGAGCTGAGGTGTATGAAGAGAGATGGGTCACACTTGCTTGAATGAAATCAAAGCTAAGGTTTTGACAGCCTCTCAAACCAGACCTGAGGGGCTTGCTTAAGGCCATAGAGTGCATTGTGAAGCTTTTGCAGACTAAGGATTTGTTAGCAGAAGCAAAACCTGAGGGCCTGCTTATGGGCCTTGCCCTGCATGCCTAACACTGTTGGTTGCCTTGCAGTTCATTTATTACACATAGTTTTGAAATTGGAAATTTATACATTAACAATCTAGAATAGAACCATGTTAACAAAACTGTTGTGTACTTGTTGATTATTACTGTAGGATTTAGATTGTTGATCTCAAGGTCCAATGTATTGTCATATGATGAATGAAGGTTGGGAAACTGTTAACTCCTGGTTTTTTAATCCATTTTATATTATACTGTTCCTTTTGAAAAATTATATGCAAATATACAGCTTGCAAGAAACAGTTTAGAAGTGTCTGATAGGCTAGGGTGAACGAAAGGAGAACACCTTGTCTTTGTTATGCTGTGTCAAGAATGTGCTTGAATTTTGAACCAAATCTGTCATCTCCTTCTGTTGATTTTGCTAGTAATAATATAAATGTATTTCCTGAAGCAAGCCATTTATGAATTTGTTGCAGGAGTTATGGTCATTATTGGAGTTTATGATGCCTGATATTTTTGCTTCTGAAGATGTTGACTTAAAAAAGTTGCTAAATGCAGAAGATAGAGATTTAATTGGTCGTATGAAGTCCATATTAGGTCCATTTATTTTGGACGTCTGAAATCTGATGTGATGCAGCAACTTGTTCCAAAAATACAGCAGGCATGTCAGTCACCTTTAGTGCTGATTTCTTTGAGTTATACTCTTTTTTTTTTTTTTAATAAGCTTGCTATATACTTTTAGAGGCTACTAGGCTAATATTTGTGACTGCAGGTTGAATATGTAATGGAAAAGCAACAGGAACATGCTTACAAGGAAGCCATTGAGGAGTATCGTGCTGTTTCACAAGCTCGGATAGCAAAATGTTCTGAGCTTAACTCAAAAAATGTTCTCGAAGTTATTCCTCGACGACAAATAAATAACTATTTGTTCAGTTCCGCAAGGTTCTTGATTCTGTACATATTTATATTTTGACATAAAATCTATCTGTCTCTTTTTTGTGGATTCATAATTCTCTTTTATTTTGATATATTTCTACAATTCTATTCCAGATTGCAAACCATCCCTTGCTGATAAGGAGAATTTATAATGATGAGGATGTCATTCGCTTGCTAGGAAGCTGCATCAGATAGGTGCTTTTGGCTTTGAGTGTACTTTTGACAGAGTTAAAGAGGAACTTAAAAGTTACAATGACTTTTCTATTCACCGGGTAAATATACTAACCAATACAATGCATTTTGTCACTGCCTATCCTATATTTGGTTTTCAGTTTTCACCAATATGTTCAAGTAGTTTGTTAGATTTCCCCCTATTTAGGATTGTCTGGTGGATTGAAGTTCCAGGATTATTTAGCCATGGTTGTTATAGTGGAAGATAGTGGCACTATTTTGCTTCCATGTCATGTCGTGGCAACTTGCTTCAATGGCTGGCCCATTGAGTGTTTTTGTCAAGTGGAAATACAGATTGGGTTGCTAATGTCTCAGCCAATTCGCAGCTTTCACAGCTGCTACACCACCATGCGATGTCATTGTCATCATCATCGTCCCATTAGAGACCTTGCGTCTGCACCCAAAGTGCTAGGATCTACTTTATGTCGTTTGTCATTGCCATATTCTTCTTGAGGTCTGAGAGCTGAGTTGAGAACTGTGCTCCTTGGCTAACTTCTGGAGAAATCCATTGACATCTCCATAGCTTCAAGCATTGAGGAACTTGGAGAAGTTGGAATGGAAAAGTGATAGAAAGAATCAAAAGAATTGAATTTTCCCCTTCACAAAGGATCTCTCCTTTCACACAAAAGCTATCGAAATACATAATTGACCCCCTTATTCTATTTATAACTAATGGGCTAACTGACTAACAGCTGTCCTTCAATCGAGCCCTAATGATACATCCTAAACAAACCTGTCAAACAAAACACATTTTTATATTATTGGTTTCTAGCTATATTACAATGTTTAGTTGATTAGGTATTCTGTTATACATTTTATCAGTAATTCAACAATTCCTTTATCAATTTTTTGCATATTACCTCTTATGTTGCTTCATTACTAGACTGCATTCTCATTCTTGTGAGGTAGAATGTTGTACTCCTAAATTAATAGTTTAATACAAACTTTTATGGTGGCGTTATAATTAAAGAAATTAACTTGTTGATGATTGCCTTTTCTGCTTTGTGGATAATATTAGGTTAATCTAAAGCTGTAAAAATTTTTATTTTCAGCTTTTACTTCATTATGGTGTCAATGATAGAAAGGGGATCCTTTCAGATAAGCATGTTATTGCTTCTGCAAAATGTCGGGTACTGTTCTTTTTTACTCTCTAAATTCTGTAATTGTCAACTATACAGTGTTTGTTTGTATTAGTGTTTGAGCACAGTAGAGAAATCGATTCTGAAGAATTGAAAAAAATTATGGCTGATAAAATCGTCTTGGGATGCGTGTGGAATCACATTTCCACTGTGCTCCACTAAAAAACAAATGAAGCCACAGTGGCTTCCTGATTTGCTGGATATGCTGAGGTTGAACTACTCCATGGATAATGTAGGCCTTAGCAGAACTTCTTCCTTCACTAAGAAGAGTGGTCATCGTGTCTTGATCTTTAGTCAGTGGACATCAATGCTTGACATATTGGAATGGACTTTGGATGTCATTGGGTTGACTTACCTATAAACGGCTCGATGGAAGGTACTGCTGTTTTTGACATCAAAACTTTTATTATAACAAAATAATGTATGGTTTATTTGGGACTGTTTTCTTCAGCACTTAGACAAGAAGAAAGTTAAGTAGATGTCAAAAGTAATGGTACAGTGTGTATGTGTATGTGTAATGTTTTGTGTTGATATATGTGACTAAAGAGTAGTTTGCTAAATTTTTTTTGAGATTGAATGAATATGGAATGTAAAGGGTGATTTTTTGAGTAAAAACAGATACAAGTTAATTGTAATTCTTCTTTTTTGACTTGCTATGTATCAGCTTCTAATGGACAGATTAAGTATTGAACCACTTTGTTATCAAAGAACGATCAATGACAGTGATGAAGGACCTATTTGATTATAACTTTTGAAAACTTTTTTCCTTTTTAAAAATATAGAACAAAAATACTTGTTTGAGTAGGTATTTTATATTTGCTTTCTCAACTTTTTCTTGTTTCTATTTTTCAAAACAAGAAAACAACACCCTGAAATTGTTTTTGTTTACATTTTTTATTTTCTCAATTTTGTTCTTGTACATTACATGGCACACTGCACTGTTTGCCTGAATGCATGACACCCTGCACCAACAACATCGCCACCCAATTGCCACCTCCAACACCCTTTGTTGTTGTCACCACCCACAACCCTCCACCAACGGTGCTGTTGCCCAATGCCCTCCATGAACAACGTTGCCACCTGACAACCCCTTACTGTTGTCGTAGCTTGGCACCCTTCACCAATGGTGCAATAGTTGGCCACCCTCCACTGCCTCGCTACTGCCTGACACCCTTCACTGTCGCCACTACCATATGGCACCCCCTCTGCTTTCTAAACATGTTTTCAAATTAATATTTCCCAAACATTTTCTTTTTGTTTTGAAAAACAGTTTCAAAATTGTTTAGCAGAGGTGACTGAGACAGGATGCTGGCATGGGTTGAAAAGATGACAATTCCATTGTCTTCTTGGTAGGAAACTGGTCCTGAATCGGTTGAAGGTGTTTAACAATGTCCATGTAGGCTGAGTCAGTGGTCCATGGTCTTGATCATGATTACTGATACTACTATATTCACCATTGTGTTATTTTATATATTCTGGGGTATGGAGGTTGGTTTGTTGAAAGCCAAAAATTGTTGCTGGAGATTTTGGTCACCGGACAGTGGCAGAAATGATATGGTTGAAGTGAAGGGTGGGCAATGTCATTTTGTAAGACTAGAATCATTTCCTTATGGGGAATGAACTCACCCCCCCCCCTGTGGGCATGATTAATGCCTGGGAATGACTTTTGGATGAAGAATCTTATTTCAAATCTAGAACCAAACAAGGGGAAGTTTCATACCCTTCTCAACATTCCAGAAATACGAAATTAACCCCTGAATCAAATGCCACTTAAAGAGATACAAAAAACTGTGTGCCACCATAGTGTTCACTCTCCTTGCTCCCAGTCCTTCCAAACAATGTGAGTACTATCTATAAAATTTATCTGAACTTACCAGACACAAACATTGAACAAAAATTCTAAGCAACTTATTCCAAACTAGTGGCTAAAGAACAATCAACAATGTAAACAAGCAGTTGGAAGTTGCTACTTTTGTGAAATAACTGGCTTACAAATCTGCAACCTATTTTGCAGCAATATTTCACTTACAAAATAGAGACAGTGTCGAAAAAAATTAAATTCTGGTACAATAGATAACTTTGTACAGTTCATAATAAAATATTTATATCAATTATATGCAATAATAAAAGTTAATAATAAATTAGATGTTTATTTTCTGCCCAATGTACCTAGCATTACTTGTTCATTTTAGCCTATAAAAATATTAAAAGTTCTTGGTTTTTAAGATCAGAAGGCTTTTTTGGCTAGAAGAAAGATGCAGGCCTTCAGCTTTTTGCATATAATTATATATTTTTGTCATTTTTTCCCTTTTACTTTTTCAAATAAGTTCAATTACTTTTTGTACCATAATGTCTAGCATAATTTCAAAAATAAATCTCCATTCATTTCTACTTGGTAATTGGTAATGCATGCCAACTGCCAGTAAATTGGCATACTTGTGCTACATAGTTCAATCTTTTGAGTTGAGCAAATTATTTGTTGCACTATAAATTCTTCTGTCAATACTACATACTTATGAAGAATTTCAGATCAGAAAGGGTTTACACCAAGGTAGTCAACTCAAGATTGAGTTACGAATTAGGATCAGGAGGGGTGAATAAACGCTCTGCAATGCATGTCCAGGAGGCTGCCACTATTAACAGGTTGCAACAATTGACTACTCTGGGACTGATGCAGATAAATTATGGCTTCCATTGATATAACTGCTGAAACTTGAATTTGTAGCTATTTGATGAAAGCGACATTGAATACCAATGTCTGTATAATACAAACCACTAAATCTCCTATTTATTCTGATAATAATCTTGGTCAAGTACTAGTTAGTACTAGTATAATCCCAGTCCAATAAGACTCAAACAGTGAGAATCCTAATATTTTAGCAACTTCTCTATCTCATTTTAGACACCCAAAGCGAGTAATTCTTGATAAGCCTAGATGACTGATTCAACCATCTAGGGGGAAATAAGCACCCTTCTTACGGTCCAGAATTTAGAAG
This sequence comes from Sesbania bispinosa, assembly GCA_026901365.1. Taxonomy (NCBI): domain Eukaryota; kingdom Viridiplantae; phylum Streptophyta; class Magnoliopsida; order Fabales; family Fabaceae; genus Sesbania; species Sesbania bispinosa. The sequence goes on from QLOH01000399.1 coordinate 383,024, forward strand.
CTTTTTGAATAACGTGATCATTAAACAGATTCTGTGAGGACTACGACACAAAGGAAGGACTTAGACAAGGGCCATTGAATTGAAACATTTGACTAGCAGTGGTAATTGGCTTGGGGATGAGAATTCCAGAATCAGCATTTAAGCTCACCATACTATTAGGCCAAATTAATCTTCAAACTTGAGTAGGCCCCAGAGCTTTGAAATAGAGAGGAAGTTCAATGGAAGAATCACTATCTTCCTCTAAAAAGAGAGTGGTATCATCAGCAAGATTGAAGGTTAGAGAGCCATTATAATGTTGAGCCAACCTCTGAAACCCTTAATGAGATCGCTTTTTGCTGCTGCTATGTAATCAACATGCTTGGAACACCAACCACTAAATTAAAACAAGAGCCATTATGAAGGTCCCCTTATCTAAATTGCACTCTAACTGGGAAGGTTTCTCCTTGTGTATTTTGAAAGAATTTTTGATTTTATAGTCTCAGGTTCACATTAGGGAATTAGTCTCTTGCAAATGCAAGGTAAGGGTGCTTACAATAGATCCAAAAGGGGCCTAACCCTCCTTAGACCTTTCCATGGCAGAAGCTTTAAAGCACCATGTGCCCTGTTATGTAATATTTCACATTTATTGATGCTTATATTAATTATAATAATACTGGCATTAAATATACTATGATAGCAGGTAACTTCTAAGTAGAGGATTAGCTTACTCTTTTTTATGCCTTTTTTCATATGTCGAGTTGCTTGAGTAAGTCATGTCTTTTTTTAATATATTAGCTGCTCATATGCAATGAATTATTAATCACCAAGTGAACAATTAGTCTGCAGCTTTCCCTTACTTGAAATTTTGCTATTTGACTGCCAGTACGCAGGTAGCTGAGAGGCAAACAATAGTTGATACATTCAATAATGATCCTTCAATATTTGCATGCTTGCTTTCTACGAGAGCTGGTGGACAAGGCTTAAACTTAACAGGAGCTGATACTGTTGTAATTCATGATATGGATTTTAACCCACAGATTGATAGACAAGCAGAAGATCGTTGTCATCGAATTGGTCAAACAAAGCCTGTAACCATATATCGGTATTTGTCCATCATTTCATTAACTCCATTAACATAAGAAAAAGTACTAAACCTTTATTTTAGTAAAAACATAACCTTGTAAAATAATTCTAGTTAAATGCTCTAGTGGACTGTTTTCTTATGATAAATTTCATTGCAGGCTGGTGACAAAGGGAACAGTTGATGAAAATGTGTATGAGATTGCGAAGAGAAAGCTAGTATTAGATGCTGCTGTTCTCGAGTCCATGGAGGAAATTACTGAAGGTGATATTCCTGAGAAGACCATGGGAGAGATATTGTCCGCAATTTTGTTGAGTTAAAACATTGAACCAGAAACATTTAGCTTAATTTATTTTTCCACTACCTTCTACATTTTTTACTCCCTAGATTTTCACTTCTATCCTATAGTTCTGATCCTAAATTCACCATTTGAAGACTTGGGAGAAAAGAGGACTGACTGCCCTACAAATTGGTAAGAATGCTGAACTAGCGTACATTAGTCTTAATATTGATGTATCAATGAAAGTGAATAATCTTTTGTAGTTAGATCAATATGAGAATTAGTATAAAGAAAGTGATGGTAGAATTTAGCAAATTTGTTAAACATTACACTTGAAGCCCCAATGAAGAAATCTTACATCGCATATTAAACTTTCTACATCAATATTTTCCCTTTTTAAACAGGCACATCCTTGGAGTAGTCAATTATATCTGTAATATGTTCAGCTTAGTCTCGTCATCACTCTTTTGTTGGCATAACAAGTATCTTGAAGGTCTCTTGACTCTTGAGAGTCTAATTATGGTCATCGCTCTCATGGTTTCTTTCTTTGGTCGAGGCATACTGCCTTTTCCACTTCCACCAGTTAGATCTATCATGTTGTTCATACCACGTCGATTGGGGTAGCTATATTATTGTGTTAAGAGAGTTATAGAAAAAGTTAGATTAGATAGCAAGATCAGAATCAGTTTAGACGCAGTATGGCCAAAGACATAACAGTCTTGCTAAGGTTGGACAAATAGGACAGGCCAGGAGCAGAGAAGTTCTAGAAATGATCAGTGTATGCACAGGTTTCTAATGTTTCAGTAGTCTTCGTTACTCTTGCTAGGAGGCCTATTTGTATATTGCAGCAAAATTGGAGGTTACTCAAGATCTTTGACCTTACAAGAAGTAAGGGAAGTGGTTTTGTGAGGCAGAAGGTAAAGTTCAATCCAGTTCTGTGAGCATAATCTATTATCTCAGCTGATTTTGATTTGAAAGCCTGTATTATCATCAAGAGTGTGTAAGTGTTCTAGTGATGAAAATGTTTAATTGAAAACGGGGTAACTGCTACCCAGCAAACCTGAACTTGTTTTCAAATTTAGTGCTGAGCTAAGGTAACCCAAATTTATGGTGGGCTTAGTGTACCATTGCTATTTGAGGGGAGCCGTTGTATGCTCCTTGCACTTTAAATAGCTGGGTCGTAGTATTCATATTCGGGATCGTATGCACTTTAAATTTGTTGGCCTTATTTTTTTTCAACATTGTTGGCCTTGATATATGCAGAAGCGAGCTCTCTTTTGCTGATTGGCTCTTATTGGTATTTATTAATAGTTTTGTATTGAATAATGATTCTTGCATTATTCCACTCTTGCAAACCTTAACTTCTGCTCACTTTGGCTTACCCTTTGACCACTACCGATGTCTTTCTACACAAATTTCAAAAGCGTTTGAACTTTAAAGGTTTTTTACTCCTTTTCCATATCAGTCCGTCTACGTTGCAAACACTTATAAGACTATGTTCTAGCTGTTAAACTTTTAGTTTATAAGATAGTTTATTGTTTATAAGATAGTTTATTGAATTAGAAGTGTTCTATAAAATTAGTAGATAAATGTAAAATTACATATAAGGTAAAAGGAAATAAATAATTTATTAAATATAAGGGATAAAATGAAAGAAAAATAAAGAAGTTATAAATTACAAGTTAGGAGGTAATTGAAGTAGTTTGTAATTTATAAGTTAGACTTTTAACTTAAGTTAGAAGTTTGTTTTATTAAACACTTTTTATATTGGTCAAATTAACTTAAAAGTTAGTAGAGAAATTAGCTTATTGGTTTTGTCAAATATAATCTAAACCAACAACCATGTCTTTGGCTTATACCTCCAACTATAACATTTTAGGATTTGGATTATATGCCATCGATTTTTGTACAGTTGGTGCTGTTAAGAAATATGAGTCATCCAATCTTAATTGGATGAAAATATGGGTCACCTTATCTTGATTGGATGACTCATGTCAGGATGTTTTTTCAATATCGATTTAGTATCGGAAGACATATATGGGTCATGAATCCGCCTTGAAGTCTGAGCGTGTTTGTAAAAATGTAGTTATGCAAGTAGCAGATATCACGTTTAGTTTTTAATTAAGATGTTTCACTTTGATGCCTATGTATGATTTTCGCTTCCAGCATTCCTCATCATTATAGGCAATCTTCAAATGCAATCCTACGTGTTATGCTAGACTTGGAATGCGGTAGCGTCACCTTTTCCTATGAGTTCTTTATTTTTTAAAAACAACAAAAGGTATTTTACTTGTATCTCTTCTACTGCAATCTTATTAACGTAAGCGTGTGTAACCAAGAAACAAAGTGAAATGTTTCTTCGATAGTGAAATTAATGAGTCTTCAACTTGTTTAATGATGTTGAGGCTCTTTCCTTATAGCTTGCATTGGAGTCCCATGACTTTGTGAAGAAACAGCTACTAAATTGTAAAAACCATAACTAAACTAGTTATTGTTATCATCCCATCATCAGGCTTCTACTTTGCTTCTTGATCTTGGGTAAGTAATGGACAGATACCAGCACGCATCCTTCAGTGTTTGTTCTACCATGTCTCCTGTACAATGAGTTGGAAGGAGAATATGAACCCGCGTTCTACATAACAAGTGACCTTGAAAAGAAAGTTGTAAACCCGCATGAACAAACAGTTCTGCACAAAAAGTTTTAGCCACTTTTTTTTTGTGTGAACACGAGTATTTTTTGGGAGAGACAATTCTATTTGATCGGGACATTCACATTTTTGTGAGACTAACTCTTTCAGTAGGATTATTTTCCATTTAACCAATCTAATTTAGTTTTATCCACTTTAACGTTAAACATTAATCATGTTTAAGGAATAAGGATTCATGTACCTTAACTTGTTTTTTATTTCTATCTAGAATATTGTTTGTATATATATGGTGTTTATATTGGTAGACAGTCAAATTAAAAAAAGTTTCTCTATTCTCCCTGCCTATTGCTTTGTTTTGACTTTCTGTAGCTGATTGGGAAATAATGTCCAAACAAGACCTGCTCTAGTCCAAGTCCAGCAATGGAAACGAAACCCCCTCATTGAATACAGGATATATATCTAGACAAAGCCGATATGCGTGAGGCTTTATCTTGATAAAACAAGAAGTTGGTAATAAGACAAGTTACGAAAGAAAGAGGAAGGAAGCCAAAAGCTGTACTTGTTATGTCATTCTTGTTAAGTTCCACGTACAAGAAGATATCAGTTTGCGTCAACTTGATGCTACTAATGAATCATCATCGATACTCTCTCTTTTCTCTCACTACTTTGGAAGCAAGTGCATCATCAAGGTCTCGCTCGGCCACCCCGCTTAAAAGATCCTACCATGAAAAGATGGATTGTCATTCCTTATTTCTTCATACAGTCCTAGTACGCAAGTTACAGTTGTGTTAGTAGCACTGCAGTAAAAAAATATATCTTTAACTATTAAGAAAATCATCTATGAAGATTGACTTGGTTATCTCTTTTATATAAAATGCTACAGAATGCATGGCATTGGCACCTACATCTTTGTTTTTTTAACTGTGATTGCTAATGTGTCATGTAGTGAGAAAGGGAATGTATATATATGCTCTCTTGTATATCCAATCAGAAAGTTTGTTAGATGTTTCGAAAACATTTTCTATGTTTAAATTTTAATAATTACAAAAAGAATGTCTACTTATCATATTCATTTATTTCATATATATTTCATAATTTCATATAAAAAATTAATACAAAGTTTTTATTTGTTTTTAACTATTTATACAAATCTTGAAAATAAAAAAATGAATTTTTTATAACCACTGAAAATATTTTTGTAATTAAATTAAAAAAAAATATTTTCTAAAAGGGAAAAATATGTTTTTCATCCCTGTAGTTTCGGTCAACTTTAGTCTTCGTCCCTATACTTTAAATCTTGTGTTTTTTGTCCCTAAACTTTCTAAACCCCTAAACCGTGGTCCCTGTCCATCAGTAAGATCTACATGTCAGCCTCAATAGTGAGTCCCAAATAATCGAATGATCATCTAATTAATTTTTTTAATAATTTTTTATTATTAAAATATCCTAATTACTAAATTAGGGTTTTTCACCTGAGCAATTTTACCCGATAAAAAACCTAATTTCATAATTATGGTTATTTAATAATTAAAAAATTAATAAAAAAAGATTTATTAGATGATTCAGCTATTTGAGGCTCATTATTGAGGTTAACATGTAACTTTTTTTACCCGGCTCATTAGGTTAACAGATCTCACTAACGATTAGAGACCATGGTTTGAGGGTTTAGAAAGTTCAGGGACAAAAAACAAAGGATTTAAAGTACAGGAACAAAGATCAAAGTTGACTGAAACTATAGGGACGAAAAACTTATTTTCCCTTTCTAAAATCATACAAGCCCTTACTTTCTTTTCATCACTTTCCCCACTTATTGTATTTTCATTAAAACCCAACCTCTTAATTTTTTATAATCTTTCATCTCGCTTAAAAATGTTAAAAGTAGTCTCTTCTTTTAATGAAAGGGAAGGGAAATAACAAGAACATCAACGACTAATTTCGAAAATAAAAAAGGTTTCAATGAGTTACTTATTTGCTTCGGGATTATTTAAATGAAAGGTAAAAGAGACTTTTAACATTTAAGTGAGAGAAAAGAATTTAAAAAATAAAGGGGTTGAGTTGAGTGAAAATAGAGTGAGTAGGGAAGAGTGATGAAAAGAAAATAATTCTTCTACTAATAAATTTCATGATAAAAAGGACAAACATATCATTCTTCACTAAAGACACTATAGCAATTACCTTTTTTAATATAAGTTTTGCCTAAACATAACATGTTAAAACGAATAATTAACATTATTAAACACATGACTATATTAAAGATAATTTTCTTTGGATATATTTTTATTATAAAACAGTTCAGATAGTCTTTTTTGGTGTAAACCATAGGTATCCCCTATTACCATGAGACAATCCTATTCGGGGCTTAGTCACAGTTAAGGCTCCTCACCCCTCCCGAAGAATGTATTTAGTGGGGATCGAACCCGGGAGCTCTTCCCACAATCTCAAGCCTGCGTTGCCAACTGAGCCACAACTCTTTGGTAAACAGTTCAGATAGTCTAATATTTCATTAGGAGCTTGGAGCATATTTAGGGGTGGAAACAGGCCAGGCCAGGCCAGGCTTTGGCAGGCCTGAGCCTGGCCGGCGAAAAAGCTTGGCTTGGCCTGTAACCTGTTTAGAAGCCTTTTTTATAACAAGGCCTACAAACAGGCCAACAGACCTATAAGCCTACGCAGTTCAACAGGTCTTTTAAGCAGTTTTTTTATATAATTAATTTAATATATTCTACTTTTTACTATATTATAAATTTTTAAATTATATTTATAGTTATTTATATAATTAATTTAATATATTATATATTATCATAAAACAGGCCGACCTGTTAAGCCTAATAGGCCTGAAGCCTGGCCTATTTAACTAAATAGACCTTTTAACAAGCCTTGGCCTGACCTTTTTAATAAACGAGTCAGGCCATAAACAGGCTAGGCCGTAGGCCCCTGACAGGCCGGCTGGCCTATTCCCACCCCTAATTATATTTGAAAAACTAGCTTAGTCTCGCTTAGCCTATGTTGACCTTAGGGTATCGAATATCGACAACATATATATATATATATATATAATTAAATATGTTTGTTTCACAATTGGGGAGCCGTCTAGAATTATATTTAATTTGGACTAAAGTAACAATTATTTCCTTTGGTTTACTACAAGAAATTCGAGTATTAGCGACGACCTTTAGCGATGACTACAAGGACATTGTTAAAATGCTCGTCATTAATAGCGACGAGCAAAAATGATCGTTGCTACGTAGCGTCTGTTTGCCCGACGTTAAAGTCGTCGCTATGCTGAAGTCCGTCACAAAGTGAAAAGATCAAAGACTGTTGCTAAGTCGTCACATCGTAGAGACGGCCTAGGCCGTCACTAATAATTATATTGTTTTTTTTTAAAAAAATTATAACTAGTGACGGCCATGACCGTCGCTAATGATTATATTAATTTTTTAATTGAATATAGGGTTTTATATTTAATTTACGGATTTATGGAGGCTGTTGTACATCAGGCTCGGGGTCAGCTTCCTCATCAATGTCAGCCTGGGGTGGTCCTCACCCTTCGAATCGGAAATATGTGGCAGGTCATCCTGCACCTCGGGGGTAACCTCCTGATATCCCGGAGTAGAGATGAACCTCATCTGCTAGCTCCATGAAGGCTCCAACTGATGCAGCAGGTTGGGCATGTAGAAACACAGGGAAACACTAGAAGGGGGGTTGAATGGTGTTTCTTTGTATTTTTGGAAGCTTTTTGAAAACAACAAGTTATAAACAGTTTCAGACAGGTTTATCAAGGCTGTCTGAAGTTTTTGAATGGTTCCTGAAAATATATTTTAAAAGGTTTCTTTGCTTTTAAAATATTTAGAATAGCTTTTCAACACCCTTGATATTAATGTAAACGAATTGACAAGAGATAAGGGATAGAAAAACTTAGCCAAGGATTTATCCTGGTTCACTCACTACCACTGTGAGCTACCTCCAGTCCCAATGCCAACAAGCACTTGGATTTTCTCTTAATCTTTCACAAAGATTACAAGTATTCTTTTCTATCAAGCCTCTTCAGGCTCTACAACCAAGACAAGCCTCTCTAGGCTCAAACAACACAAGTATTCTTTTCCAGACAAGCCTCTCCAGGCTCAACAACAATTACAGTTAAAAAGAGTTTAAGCTTTTGAACTACACAAGTTTGAAGCTCAAACCTATTACGATGTACAGCTTAAAACTGAGGTATACTCAGGATATGAAAATATAAAGTGTACAAAGAATTTTATCAGAGTGATTTTCTTGAAGAAAATTGCAGCGATGATTCTCTTTTTTCTATATACTCTTCTCTGTTCTTGTTGCTAGCTCAATGATGGTCTTCATAAGGGGTATTTATACCCAGACTTTAATCCGTTGAAAAACCACCATTTAGAGATAGCATTAAATGCTATTCAATCCGTTGTGAGACATACTTCTGAGCATCCTGACATTTCTGACACAGTACAGGTTGCATCTGCCAAAAGGCTGCTTCGGGAATTGCTTCGTTGCTGCGTTTACAGAGATTTCCTCAGTGGTGTATGAAATTCAAATGCACCAGGAAAGCCCTCTGTGTTTGTTGCCATAAATGTGTTCCAAAACGTACGAGCAGCAGAGACTCAGAAAAGTCTTCACGCAAGGTTTCAGCAAAGATGCCACGTCATTACTAACGCTTCAGACGACTTCCAAACTTCAGACGGGTTCCAGTCTTCAGACGGGCTTGGCTCTTCAGACAGCTTCAACACTTAAGACAGGTTGACCACTTCAGAAGGCCTGTTTCCCTCAGATGACTTGAAGCACTTCTTAAAGACTTATAAAGCGTATTGTGGCTTGCTGAAATCACAGATAGATAATTAAACACTTAAGAGTATCTGTGAAAATAAATACTGTAAATTTGTTAATCATTAAAACTTGGAAATATTGCTGTCTTAAAACATCATAAAATCTCTTATGATATTTTTGAGACTCAACATTCTCCCCCTTTTTAATGATGACAAATTTATCTTAAAACTGTAAAATCTGAAAGGAGTATGTGAGAATAAAGTAGCTTTTAATAATAACTCCCCCTCAGATAATGAACTTAATAGTTCTTCTTTGCTCCCCCTGAGTCCTGTAGCACTTCACATTTGAATCAGATTTTTGTTAGTTTTAGTACTCCCCCTTTTGTCATCAGTCAAAAGGGAATCCAGAGCATAACAAAAACAGAAATCAAAAGGATAATCATGAAGTATAAACTCAGAAAAATCATGCAGGGAAAAACTGATATATAATCATAAAAAGTTTCAGATAAGCATAGAAATTGCCAGAGATAAAAACAAACATGGCTACATCACAGACTAGCCAGATTTCTTCAACAAAGCATTCTTCAGCAAGGACATGAGATCATCCCTTGTCTTGTCCAATTGAGAAAGAAGGGCAGACTTCATATCTTCTTGAGCATTCTTGATCTCTTGCTGTTCATGAAGAATCTGATCTTGCTTAGCTATGAGTTCAGTCTTGTGCAAAGCCAGAGTCTGTTCTTGTTTGGCAAGAAGCTCAGCATTGGCTTTCTCTAGCTTCTGTATCTTGAACCTCAGTCTTCTATTCTCTTCTTCATAGTCAGGTGCTGATTCATAAAAAATAATTTTAATGTATCTGCACACAAAACTCAGCGCATCAAATCTTGGAAGTAGTCCATATTTCTGAGGATGATAGACTGGATGAAAGAATGTTCCAATGGGGTTGATCATCTCCCATTCTTCATGAAAAGGTGCAGTCAAAAGTGGGAAGTGTTGTCTGATAAACATATACTGCACATTCATGGATCTCCCATAGCCAATGAGAGAGTCTTCATCAGGTCCAGTTGACCCAGATGAGGATCCAACATCTTCTCTGATTTTCCAGTAAGAGTTCCAAACTCTGTCCCTGAGACTGTGATCCATGCCTCCACCTCATCATGCTTACAAAAAGGTGTATGGCCTCACATATATGCCGCTTTTACTATTCCTACTAATCCGGGTATATTTTCCTATTCTCACTCACAGACTTAACCTACAATTAATCATTCTTTTTTGGGATATGTCTAGTGAAAAATATTTTTATATAAGAATGAGATGAGTAAAATTTGATCATATAATTATATATGGATGATCAAAATTAAAATTATTTAATTATTATATGACTATTTAAAAATATATGTATGATTTTTATATTTTAATTTTGGTCGTCGATAATAAAATCTAATAGTAAGAGTTTGTTTCTCATTCTTTTATATAAAAATAGTTCCCTCCCTTAATACACACATGCATATGTGTCCGTGTTTATAGATATAGGATGAGGAGTTTCTCAAATTTAATAACTCTTTATCAATATTGAATTTCATTAATTCAATCACCATTGAAAGTATTAAATACGTAAATAAAGTACAATTTAAAAATTAACTGAAAATATAATTCTATTTATTAGTTATATTCTAGAAGTATTTTATTGTCTCTAGTTATATATATAAGTCACTTTAAAAAAACTATGAAACATTAAATATATTTATTTTCAAATATATTATTAATCTATTATAATATTTTACAGTACATTTTTCAATAACTTTTTTTTTTTAGTTTTTCAATAAACTATATATGAAGTGCTTCTTGTTTATAATAAGGGTATTTTCATGTGATTTGCCATAATGAAGTTGAAAATTATTAATAGTATTGAAAGAGATAATGAAACATTGAATGGTACATGCTTGATTCCCCTTAAATAAGGTCTCGGGTTCGAGTCTTGTGTGGATGGAAAAAATCCCCGCTGGGAGAGCCAGCTCCACCATGATGTAGATGTTCCCGGCTCGAACAAGATTGTCTCTAGTGGATGATACTTGTGGTTAAACCAATGAAATATTGAACTTTGAACGAGATAATCTAGGTGGATAGAAAAATTAATGAAATACTGGTAGAGATAATCAAGGCGGCCGGGGAGGGAAATAAAAAATTGCTAAATTTTTTAGTTTGGCTAATTTAGGAATGTTACCATATTTTTTGAAAAATTTAATACTAATAACTTAATTTTAATCAACTTTATCTGTGTAAATTAGTTAAAAATCACTTATATAAATCAGACTAAAGAGGTATTTCATGAGGAAATTTAATTTTAATGTATAATATACCTTTTAAAATATAAATAAATATTAATTATAAGATTACATATTTAAAAATGTTTGATTATTTGATATTATATTAAGAAATAAGTAGTGGTACGTTAGCAAGTTATAATTCAAATTTGTTATGTACCTCCTAATCTTTAATTAGCTTGCTACATTATTCCTTTTAAAGAATAAGGTAGAGTGGGTTATATATACAGGATTGAACCAATTGATCCCATGTGCCAAATTTCAACACTTAAATTAGTTAATAACTTTTTATAAACGGTAAAATTAATCAATTCAACCATTAAATTGAAAGTTTTTGTATTGTAAATCACTTCTACATAATTTCATACAAATAAAAAATTAATTACTACTTCATCACAACACTTTATTTTAATGTATAATATATTATTAAATATATAAGTAAATATTCACTATTAGATTACACAACAATGAATGTCTCAATTATATGAAATTCAATATACATAATCATGAATATAATATGACATGATTTAACAGATGGATTAGTTAATTTTGTATTTTATAAAAAGCTATTAATAGTGTGACATTTGGTGTAAGTTGAACCCTTCTCATATATGAGATAAGACCAATTAACACCAAATGTAAAATTACATGACTTAATATTTTTTTGTAAAATGTAAAATGAACCAATCCAACCATTGAATTGAAAGTTATCAGAGAGTAAATCAAGTCTACAAATTTTTATGGAAACAAAATACTAATTGGTACTTCAACACAACACTATGTTTTAACGTATAATATGTTTTTAAAATATAATAAGAAAAAGTCCATTGTAGATAAAATATATACAAATGTTCCAATGATATGAAATCTGATATATATAATCATGAAGGTAATATATATAGACTTAAATATGTTTTTAGTCCCTATAAATATAGGTCATTTTGTTTTTAATTCCTGTAAAAAAAACTTGGTTTTTCTTCCCTAAAAAAATTTCGTTAGCCTTTTTGGTCCATGCTGTTAGCTTTTAGCTGATATGGAAAAGGAGTGCCACAATAGCATGCCACATGTGTTATTTTTGCCCAACTTAAATTTGTTTTTAGTCCCTATAAATATGATCCTTTTGGTTTTAGTCCGTATAATTTTTTTTTTGTTTTTTACCTCAATTTCATTCCCATCCAACATCACAGTGTCCTTTTGCTTCCACTGCATTGTTACACTTGAAATTTTGAAACTTTTCGAGGGTTTAAAATAATAAATTCTTTATGTATTCAATTATTTGAAATTTCATAACACTTGGATTCACTGTATACAGGGAAAAACCTGTAATGACCTTTTTTTCTCTGCAATTCTTTTTTTTTCTGTTTATTGATTGATAAAATTTTCATTTGATTTACAATTACAAGCCTTTTTGTTAGCTAACACAAATCTCATTAAGTTACAGGTTAATAGACATAAATCACATGAAAAATTTGTTAGTCAATAGACAGAAAAAAAGAAATAATAGAGAAAAAAAGGTTGTTACAAGTTCCTCTTTGTAGAGTAAAGCCAAGTGCATTGAAAATTCAAATAATTGAATACATAAAGAATTTATTTTATTGAACCCAGGAGGAGTTTAAGAATTTCAAGTGTAACAATGCAATTTAAGCAAAAGGACACTGATGTTGGATGGAGATGGGATAGAGGTGAAAAATATAAAAAAATTTATAGAGATGGAAAATAAAAAAAAATATAGGGACTAAAAACAAAATGACCATATTTATAGGGACTAAATACAAATTTAAGCTGAGCAGAAATAACACATGTGGCAAGTTGATGTGACACTTTGTTAGCCACATCAGCCTAAAGTTAACGGTAGGGACCGAAAAGGCTAACAGAAAATTTTGTAGAGATGAAAAACCAAAATGACCCATATTTATAGGGACTAAAAACATATTTAAGCCATATATATAATATGATTCAATTGTTGGATTAATTAAACTTACATTTACGAAAAAAATTATTAAGTGGTGTAACTTTAAAAATTTCAATGGTGTCAATTTATCTGTGAGAGGGTGGTTTTGTAAGTGAGAAATGTAAATTGTACAACCTTATAACTTACAACAATGTGAGATAAAGAGAGAAATGTATGATAAGTGATGTGATAGAAAGAGATAAAGAAAAAATGTGTTGATTTAGACGCGGGAACGTAGCGACGGCCAAGCAATGGCTACGTCGTCGCTACAACATTAAAAATGCGCAGGCCAAGCAACGGCCCAGCCGTCGCTACACTTAAAATTTATTTATTTATTTTTTCTGAAATATTAAAATTAAGTGTAGCGACGGCCAAAGCAACGACATGACCATCGCTACATTTTAATTAAAATTAAAATTTTGGTGCGTTCAACGTAAGCCGTCACTACATTAAGTTCAGTAATGCGCTAAAACTTTTCCCCATCTCCTCTTCCTCCACATTCCTCCTTCCTTTCCTTTCCTCCTCTCCGTTCAAGCCCTGTTTCTCTCCCTCTCTATTTCATTTTCAAAATCTCACTGATTAAACACTTTCCCTCCTTCATAGGTTCGTTTTGAACCGATCAGAATCTGAATCGGTTGCTCGTAGCTCCCTTTGCACCTCCTTCCCTCTTCCTTCTCTGGCGTCGCAACCAGTAAGCTTTATAGTTTTAATTAGTTTATTAGTAATCAATAGTTTATTAGTTTATTAGTTTATTAATGTGATATAGGTACTAGTTTATTAATTTTAAATATTGCTTTAGTAGGTATGTTGTTTATTAGTTTTATTAGTTTATAAGTTTTATTAGTTTATTAATAATAACCAATAGAATTATTAGTTTTATTAGTTTATTAATGTGATATAGGTATATTGTTGAATTTATTTAATGTGATATATTTATAGGTATGTTGTTTTATTATTTAATTTATATAATTTATGTAGAATAGAATTATTTAATTTATATAATTAGTAATTAGTAATTATAATTTACATAATTATTTAATTTATATATTGTATATAGTTATTTAAAATAATTTAGGTGTGTATTTTAATATTTAATTTAAACTTATTAAAATTAGCAAAAAATGCCTCGTATGTGTGGTAGAGGTGGAGAGAAGGTCCCACCTAGTAGAGGGAGGTTCATACCTCCAGGCAAGCTGGCTGCACAAGTGGATCGCGCCCGTCGGGATTGGACAATCTCTTCTAAGCACGCTCAGCTGCGGGATCTGCCAGGTACTTCAGCGCCTGCAGCGGCCCACCTCCAGTCTTCTTCTTCCTCCCCTGATGCTACTGCTATATCTGCTGCAACCGACCCGCCACCATTCGATGGAATGAGGTTCATGCCGACACCGAGATATCATGACATCCCTACAGTGGTGGAGGAGGAGCTTCCACATATGCTTGAGCAGGAGGTGGACCTTGAGCACGCTCAGGATGAGATGGATGAGGACGTTGACCCTGAGTTTGATGCGGAGCCTGTTCGGTTCCAGGGTGCCAGCTCCAGCCGACCTCATGAGGTAGACCCTCATGATAGGGTTATTATCCGACCATTTGGCAAGGGGTGAGTTTGTTTATTTTTTTTACTTCTTTTGAGTTGATAATATTGAATCTTTAATTGTTTTAATAGTTAATATTGAATTTGTTTATTTTGCAGTTGGGTGTATAACAACCCACCCATCGCAGCCATTGGTCTTGCGATTCATTCGCAATTTCGGGGTCCTCACTACCTGTTGGAGGTCACCCCGTAGGATGTACGAGACAAATGGTGGGTCGAGTTTATGGTAAATAAAAACCCTAAACACTTTTTATTTTTTTTACTTAAGTTATGTCATTTTCTAATAACTTACCTTTTTTTCAGAGTAAAGTTACTTGGGACCCTTCTGATGAGGCCTAGATCATGTGTACGAGCAGAGGATTGCTCGTCACCTTCGAGATATGATGAACAAGGTCGGGCTGCTGCGAGGAGGCCCACTTGGTGTGGTGAGGAGGCCTGTGAGGGTCTTATGGCCTACTAGGCCTCTGATGAATTCAAGGGGAAGTTCGCTTGTACCAAGAGCAATCGGGCTTCTCAACGCGGGAGAGCAGTCCACACCACGGGTCGCAGGGCCCACCATGAGGTGGCGTTGGATATGGTATGTAAAATAAACACTTTTCTGTATTATTTTTGTATTTGTTATTAAAATATTTAATTTGTGTTCTTATTCTGTGTAGGCTCGACAGCTTGGGCGAGAGGTAGAGCCCGATGAGTTTTTTGTGGCCACCCATACAAAAAGGGTGGTGGCTGGGTAGATGACCGAGCAAAGTCCACCTATGTAAGTCCAAGTTTGTGCTTATCAGTGTTTTTTTATATAATTTCAAATATTTGCAATTGAATATATAGCTAACTAATTATAGTTTACCTGTACTCAACATACAAATAACCAGGAGCGCCTGAGGGAGGTGGAGTCATAGATGGGGGACAACTCCAGCTTTGATGACTCCACCAAGCTACAGATCTGGAAGGATGTTGCGGGTGGCAAGACTCGAGGCCGTTGTTATGGCACCGAGGACTTGTCAACCAACCTTCGTCCATGTGTGACCAGTCTCACTCATGAGTCTCGGGCTCATACCAGTGGGAGTGACGGGTCCGGGTCATGACATTCGGCTGAGGAAGCGTTGCGCCAAGAAGTCAATGAAGCAAGGGAGCAGGCTAGCTGGCCTGAAGCGAAGGCTGCCCAGTTGGAGGAGGACTTCGCATGACTCCGACAACAGATGCACCAGTTGCTGGAGGCTAAGGCTGATCAGGATCAGCTATGAGCAGTCGTTGGATGAGGATGGGGATCGTCCCCCGTCACAACACCAGTGTCGCCGCCGCCACCGCTGATTTTTTTTATTATGTTTTTTTATACTTTTATTGTATCATGTTTGAACAATCTTTGTATATATATGTATATTATATATATTTTTTTCCTCTATCGGTGTGTTTATATAGTATTTTGATTTTTTTAATTTTAAAATTAATAAATATTAAAATAAAATAAAAAATAATAAATTTAAATTAAAAAAATTATCTTTAGCAACCGCCATGACCGTCACTAGATAAAAAAATAACAATAATATGTAGCGACGACCATGGCCTTAGCGACGGCTTGATCGTCTCTACGTAGCGACGACCTATTTTGCTCGTTGTTACTGCATTAATGACGAGCCTTTGAGCAACGTCCATTAGGCCGTTGCTAAGCCGTCGCTACATAGATTGTAGCGACGATTTTTCATTTTTAGCAACAACTTTTGACCGTTGCTAAAATTTGAATTTCTTGTATAGTGAATGTGTTTTATGGGTTGTTGTATATATTTTATGTTGTATGAATTTGATATTTCTAAGTAGTTAAGTTATATACATCAAGAATTACATTATTGATAACTTCATATCGAGTGCTTTTTTTTATTATTCAATCATTGAATTTTTACTATTTATGATCTTGATTATTTGTATTAAATCGAATAAAATTTTAACATTAATAAATTGATAATCAAATGGTTATTTTTTTCATATATTTCAATTGTATATAACATTAATTTTAAAACATCTCAATAACATATCAAATAATTTTGAATCATTATAAGATTTTACACATATAATTTATATGATAATAGCTTTTAATTCAATGTTAAATTACTTAATATAATAATATATTAAAAATTTATTTAATGATGTAAGATTTAGTGTTACATTGTTGTATATGAAAACTTAATGTGTAAGGTAAAAAGAGGCTAAATTTCAAGTAAAGCAACCTACCCGTCAAATAATTCAAAAGTTTATTTTTTCTGTATCACATAATAATTATGAGTATTTTTATCGTGTTTGATTTCGAGGTTCGACCTTCTTGCAGAAGTCTGATTACTTTTAAAAATCATTTTGAACGTGGTGTCAATGTTAAATATCAAGAATGATGAGTCTTAACTTTTTTTTCCCAATCACATGTATTTTTTTATTTTGTTAAAAGACAATTTCATTTATATGAGAAACATCGACATGATAGAATTAATTTTATTAACAAGCATTTTTTTTCATATATAAAATTGGAATTTGAGATCTTGCATGAAAAAATCAAACATGTACGTACTTCTCCAATCAATCACCAACGGTATAGTCCAAATCCATTCCAATCCCGATAACCATATAAGAAACTTCTTTTACAACAAAAAAAATTATGTGTGGCAAATAAATCTTTATAATTTATATTTAATTATCATTTAATAATATTTGAATAAGTAGAGCTGAATATTTTTAAATAATGAAAGTATACTCTATATAGAAGTGATTATGATTTGAGAAACTAATATTATTTCTTAAAAAAATCACTATTGATTTATATAAATATTTTAACATTGATTTATTAACCGTAAGAGTAATTCATATTCTTAATTATATGTTTAAAGATAAATTTTTCAATATTATTCAAATAAAAATCATTAATTTAAAATTACTTTTTAGACAAATATTTTCAAACAAATAATCTAAAATTAAGATTGCAAAACTCAATACAAATATACATCATATAATTCAGGATATCCAACTAATTAGCATTAAAATATTTTAAAAAATAATTACTTATTATTTAGTTATATATTTTGAAAATAAATTCACTTTGAAATAACTTGTTAAAACTAGAATCTATTTATTTAAAGACACTTGAGATCTTTGCCTTCTCGAACCGACCTCGTGACCTAAATGCTGACCACAAATTTGGTTAAAATAAAATAAAATTGGATTTAATTGATATACACTTTCAAGTTTTATAAAAATATCTATTGGTGTGTCGACACATCTTCTAATAAATATGACATCTCATATATTATTAAATTCAATAAATAATATGACACCACATTATTGAATTTCTATATAAATTTTTTTTACACCGATTGTGTACATATATTAAACTCAAAAAATATTAATACCACTTGCCCTTTCCGTAAGTATACATGATTTATTATTTATTGTCTATCATTTTCCATTTTAAAGCGAGTGTGCTCCTTTGGGTACTTTCGCCCACACCATGTCTCGAATTTGAGCCTCCACCGAAAAGGAAGCCACATAGAAGAGGGACCACATTGTAACCCAATTTCATGTGTCCTTCGAATGTCAAATCACTTGCTTGCGTTGGCTACAACAAGCAATTCACATGTCTGCATGTGTTTTCTCTATCGTTTCCTTTCCTTTTCCTTTTTGTTGTTCCTCCTGTTGGCAAAATCATATCACTGATGGTATTTTACAAGTTAAGGTCACGTTTAGTTTGCATTTTCATTTCCTATTTTCATTTTCTGTTTCCTGTTTTCTGAAATTTTATAAAGGAAAAACTGGAAATGCTGGAAACAAAAATTTGTTGTTTTCAGCATTTCCAGTTTTTCCTTTGTAAAATTTCAGAAAACAGGAAACAAAATGAAAACAGAAAACATTTTCTCAAACCAAACAGGCCCTAAATTTATATATATATATATATATTTAAAAAATATGCATATTTCTTTGTGTTTTTCATCTTCAATTTTCTAAATATGTAAAGGAAAATAATTCTTTTACACTCAATTTCTTAGGTGTGTGTTATAGAGAGGAGAAAGATAGAAAAAAAAATGAAAGATATGATGATAATCGATATAATAAAAAAGAGGAGGGTTATAATTACACCAGTGTAAGTTACACCAAGTGTTACACCGCAGAATAATTTTTTAACGGATCATTGTATTAAATAATCCACCGTTGGATTGAAAGTTACTATCATATAGATCATACATATAAAATTTTACATTAATCCGAAATTATTTGATATGTCATTGAGATGTCTTAAGATTAACGTTATATATACATTTGAAATATATAAAAAATCCAACCATTTGATTATCAAGTTATTAGTGTCAAATTTTTACGAAATTTGGCACATATAATCATGATGATGAACAAACATAATTCAACGGTTGGATTACTAAAAAACATATTCGATTTGTAGTTATTAGCGGTGTAATAATTGGTGTAACTTACACCGGTGTAATTATAACCCTCCTCAATAAAAAATAAAGAGAGATAAAAAGAAAAATGAGATACAAAAATAAAGTGTACGAGAGTGAAGTGTGAAAATTTATATAGTTGATATGTAAATACCATTGGTTTAATTATATTTTTTGTTCTCAAAATATCACGATTTTTTCAATTGATCCCCCCATTTTTATTTTTTCCAAAGTAGTCCTCTAAAAATGATTTTTTTTTCAAAATGGTCCATTCGTTTTTTTTACAAATATTTTTTTTCCAAATATATAGTTCCTAAAAAATACCACAATTTCCAAACTAATCCCCAAAATATTACGATTTTTCCAAATAATTCCTTTAATTTCAGTGTCACGTCAGTATTTTATGGTAAAAAAATCAGAGAAACAATTTAGGAAAAAATTATTTTTAGAGGATCACTTAAAAAAAATTGAGAGACCAAATGAAAAAATCTAGATATTTTGGGTATAAAAAAACATAATGAAACCAACACCATTTTTAGAACCATGTACTCATGGTTCCATTCTCACAAAGTATCTTTCTCATTTTGGTCTATTGAAGTACAAGTTAATTGTAACTTTGCATAAGTACCCCCATAGCACTGATTTTTCATTGCGTATCATTGAATTTACCTAGGTAGGTGGAGCGTATAGGTAAGTGAAGGATTGAATTTCCACTATTATTATTTCACTAGTCTCAAAGATTTGGTTGGATGTCAATTTCTTTTCGTACATGCAATAGTTCATCCATAAGGAAAGCTGCCTCATTTTAACATTATGATTTTTGTGATTGTGATTGGGTGCTAATTGAATTACAAACACGGTACATAAAATATAATTTTATTTTGAAAAAACTAAATATTGATCCATAATTTTAATTTTCTCACCCTAATAACGAAGTTTTATTATCATTGTTATTTGAAAATCAAAATGATATAATATTTATGTCTGTCTTTTGACCATTAAATGATAATGATTTTCAGATTTGTATGTGGGTGTGTTTTACAAAAAGAATTCAATCAATATACATTGACAGTGTAAATTCTTTTACACTATGTTATCCAATGATGTGCTGCCATACTATTAATTTAATGATCAAT
Organism: Sesbania bispinosa; assembly: GCA_026901365.1. NCBI lineage: Eukaryota > Viridiplantae > Streptophyta > Magnoliopsida > Fabales > Fabaceae > Sesbania > Sesbania bispinosa. The sequence goes on from QLOH01000399.1 coordinate 403,219, forward strand.
TTAATAACACATGAGGGTGTCATACTCATTAAATGATATGGCAACACATCATTGAATAACAGTGTAAAACTTTTTTACACTGTCAATGTATATTAATTAAACTCTTACAAAATATAAAGATGTTTTGATTTAAACAAATTGTAAACTTTATCGTCCATTATATATATATATATATATATATATATATATATATAGGGCGAGGATCAACTGATCTGATTGGTTAAGTTATTCCACTTAATAACTCTTTGTAGAAGATGAATTTTGTAACATCCCAAATTCTAAACCATTTACATTAATTAAATTAGAAATAGAAAAGGATTTCATAAAAGGAATTAGGAAAAAGGAAGAGAAATTTGAGTTAGAATCAAAGAGGAATAAAAATCAGGAATTTGGAATCTGATACTCTCGCTCAGGCTTGCTTGAGCGTGCCTGAGTGAGGATATAAGCAAACAGGGGAGTTTTCATTTTGGTTTTTTCGCTCAGGCTCACTCGAGCGAGAAAAACAGAGTCAAATGTGGGAGTTCTATGTGAAATTCAGCTCAGGGTCGCTCAGAGCGCGCTCGAGCGAGAAAGGCTTCTCGCTTAGGCTCGCTCGAGCAAGGGCTGAGCGATAGAAAGGGGTCAGAATTGGAGGTTTCTGGGTGAAACTCTGCTCGGGCTCGCTCATAGCGCGCTTGAGCGAGCGCTGATTCCATATTAAGGCTCCTCATTTATTACATTCCCCCTTCCTTTAGAGAGAGTCGGTTAGAGAGAGAAAGAGAGAAAAGGAAGAAGAAGAAGAAACTACTTGAAGGCCTCCACCCCATCCAAGAGCTTGAAGATCACCATCCTATCCCCCCATCTTCCCTTTATTTTACTTCACTTGAGGTGAGTGTGGTTGACCCACTCAGCCCCATTTTTGTATGAAATGCCATGAATGCTCCCTATTCTCTCTTCCCTTGCTTACATTGCTTGTTTGTGGTTGTTTAGAGTTGATCCTAGGGTTGAGGTTGGTTTGATTGGCGATTTACTCTTATGGTTCAAACCCTAGGTTAGGAAATTTGGGAATTTTGGTGAAATGTTTGTATATTGATGAAGGGAACTTGGAAAAGTATGTAATCATGTAAATATTCATGTTTATGAACCTATGGTTATCTCTCATGCTATTAATCCATTCATGTTCAAGAGGAAAATGACTTGGGTCTTTAGACCTCATGCTAAACATAAGGAACTTGGGTCTTTGGACCTCATGTTGAAGAGGAAAGTAATGTATGAGTTTGAATCTATCACAGTTAAGGGGTAAGGTCCCAGTGGCCTTCAGGGATGATGGTCCCATGAGATCTGTCTAGCCTTCACAGATAAGCGAAAAGACCCCTTTGGTGTTGGGTTAAACACTTCATGTTCATTATGCATTGATTTATTGGATATTAGTTATACTTGATGTTCTCATTGATTCCCTATGGCTTGTTGCACCTCATTTGCTTGTCATTCTCACACTTCATGCTTATTCACACTCATTGGGACTCTAGTCTCATTATACATTGTGGTTCATGTTTAGATATTCAGGGTTCCACGCGCAGACGCTTGATGTAACGTCCTAATTTCTAAATTCAGAAATAATGCCTGTTGGGAGCACTATTTCCAAATTCATAAAATTAATTCGTCAATTTCGCGTATCAAAATAAAACATAATCGCTTGTGTAATCCAACCATTACCAAAACTCCACTTTACATAGTTAAAACATAGAAAATCCAACAAAGTTGCCGTCAAGGCTCCAATACAATGCATCAAAATTAACATAGTAATTTCCTAGGAAACAACGAAACAAAAGACTACGGTAGTCCTAAGCAAATCAATAACGATAATAAGAAATAAAGGTCTAATCTATGGTACTTCATGTATCCTCTACTTCTCGTCCTGATCCTGAAACTCACCCTGCACAACTGAAATATAATTCCCATATCGTGGGATGAGACTACGTCCCAGTGAGCGTAACAAGTGTGTGCGGTGTGGGGAAAACAATCAAGAATCATCACAATTACACATATCTATCTAGAGCATCATGAATAAATGAATTACGCATAATATATCATCATTGAAATAATGTTTATGATGCAATGCATGACTGTGAGGTGTTGTTACCCGACACCCGGGGTCTTTACACTGTAACGTGACTGTGATGAGCGCTCGGCCTGAAAATCCAAGGACCGTCGTCCAGGGAAACCTGAGATTAAGTCTTATTTGAACATGAATGACACATTACTTGATTATTTTTAATAATTGAGGATCCCCCATCTTCCCCTTGGCCGAGGGTTAGATGAGATCACCTCGTCTTTCTTAAACATGATTGCCCGAAGGCCTGTGACGGTCAATGACCCTGTGATAGCCCGGAGGCTCTGTGATGGCTATAAGCCCTGTGATATCTTAATTCATAATCCATGACTGTGATGGCCAAAGGACCATGATTTCATAATAAAATATTCAAGGTTCATAATACATCATCATTATCTCAACTCATGATCCAAGACTGTGATGGCCAAAGGCCCATGATTTCATAAATAACCTGTTCAAGGTTCATAACACATAATCACTCAAATCATCTACCCTATGGTTTTGCAATTCTAGACATCCAATCATCAATACATTCATAATTCATAAACTTATCTCATACATACATCATTATTCCATGGAAGAAAGGGAAAAAGAATGGGGAGCATGCTGTGAGAACAATCAAGACAAACAAGTGAGAGTCACACCCACCTCAATAGAAGCCCTAAGAGAAGGGAAGAAGGTTGGGGAGGACTAGGGTTGGAGAGCCTTAGCTTTAATCCTCTTCCTCCAAGTTCCCAAGGCGTTTCTCTCTCTATAAACCGCTCTTTCTCTCTCTAAAATGAAGAAGAAACGGAAAGAATTCAAGAAAGAAACCGTAACTTATGTTTTTAAAGTGCAGAAATCGGGCCTGCGCTCAAGCCTCGCTTGAGCGCGCTTGAGCTCAGCTCGAGCGAGAAAACCAGATTGTAATTTTCCCTTCTTGCTGATATCCTCGCTCAGGCTGCGCTTGAGCGAAAATGAGTCTGTTTGAAGGTGCAGTTTTTATCCAAACCCTATCATATAACCTATCAAACTGAAGCCCCAGAAATAAGCTTTCTAATGAGAGTGGAAACACCTCAATCGGACATCTACAACTCTATATATTTGCGAATTAGTACACCAAGGTCATTAGGCCTAATTCCCAAAATTAAGCAGTAACCTTAGTTTGTGCCCCTCTTGGTTCCAATTCAATTCTCTCCTTCTCAAACCTACTTTCTATCCTTCAAAACTTCTTCTAACTTAGTTCTTCTCATCCAAATCTTCACCACTCTAATCCTTGATAAATCTATTCCCTTGACTACGAGGCTCATTCTTCCATATTTAATGGCTAAGATCTCGGGTGTAGCTCTTCTCCCTAACTCTTTCTCATAATCCTTCCTTTCAACTTAATTCTTCTTTAACCAAACTAATTTTCTCATTCTTAAACATTTATACTTCTCTCTGATACATGGTGTGGTTCCTTCTAGGTCCTACCTACAGTCAATTAGCTTAATTCCTGTTTCCTTTTCTAAACTCTTTTAAAACTCATAATTTCTAATGGATTCCCTAATTTCTTGTCTGAAATCACCCTTAACCTCCGAATTCTTACCCTACATCTAACTTCCCTCTCCTGGCTAAGTTCACCACCTAAGTATTCTCTTAGGTTTTCTAGGTTCCAGTTTCCGGGATGTTACAATTCTACCCCCCTTAAATAAATTTTGTCCTCAAAATTTGCTCTGAGTGCCTCAATACAAGGTCACCCTCCTATTCTTAACTATATTTGTATACTTTGAATCTTGTCGCAATGCCACTTGATAACCAATAACTCTATTTCTCAAGGAAGAAAAAGGAAATCAAAATCTACACATTCTAATTCATCTCATTGGTTTTGCTCTAATAGTTTCGTCTCTAATATTACTATCTCCTAACTATCCCATGCCTAACTTCCGCTAACATCATTCAATCCTATCTAGGGTACTTATTCTGAAGTGTTTCACTTACCCCATTTATCTTTAAGTACTAGAATCTTTCCCGAATCATTGCCTAGTAACTAATACTTCTATTCCTCAAGGTCTCTAAATGGGATTAAGGGTCGAGTTCACTACTAAACTTGTCTCCTAGGCTATCACCTCATGGGTTACTCATAGGATGACATCACCTTCCTTGTTGGTTCTACTTCTTGTTTACGTTGAAATCTGACAATCTATCGTTTCTCTCCTCACTACTCTGACATAGATTCCTACGGGTCACAAGTTGGCTTTCCTCACCCTCGGAGGGTCTAACTACCCAGTATCATCATCCTTCCTAATCAAGTCAAAACGTTCTACTCATGATTCCTAATAGGAATGAAAACAGTGGTGTCTCTTCTCTAACCTATCTTGTATGCAATTTCCCACACTACTGACAAGTTCGTAGCATGGGAAAGTCCAAAAAATTTGATTATAACTTCTAACTTGATTCCTAACATATCCCCCACTACTAAGGCTATCTAGAGGTCACACAATGTGTGAGGAAAACAAAAATTGGGTGCTGCTAACAACCTAGTTGTGTCCCAAGTATTTCAGATTGGTCTTTTAAGTTATACTGTGGGTACTTATATCTTTCCCCTACCAGTCCACCTCATGAAACTACTTTGCGTTCCCAAGGGTTGGCTAGCCTGAAACATAATCACCTAACAACATCATGTTATCACTAGTTTCTAGGACAACATACAGATCTCGAGAAAAGAATAAAGATTGCAGCCAAGTGAATACATCACATCAAGGTAACAACAAAAAAATATCAGTGGAGTTTTTTTGATACATATATAATAAATAGTGGACAAGCTTCTGTAGCTCATCCGGAGGAAACGTAAATCTAATCTAACGGAACATGATAGTGTGTAGGCCTTCTTGTACCTATCACTCCATCAAGTGAATTTAAGTGGAAATCCTGATTTTGGGTATTACAAATTTTATTATCAATCATGGTTCGGAGGAGAAAACATTGTCAGGAGATCTAGATTGGAAAAAAAAGTTCACATAATGGTTCTTTGAACAACAATTACCACAATTTTGAGGTTCCAAGTTTCCTCAAGAAACTATGCCACACATTCACACCTCTAACAGGCTAAGTCACGAGTGACTTCCCAATATCTTTCCTACGCAACAACAATTCGAAGGGGTTAGATTTACCCCCAACCACTAAGGTCCAAATTCCATTCGTATTAGAGTCATGGGTTCTAGTTGCTCTTAGATCACTAGACCATTCTAATGAAGCTAAGGAAATCATTAACAATTCATCCAAGCATTCTTTTATCAAGATCTAGTACACAATAATTGATTTCGAAGATTAAATTGATCTAAGGCTACCAACTCACCCATACCGAATTGAAAAGATGAGGGAAGGTTACAACCTTAATTCCTTTGCAAGACCGACTACTCCCATGAGATAAAATTTCCAAATAATCCCTTGAAAAGAGTATACTAACTACCACTCGATCGATAAGTTGAGTCATAGATTGACAAGGCATACTAGATTCCTACTTGGTCTCTAAACTCGGAAATCCACCAATAGTTTATGTAATATGGACGCGCTAAATAGCTAGATAATGATCATGTACCTATAAGAACCGGAACTACTTCTAACAACCAATTTGGAGCTGTAGGAGTATTAGTCTAACATCTTAGGGGATAAAGGATTGGGTTTACCTCCTACATTCTAAACCAAATCATAGGGCACAAGAATTTAAATATTCTCACCTCCATCAAATTAAAATTGATGACTGTAACAAAACCGCCCACATGCACATATACTATTAGGGATCTGAAGTAAGGAAGGCAAGTGTGTAGGTTTAGAGGTCTAAATCCCATCCTTCTACTTGTCTCTAAGATCACCTGGCCTCAATGAAGTAACTTAATCAAAAACTAGGATTTACTTCCCGTGAGTCCCACACTTCTCTTCTAACCTCTACCTGTCATGGAAAAACTCCTATCCTGGAAACTTACCATCACCTCCACATGCAAGACATTCCAACAACGCAAACAAACATACATATCAGTCAATTATTCAAGCAAAAACAAGCATCATGATTAATCAAACAAGTCACACACTCAAGGTGTAACTACAAGCAACCATCACTATCCTCCCTTACTAGGGAGCCTACTCCTCATGTTCCCTCTAAACCTCTCTCCAAAAACTTCTACTTTACCTTTCCTTCTAAGGGTACCTTAATTTCTTTGGAAACTAAAATGACATCTCCTAAAGCTCCTGAGGTGGAGATCCTACTCTTGGAGAATAGACCTATGTCACTCTCCCTCTAGCTATTATGTAGGTGGCTCTAACCTTGTTAGAGAAGTGTCCCACTTCCCTCAACAAGGTATCCTAGTTACGTTACTAACCATAATTCCGTGTACAACGCACCCAGTAGATGGGTGATCAGTCCCTAAATTGAGCATGAGGCACGGTGGAATTATAGTAAGTTACGGGCAACTAACCTAACCACAGTCCAATTGGATTGAACTGCTCTGATACCAAAATGTAACGTCCTAATTTCTAAATTCAGAAATAATGCCTGTTGGGAGCACTATTTCCAAATTCATAAAATTAATTCGTCAATTTCGCGTATCAAAATAAAACATAATCGCTTGTGTAATCCAACCATTACCAAAGCTCCACTTTACATAGTTAAAACATAGAAAATCCAACAAAGTTGTCGTCAAGGATCCAATACAATGCATCAAAATTAACATAGTAATTTCCTAGGAAACAACGAAACAAAAGACTACGATAGTCCTAAGCAAATCAATAACGATAATAAGAAATAAAGGTCTAATCTATGGTACTTCATGTATCCTCTACTTCTCGTCCTGATCCTGAAACTCACCCTGCACAACTGAAATATAATTCCCATATCGTGGGATGAGACTACGTCCCAGTGAGCGTAACAAGTGTGTGCGGTGTGGGGAAAACAATCAAGAATCATCACAATTACACATATCTATCTAGAGCATCATGAATAAATGAATTACGCATAATATATCATCATTGAAATAATGTTTATGATGCAATGCATGACTGTGAGGTGTTGTTACCCGACACCCGGGGTCTTTACACTGTAACGTGACTGTGATGAGCGCTCGGCCTGAGAATCCAAGGACCGTCGTCCAGGGAAACCTGAGATTAAGTCTTATTTGAACATGAATGACACATTACTTGATTATTTTTAATAATTGAGGATCCCCCATCTTCCCCTTGGCCGAGGGTTAGATGAGATCACCTCGTCTTTCTTAAACATGATTGCCCAAAGGCCTGTGACGATCAATGACCCTGTGATAGCCCGGAGGCTCTGTGATGGCTATAAGCCCTGTGATATCTTAATTCATAATTCATGACTGTGATGGCCAAATGCCCATGATTTCATAATAAAATATTCAAGGTTCATAATACATCATCATTATCTCAACTCATGATCCATGACTGTGATGGCCAAAGGCCCGTGATTTCATAAATAACATGTTCAAGGTTCATAACACATAATCACTCAAATCATCTACCCTATGGTTTTGCAATTCTAGACATCCAATCATCAATACATTCATAATTCATAAACTTATCTCATACATACATCATTATTCCATGGAAGAAAGGGAAAAAGAATGGGGAGCATGCTGTGAGAACAATCAAGACAAACAAGTGAGAGTCACACCCACCTCAATAGAAGCCCTAAGAGAAGGGAAGAAGGTTGGGGAGGACTAGGGTTGGAGAGCCTTAGCTTTAATCCTCTTCCTCCAAGTTCCCAAGGCGTTCCTCTCTCTAGAAACCGCTCTTTCTCTCTCTAAAATGAAGAAGAAACGGAAAGAATTCAAGAAAGAAACCGTAACTTATGTTTTTAAAGTGCAGAAATCGGGCCTGCGCTCAAGCCTCGCTTGAGCGCAGCTCAAGCGCAAGTTCTCGCTCAGGCTGCGCTTGAGCTCAGCTCGAGCTGAATTTCTCAAATTGCTCTCTGTTTTCCGCGCTCAAGCTGCGCTCGAGCTTAGCTCGAGCGAGAAAACCAGATTGTAATTTTCCCTTCTTGCTGATATCCTCGCTCAGGCTGCGCTTGTGCGAAAATGCGTCTGTTTGAAGGTGCAGCTTTCATCCAAACCCTATCATATAACCTATCAAACTGAAGCCCCGGAAATAAGTTTTCTAATGAGACTGGAAACACCTCAATCGGACATCTAAAACTCTAGATATTTGCGAATTAGTACACCAAGGTCATTAGGCCTAATTCCCAAAATTAAGCAGTAACCTCAGTTTGTGCCCCTCTTGGTTCCAATTCAATTCTCTCCTTCTCAAACCTAATTTCTATCCTTCAAAACTTCTTCTAACTTAGTTCTTCTCATCCAAATCTCCACCACTCTAATCCTTGATAAATCTATTCCCTTGACTACGAGGCTCATTCTTCCATATTTAATGGCTAAGATCTCGGGTGTAGCTCTTCTCCCTAACTCTTTCTCATAATCCTTCCTTTCAACTTAATTCTTCTTTAACCAAACTAATTTTCTCATTCTTAAACATTTATACTTCTCTCTGATACATGGTGTGGTTCCTTCTAGGTCCTACCTACAGTCAATTAGCTTAATTCCTGTTTCCTTTTCTAAACTCTTTTAAAACTCATAATTCCTAATGGATTCCCTAATTTCTTGTCTGAAATCACCCTTAACCTCCGAATTCTTACCCTACGTCTAACTTCCCTCTCTTGGCTAAGTTCACCACCTAAGGATTCTCTTAGGTTTTCTAGGTTCCAGTTTCCGGGATGTTACACTTGACTGGAACAAGGGGATCATTTTGGGGCCTATTGTGCCCATTTGCACTATTTTAGACCTTATTTTGTACAGGCTTGATTGTATTGTTTTGAGATGGGATATTTTGGTACATGTTGAGCCTTAGAGGCCTATTTTATTATGTTAGGATACATGTATGATCGTATCTCATTCAGCCTATGGATTTATGTTGTATTTTGATTTGAGCCTATGTTGGCCATTGAATGAATTTATAACCTTGATGTATTTACAATGAGCTTGAGTAACTGTTGGATTACCTAAGTTGTTTATATTTGTTTGTATACCGATGCTTATAATGCGCGAAATAATTTCACGGATTAGGTAATAGTGCTCCCAACAGGCATTATTTTTTAATTAAGAAATTAGGATGTTACATTATGCTACATTAGCTATCATCTTTATGCATTATTATGAAATTGAGAGATTGATCACCTCGATGTTTTATTAATGTTGTGTAGAGTGTAATGGCTGTCGGAAGGAGAGGTAGGCCACATGTTAATCCCTCAACTCCTCTACCACAGGGTGCAACTCCAGGCCCCGTAGCGGCAGCCTTGCACACGCTGGCCCAGATGATGGGAGAACAGAATGCGACCAACACCGCAATGCTTTAGGAGCTAAGCCGAAGACCGAGGGACACACCACCACATGTGGTTCATGGATTCCTTTGTTCAAGGTTTGATAGAATTCAGAAAACATCACCCTTCGTCCTTGTTTTGGAGTTTACGACCCCGAGACCTCAAATTCATGGCTCAATGCCACGAATAAAATCTTCGAGGTCATGGTTTGTTCGGACGAGTTCAAGGTGCGTTTCGCCACCTACATGTTGCAAGGGGAGGTTGAGAATTGGTGGAAGGGAGCCAGGGCCGAATTGGCTCTTTTGGGGACTCTGCTCACTTGGGAAGGGTTCACAGGGAAGTACTTTCTGGATCCTGTAAGGCAGCAGAAGGAGCTGGAGTTCCTGCAACTGAAGCAGGGAAGCATGACTGTGGGCCAGTATGTGGCAAAATTTGAAGAGCTCGCCAAGTATCACACCCTACTCCAGGCCAATCCCAATGAGGGTTCGATATGTTCCCATTTCGAGTCGCGTTTAAAGCCCGAAATCAAGAGGATTGTAGCTGTGCTCCAGTTGAGGGAGTTCTCTGCTCTAGTCACCAAGTTCATGGTGGCGGAGCAAAGTTTGGTGGAAGAGGGACCCAAGCCCGCTATGAAGACTTGGATGGATGGCAAGAGGAAGAGGGATGATGCGCGAACTAGGAGGAGCAACCGACCTTATTTTCAGGGAGGTAAGGGCAAACAAATTGCTCTACCCTCCACCCTTGCTACTCCCACTTGCCCTAAGTGTGGCAAGGGCCACAGGGGTGAGTGCTTGTTTGTCCAGAAGAGATGTTACTAATGCTTCGAGGCGGGTCACATGGCTAGAGAATGCCCGAAGAAGAAGAAGGATCAGTCCAAACCCCAAGCTACCGGAAGGGTCTTCATCCTTAGTGGGGAAACAATCGCTAAGGCCAATAATTTGATGCAAGGTATGTGTACTCTAAATGAGACTTCGTTGATTGTACTGTATGATTCTGGAGCAACCCACTCTTTTATTACTTATGATTATGTGGAAATGTTGAAATTGCATGTCACCCCCTTACCCTTTCATTTGAATGTTCTTACCCCGACCAAAGAGGCAATCCCAACTTCCCTTGCATGTTTAGATTGTTCTATTGTGGTACAAGGGAAGTTTTTCATTGTTGATTTAATCTGTTTACCCTTAAGTGGCATTGATGTTATCTTGGGCATGAATTGGTTATCCTATAATCAGGTCATGCTTGGCTGTTTTAATAAAGAGATTGTATTTCCTAGTCTTCCTCTTCGTTTGAGGGAGAGATCCCCATGTTTACTCTCTAGTTATACTTAGATTTCTGAATGTCTGTCTGATGGGAGTCATTGTTTCATTTTACTGCTTTCCTCAACTGTAGAGTCCAAATATGACTTGAGTAGTATAGCTATGGTTAGGGAGTTCCAGGATGTTTTCCCCAGTGAGGTAAGAGCCTTACCTCCAGACTGTGAGGTTGAGTTTTCAATAGACCTTGTGTCGAGCACGGGGCCTATCTCCAAAGCCCCCTATAGGATGTTACCCTTAGAGATGATTGAACTCAAGAAGCAGTTAGAAGAATTGATAGAAAAGAAGTTCATCAGACCTAGTGTGTCACCTTGGGGAGCACCAATGCTCCTGGTTAAAAAGAAAAATGGTAGTATGAGGTTGTGTGTAGACTTTAGGCAGCTGAATAAGATAACTATTAAAAATAAGTATCCTTTACCTAGGATAGATGACCTTTTAGAGCAACTTAGGGGAGCGTCAGTTTTCTCTAAGATAGACTTGAGGTCAGGCTATCATCAGATCAAAATAAGGAATGAGGATATTCCCAAAATTGACTTTATAACTAGATACAGGCACTATGAGTACTTGGTGATGTCTTTTGGCTTAACCAATGCTCCTGTCGTGTTCATGGATTACATGAACCGGAGTTTCTGGCCCTACCTGGATAAGTTTGTTGTCATATTCATCGACGACATCCTTATCTACTCCCAAACCTTAGAGGAGCATGAACAACATCTTAGGATTGTGCTAGGGGTGTTGAGAGAGAAGAAGTTGTTTGACAACCGTGAGAAATGTGAGTTTTGGATGGATAAAGTCCATTTCCTAGGTCATGTCATCTCCAAGGATGGAGTGTCAGTAGATCCCAGTAAGATAGAGGCAGTGGTTGAATGGGAGAGACCTAAGTCCATCACTGAGGTCGGGAGCTTTATAGCCTTAACCGGTTACTACCGGAGATTCATTAAGGGATTCTCCCAGTTATCCTTGCCCCTCACTCGGTTGACTCGCAAGGGTCATGCTTTTGTGTGGGACGATAAGTGCGAGAAGAGTTTCCTAGGACTCAAGGAGAGGTTGACTACCACCCCAGTATTAGTTTTGCCAGACCTGTCTAAACCCTTTGCGGTTTATAATGATGCGTTAGGAAATGGTTTAAGTTGTGTGTTGATGCAGGATAGGAGAGTAGTGGCCTACGCCTCTAGGCAGCTTAGGCCTCATGAGGAAAATTACCCTACCCATGACCTAGAGCTAGAAGTTGTGGTTTTTGCCTTCAAGATTTGGAGGCATTACCTCTATGGAGTGAATTTTGAGGTCTTTAGTGATCATAAGAGTCTCAAATACCTCTTTGATCAAAATGAGCTCAATATGAGGCAGATGAGGTGGATGGAGTTCTTAAAGGATTATGATTTTGAGTTGAAGTACCACCTGGGCAAGGCCAATGTAGTGGCCGACGCCCTGAGTAGGAACTCTCTACATGTATCATCTATGATGGTACATGAGATGGAGCTTTTGGAGTAGTTTAGAAACCTCAGGCTAGATGTGAGCATTGAGGGGAACAATTGTAGACTTTTCAGGCTAGAGGTCAGCAATGAGCTTAGGATTCGAGTTAGGGAGGCCCAGGCACTAGATATAGACCTCCAGGCCCGAAAGGGGCAGCCGGGTTTCACCGAGTAAGGTGTTTCGGTGATTCTCTTCCAAGGAAGAGTCTGTGTCCCTAACGGGGGTAGTCTTAGGTAAGAGATCTTGGAGGAGGCTCACGGGAGCAAATTCACGGTGCATCCTGGGATTACCAAGATGTACCAAGACCTGAAAAGTATGTTTTGGTGGGATGACATGAAGAAGGAGGTAGCAGAGTATGTTTCTAGGTCCTTGGTATACTAACAAGTTAGGATAAAATATCAGAAACCCTCAGGAACACTCTTACTCCTAGATATACCTGAGTGGAAGTGGGAGGCCATAGCTATGGATTTTGAGATGGGATTGCCTAGAGTTCTTGCAGGCTTTGGTGGCATTTGGGTCTTAGTGGACTGACTTACCAAGTCGACCCACTTTCTACCTATTAGGGCTAACTACCCTCTGAGCAGATCAGCAGACCTGTACATCAGGGAGATTTTGAAACTCCATGGTGTACCTTCTAGCATTGTGTCAGATAGGGATCCTAGGTTCACCTCTAGGTTCACCTCATGATGGGTGGGAATTGAACAAGAAAATATTGAACTTTAGTTTGATTGGTGACCACAAGGGTGAAACCATTGGGAAAAGCTTAGAGAATTGCTTGAAAGAAAGAGGGATTACCAAGGTTTGTTGTGTGACTGTTGACAATGCAAATACAAATAATTTGGCTATTTCATATTTACTTAAGGCATGAGTGATTTGAATGAGAGTACCTTATTAACTGGAGAGTTCATGCATATGAGATGTTGTGCTCACATTTTGAACTTGATTGTTCATGATGGGTTGGAGGAATTTTTTTTTGTCGGAGGGTTAAAGGAAATTGACCCTTTATTAGTAGAATAAGGGACACATGTAAGTTTGTTAAGTTCTCTCCTACTAGGTTGGCTAGTTTTAGGAGGTGTATACAAGAGGCAAACATAACTAGTCAAGCAATGGTCACACTTGATGCGCCAACTCGATGAATTTCCATTAATTTGATGTTAGAGGTTGTTGAAGATTTTCATAAACTTTTAATCCCCTTAAATATGATGATCCTATATATTTGATTTCTCTTGATAATGAAGAAAAAGGGGATGTCCTCATAGTGATTATTAGAATCGTGCTCGAGTGTTTATTAGGTTTTTAAAGATTTTTTTATGATGAAACTCTAACTTTCTCTGGGTAATTGCATGTTATATCTAACATGTTTTTCAACTTGTGTAACATTCAAAAGTCTTTGTATAAGTGGAAGCAGAGTGGAAATGCGATATTTCAAAAGATGACAACAAATATGCAAATAAAGTTTTCTAAATATTGGGAAAGTGGTGAGATAAACTTTTTTTGTTTGTAGCTATATTTCTTGATCAACGGTATAAGCTTGACTACTTTTAATTTTGTTTGAAACATTTGTACGATGTTGATAAGATGAAGGAGATGATGCACAAGTTAAAGGAGCTTATCAACAAATTGTTTGATCAATAAGTGATATTGTATCCTCTTCTCGTTGATGCTAGTGAATCTAGTAGTATAGCATCTCATGTGGCCTCACAATCAAATTCCACCAATGATGATGATTATGATGATGCTTGGGAGGATGAGTTTAGGAAGAAAAATGAGGATGAAACAAGATGATGAGAAGAGGAATGAGTCAAAGAGGTACATTGAGGATGACGTTGAACACACTGATAGTTGTAATGATTTTGATATTTTGAAGTGGTGGAAGGGGAAGTCAATGAAGTATTATATTCTTTCTCGCATGGCTAGGGATATACTGGCTATTCCAGTGTCCACGATATCTTTTGAGAGTGCATTTATATAGTACTTGAGGTCTAGTTCTTGACCAATTTTGGAGTTCCTTGAATCCCACTACTGTTGAAACTTTGGTTTGTGCACAAAATTGGCTAAGGAATCCTCCCAAGGTAATGGATTTATGGGCTGAGATTGATGAAGTGAAAAAGATGGAAACAAGTATAAAAACTATATTTTAACTCGTTAATTTGATCATTCAATTTGTTTACAATGTTAATTAATATCATTTGATTTTTTTTATGTTTCTATTTGTAGAGATGTCTGGATTGTCTTTAGCTGGTGGTGGTGGAGAGGATTCTAGAGGAATAGAACTGTACTTGAATGTCTGAAGATGTTTACCTATGGTTTTTATGAACTTTAGCCGTTGGAGGACTTGATTTTTATGATTTTTAACTATAAAAGTAATTTATGACTATGACAGTTAAGTGTTATGTTGTTTGTAATATGTACATGGTTATGCTATGACACTTGGTTGTTATCCTATCCATGACTTCTTTGTGTCATATTTATGTTGTTTCTACTTTCTTGGATTGAATCATGTATTTATTTATTATTTTTTCTTGACAATGGTTGGTGAAAGTTTGAAGCAGCAAAGCATATTCTCTTGTGCCTTTTTATAATAGGTTATAAAGTATTTATTTAGGCAAAACCATAGATTTTATCATTTTTTCCCAAATAGGTACTTATTGGCATGGTAAAGTTTTTGATTCGATTGAGCCAAACCGAACCAAACCGTGCTTTGATCGGTTCAGTTGGGTCACTTAGAAAAAAAATTGAAATTCGATTCAAATCGAGCCGAACAGTTTTGTTGGGTCCAAACTTGTTTTTCCTACAGAACCGAACCAAATCGACCTGTGAACACTCGTAACGGTAATAATTTTAGTGAAGGAATTAGTGATGGAATCTTTAGGGTAGGATGAAAATACATATAAATTCATATCAATTGTAACTTGAAAATATAGTGTTTTTGGATATATCACAATAAACTTTTCAAATGTAAATAATGGAAAATTGTGTTAGGAAAAAATTAGTTAAAGAGTCTATGTACGTGGTTTTTTAAAATGGATTCCGTATAGGGCTAGGTAACAATCATGTTTGGTCGAATTCAGGCCCAAAAAGCCTAATTCGACAAAAACCGACCACCTTATTATATGGCCCAATTTTGTCCAAAAGTTTCGGGTCATTTTGGGTGGGTTGAAACGGGTTTGAACCATAGGGGTGGCAAAACGGGATGACCCGGCCCGACCCAACCCTCGATCAGCCCGTCAGAAAACGGGACGGGCTGGGCTGGCCGTAACTAAAAAATGGACGAAAAATGCCAGCCCAACTCATATTTGAGCGGGCTGAACGGGCCAACGGGCCAGCCCTTATAACGAAGCGATTTTTTTTAGTCAAATTAGGATGGATTGAGATGGGATAAACGGGTTGGCCCACCAAAAAAATTAGAAAATATGACAAAAAAACAATAAAATTAAACTTTAAATTAACAAATTAAAATATTAAGAAAATAAATAACACCATCCATCCATAACCAGTCTAGAAAATTAACAAACACAATAGAAACTAATTGAGCTATTTATTCAAAATAAGTAAACTTACATCAAATACATATGACATGGATGAAGATGAAGATATGGGTTCCTTTCCCTTAGTCACTCTGGATGAAGTGGGAGTGGTAGTGGGAGTCTCAGCTTGAGTAGAAGCATCATTGTTGCAGTACTTATCAAATAACATGTACAACTTGCTCTTAACTAGTTGCAACTTATTGTCACTAGTGGAAGGATCAACTTTTGCATAACAATAACTCAATGTCTCAAGTTTCATCCGTGGATCAAGAATAGCCCCCATTGCAAGTACAACACTATACTCATCCCAATATTTTTGAAACTTCAAAATCATTCTTTCACCCATCTTCCTTACAACCTCATCACCATCTCTCAAACTATCAACTAGGACACATTGAATCTTCCAAACTTGCATGAAATACAAGTTGGAAGTAGGATAAGAAGTGCCAGAAATCAATGTGGTAGTCTTATAGAAAGGCAACAAGAACACACAAATCTTTTTAGCTTTTTGCCACTCTTCTATGGATGGACCCATTTATAGTTCTCATCATAAACCCTAAGATTTGCAAACACACGCAGGTATTTAATAGCAGATTCAAGCATCAAATAAGTCGAGTTCCATCTTGTAGGAACATCCAAACACAAACCAGCTGAAGTTTCAACACCACCAACTTTCTCAATGCATAACTTAAACTTTTGCATTCTACTCTCGGAACTCCTAACATGCTTAACGCTCTCCCTAATCTTATGCCCCTAATCTTATGCCCCTAATCTTATGCAAGGCATCACTAGCTTTTTTCAGCCCCTCTTGAACAATCAAATTCAGTATGTGTGCAGAACAACGAACATGAAAGAATTACCCATCACATAACAACCAATTTTGCAAGGTAAGCTGACTTTTCAAGACATCTTGCATGACATCATTGGCAGATGCATTATCTAAAGTGATAGAAAAAAAATTCTTTTCTATTCCCCACTCATGCAAAAATTGAAGAATCTTGTTAGACAACTCAAATCCAGTGTGGGGGGAGGCATGTGACAAAAGTTGAGAATCTTACTATTTAGTTTCCAATTAAAATCAACATAATGAGCAGTTAAAGTGATGTAACCCTCAGTTGTACAAGTTGTCCACAAATCAGAAGTTAAAGATATCCTGGTACGAATACTAGATAACTCCTTTTTAAGACTATCCTTCTCCCTCAAGTATATATTTAAAACATCAGCCTTAGCAGTGTTTCTAGTGATAATAGTTGCATCTGGATTCAAGTACTCTAACCACTCCCTAACATACTTGTATTCAACAAAACTAAAAGGCAAGTCATGTGCAATGATTGCATAAGCACACTTCTCACGTGCCACCATTTGATCTATCTTTCTAGCAGTCAAACCACCTTTCACATCTAACATCATTTGACTCACATCATGAAGCTTGATTTGATTACACTTACCAATATGACGATGCAAGTGTGATGTCCCATAAGTACCACCAATTTTATATTCTTGTCCACATCCATTACATTTTATTTCCATCATCCTTCAACCCTATCTTAGTAAAAAAATTCCAACATTGTGATGTTAATAATTTGGGTCTTTTCTTATTATTACTAGGCTCAACAGTTTCACAAAATTCATCAGGCTCAAGCCCCAAATTATCATCCTCACGATCAAGTCTCTCTACATTAATATCTCCTTCCATTTCACAATGATCAAAATATATCCAAATTTTCTGCACACATCAAGACAATGCAAAGAAACACATCAACCAACAATCTAATTTCTCCATACCAATCAACTCTAAAAAAAATACAGCACAACCTCATAGAAAAGCTATGTATTAGCGCCCCAGCCCATCGCCCAACGATCCACTTCCAGATTTTTAAAAACAAATTAGCCCAACGAGCTAGCCCGACCCTTATACTCCTCCAACCCATTTTTTAACGGGCCAGAATGGGACGGGCTAGACGGGCCAATGGGTTAGAAGTCCTCATCCCAACCCTATAAAATTAACGGGTCGGGACAGGCTGGCCCATCGGGTCAAGCCCGTTTTGCCATCCCTATTGAGCCAATATTGGGTAAGATTCTTTTTTGTCACTATTTTGAGTTTTTTTTTTCATTTTGGTCAATTTTTCTTGTTTGCAAGAATCCCAGATCATCAATTATACATCACTAACCCAAAATAACTAAAAACATTAAATACAACTAGACTATTGAAAAAAAAACTCTAATCTCAACTCAGAAACATAGAAAAGCTTTGGTACAAGAAAGATCTAGAATATATATTCAATAATAAAAGGACTCAACCAATAAAAAAAGTAAAATCAAATACAAGGATGTATTTTGCGAGACCCCCTTCCACAAAAAGAAAACGAAACTCTGGTCAATAGAAAATCTGTTCATCAATAGTCCCTCACAAGAAAGCTTCAGGCACTAACGGGGATGCTTCAGGCACATCCATCGTGGTAGGGCGTCGATCCATGTGCGTGGAGGAGACTCACGCAACCATCGCTTCATTTCTGGCATACGTGATCTCGGTCGTGGCGTTCGTCGTTGTTAGTGTCTTGCCTTCACGTCAGCTGCGTGTCGCCGCTGTTAGATCCGCCACTTCGTCATTTGTGTCTCGCCCATGGTAACAATGCACTATTGCTTTGCATGTTACCGTGGTGAAGCAAAACCAAAGGACAAGGGAGGGAAAGGATTAAAGGGACGAAGGCTTCGCGAAGTCGCTTTACGATGATGGAAGTGGTGGGAAGAAAGAGAGAAATTTGAGTTGGTGATGGGTGGGGAGGAGACCAAATCTAGAAGGAGGAGGGGAAAGGTGGAGAAGAGTGTAGATCAAAGAGACTCAGATAAGGGAAGAGAAAAGGTTTATGCAAAATGTGAAGTGTGGTGTAACGCTAAGGTAAATGAGTGTTTTTTAACTTCTAATATATATATATATATATATATATATATATATATAATGGGTTATGAGTTTTCAGTCGGGTTCGAGTGACGGCGTATCAATTTTTTTACACCCAAGCCTGATTACCTCCAATCCCATGTAAATCATTTTAAGCCTATTTTTTATTCGCTACTCGCCCAACCATGACAACACAATTTATTTTGTCTGCGGATAATTCGGGTGACAACTGAGTCTGGAAATTTTGCGTACCTCTAATTCTATAACTATACATAGAAAAGGAAGGAGAAATAGACTTTATTTATGATAAATATAAACATTTTTCGTGAATATAATGTCATCAAAAGACAAAAGAAACGATTAAAGTTGTATACATTTCATGATAAATTATTTTATTTGGTAAATATGTTACTTGCGACTAAGGTTAGTGAAAATATTGAAAGAGAGTTCGATGCCATATGATACAAGAACACTCAGACTCATATTTGTTTCACTGTCACCAAAGGAGACACCAAGTTCCTTACAGTCTCACAATACTGTTGACTTATTGAGTATTTCATTACACAGTTAATTATGAGCCCGATTTTGAACATGTACAAAGACACTAAACAATTTTGTTTGAATTGTGTTGAATATTACTTAGTTATGCGGTCTATGTATTGTCTTATGAATGTATGAAGATATATGAATATATGCTTGAAAAATTATTCCAAATCGAGCTTGTCTAATGTGGTCCATGGTTCATGTGGATAAAAAAAAGTAAAATTAATTGTTGTAAAAGTAAAACCATCAAGTTTATTGATATTTTAATTAACGGTGGATGGGAAGCTAAGCTATCAGTTACTTACATGAAGAATTGGTATTTGCAAACAACATTCTAATCCTAAAAAAAGATTTGATGGCTTTAACTTCATTGTTCCATGTCTTTAATGATCATATGTGATTGCTTTGTAGCCACATATATTTAACTTCATTGTTCCATGAGTTCACCATTGCCATTAATGATTTGCGACCATACTTCAAACAAGTCCTCAAGACCCTTATTCCACGTGTCAACTTCACTGTCATAGATGGCTACCTCTAGTGGACCCAACACTCTTCCACTAGGTTTTCCTACTTCAGCAGAGTTGTTACAACTATTGTATTACTAAAGAAGTTGTGCATTCGAGGGATCAGACTTAGTAAGGAAGAATTTTACTTCTCCATTAGAAACCTTGAACCAATGATTCTTATGAAGGAGTTTTCAATATGAAATTGTTGTCATTCACTGTCAGCAACTATAGTATATTGGAAAAAAGCTTCTATAAGCTTGAGCCCACCTTTGTTGATTTTATATATGAATATCGAGTATCCTCATAAGAACTATTGCATTGGCCCATTTTGTCCGACTATACAGACATCAAAGCATTATCCTAAGCCAGGAATGAAACTAACATGGGTAGTTGGACCTCATGGTTGAGCCGCATGAGAAGAAATGTCTTCAACTGCTTAGCAATTTATTTAGGTTGAGAAAGGAATTTATGGACAAGGACCATTTATGAAAATGCAAATGTTACCATTCACCTATAAATCTGGTAAAACATAGACTGGTGCACATGGACCAAATTTATTTCACTCTATCCTATAAGCGTCCTTCAGAATATTTTTCTATTTTTTTCTCAGTATGTTATATGATCGATTGAGAATACTGATTTCATTGAAGACAACTTAAAACATTTCCAACAATATTGATGGAAAGGAGGGTCACAAATATACATTATTGCTTCTGAAATATACATCACCGATTTATAATTGAGTCTATTTTTAATCTTGGTTTTGAAGATTCATATTGAATATATCCTTGTGTTGGTGCTACGATGCATTATTTTCGCAAATGAAATTACTTAGTTGAAAAATTGAGAAAAGAAATAAATGAGAAACTAGAACTATAGAATAAGTTTTGGAAACATATGACTTTCATTTAAATATAGAAGTAAAAAAGATTATATGAAATGTAAGTTTTAGAGGTGAGCAACAATCAGGTTTGGGCAGGTTCCAGCCCAATCATCCCAAACTGTTACAAACCAATGACATGTGAACAATGACCCATTCTCAATCACATTTTTAGTCGTAAAATCGAGTGACGAGTCATCGAGTTAATTGGGTGTGACAGGTGCGATGAATCAAGTATGGGCCAGGATCTCGTGTTAGTAGAGGTGGCATTTCGGGCTACCCGGCCCGCCTTGATGCGGGTAGCGGGCTGGGCTAAAAAGCCTGGAAGTTATTCGGGCTTCTAAAATAGGTGTCTGAGCCTTACCCTTTTGCGGGCTTTATGCGGGTAGCCCGGTTTTTGCGGACTACCCGACCTTTTTGCGGGTAGCGGACTTTATCGGGCTGGGCTAAAAAACCCGTGAGTTATTCGGGCTTCTAAAATAGGTGTCCGAGCCCTACATTTTTGCGGGCTTTTGTGGGCTGTCCCGGTCGGGCTAGCCCATTTTGCCGGCTATACGTGTTAGGCCCAATAAAATACTTTAGATGAAAATGCATAATTTTTATATTTAAATTATAATCGATATTCATTTATTTATCGGGCCATTTATAATGGAAATTCTAATAGCCCAAAGTTACAAAATTAACTGATTATTAAGAATAAACATAATTAATTAATCAATAACAAGTCATAAGACCAACAAGATATTGAGAAAAAAAGAGAAACAACAATACTATTACGAAAACAGAATTCCTTTAACTAAAGAAACAAAATATGGAGGAACATCAATACAAAAACAAAAATCAATGTCATGTAGAATTTTGTCAAAAAAAAAATCTTTAACCAGGGCAATTATCCAAGTACATCCCAAAGAAAAGAAGAATGAAACTACAACAAATAAGAAATAACTACAAAAGAAATAGAATTTATAAATAGAAGACCAAAGAGGTTTAGGCACATTCGTCGTCAAAACCAAGAGGTTACGGTGCATCCATATCTAAAAGCTAGAATCACAATCACATAAATTCCAAGTAAGGAGGACGTCATTGTTGTCACAGATAGTACCATCGTCACCGTCGCGACTAATTCTATTGTCGCCATCGCGACTTGCCCCACCACTAGCACATGCAAAGAACCAAAGATGATAAGAGGAACATGCACAGAACCAGAGAGGAGAAAAAGGAGAGGGACTACGAGAGAAAGGGAAACCAGAGAATGAGAGAAGAGGGAGGGGTGAGAAGGCGGGAGCAACTAGGGTTTTCTAATCTTATGGGCGTGTGTGTGAGAGAGAGAGAGTGAGAGTTGGTGATGTAACAATTAGGATCACATGAGAATTTTTCTATCTGACGACTATAATGTTACATAATTGTTTTTCTATGGATGACTAGTATCACACAAAAAACTAATGATCTAACAGTTGTGTCTGAATATAAGAATGACACACGAATTGTACTTTCTACTTTGAGTGTGGGTCCTATAGTCAGAATGAGGAACATTCTTGCCTTCCCCAATTCTCCTTCTTCCCTGAGCAGTGTCTCTCAAGTCTCAACGGCGTCTCTCTCTCTCTCTCTCTCTCTCAGATTTGACATACTTTTCACATAATTACATTTAAGCAGTCTTTTAGGGTGTGTTTGGGAGTTTAGAAGGGAAAAGAAAAATTTTGGAGGAGAAGAAAGAGGGAGGAAGGGGAAAGGCCTTGTTATTTTTTTTTCCACAAAGATAAGTATGTTACATAAATAAGTGGTCACACAAAACAAAATAAAATTATAAATTAATAAGAACATTATTATAGAGAGAAAAATAGAGTAGTATCTATTATACAAAAGATTATATAATATTATTTTAAGTAGTTGAGTTATACATGGAAAATGTTTGATAAGGACATAGATAGAAAATAGTCCAATATATAGTTAGATATAAATGAATAGTTTGCAACATAAAATATTTGGAATTTAAATAATTTGTTCTAGAACGTAATTTATGATGGGTTTTATAGGTGTCATTTAATCTTTATAGTTATTTTTCACCTAATAAAAAAACTTTGATTGTTGGTTAGTGTTAATAATGATAGTTGTGATCATTGGAATTTATCTTTAAAAGTCGGTGCTATTGTTTTTTTAAGGGATTACTATATTCTTATCGATCAACGGATCATTTTAGTGACAATTAACTTTATTGTTGCATAAGAATATATTTTTAGTCAATTGTTTGTCATTTTTTATAAGCAAAGAGACATATTGATAAAAAAGAGGGGTACAAGGGGTACTCCAACCCGTTACAAAAGACCCAATGCACCCAAACTTACAAAATCACATAATCACCAAAACAATAGCCAACAACCAGATTAAACCAAAAAATACAACTCCTAACAAGAAAAAACAATATGCTAAATAAGCGTAAAAATAAAAACTAATATCAGCAAAACTATATCAAAACCAATTAGACAAAAAGTTTGGGTGGTGGAATATATCAGAAGCTTTAAAACTATATCAGCAGAAGCAGTGTGGTAAGCTCCCGTCGCCAGAATCAAGGCATAAAATCACTCTCCAAATAGCCTCAGAATATTATGCAATCTTAATACAATCCACCAGTACTCAGATAGTAGGAAAGTTCATCGACGATGCACCAGGAGACAAATAACTGATCAAAGAACAACACAGTTGCAGTATATAAAACTTAGAGAAAATTGAGGCAAGCTACAGGAGACATTTCCCAAACTGAAAAAGGATAAGAAAAATATGTATCCTTAATTTTGATCCAATTCCAAGATCGTATTTTAACCAGATGCAACACAGTTCCAAGCGAATGTTTATCAGAGAAGACTAAATCATTATTAGCTAACCAAATAGACCAAACAATAGTCATCCACATAGTAGCCCATCGAACCCGATTACTATTTGAACAATTTGGTAGGTCCACAAAATGACTAAAATTCTCAATACCATAGTGACGAAAAGCAGTAGACATCCCACACCAATCCATACACAACATCCAGATTGAATAGTCAAAAGTATACGCAAACAACAAATGAGATGTTGTTTTCATTTCCTCTCCACACCAAGCACAAAATCCTTCATTAGGCAGCAAGGTCCTCATCTTTACTAAATTAGATTTTGAGGGTATTAAGCAAAGCTTTCCACACAAATCCAGACACCTTAGTGGGCGCTAAATTTGACCAAATAAGCTAATAAAGTGGAAAAGTCACAAAAATTATGTCATTTACAACGACTTTGTAGGTTGTAGCAACTGAAAATGCCTCCTCACCCATCGCCCTCCACACCCATTTATCTTCACGACCATCCCGTAAATTAACATAATGTAAAACAATTAGCAGCTGCTCTAATTGCTCTAACTCCCATTGAAAAAGATTCCATCTCCAGCTCCAATTCTATATATAGATCCCATCCCTCCTACACACCAGCTGAGCCACTGTTGCATTTTTATTACTTGCAACAACGTATAACCGTATGATTCTATCACAAAAGGCACTTGACCCACACCATGTGTCCAACCAAAAAGAAGTATGATGACCATCCTTACCATCCTAACACATCGACTAGCAAACCAATCATTAACTATGTTTAGTGTTTTACTTACCCTAACCTCATCATATATTGAACTTAACACCCTATGCCACAAAGTACCCGTGTCCACCAATAATATCCACCTCCACTTCCCTAGAAAAGCAAGATTAAAAGCTCTTAAAAATCCCTAATACCCAAACCCCCATGTTTCTTTTCCCTACAAACAACATCCCAAGCCACCCAAGCAATCTTATTATGATCCTCACTCCCCCCCAAAGAAAATTTCTAAAAAGAGATTCAAATTTAGTGATAATACCTTTTGGAGCCTTGAAGAATGAGAGATTGTAGATCGGGATGAATGTAGGACAGACTTCAAAAGGACACAACGACCACCAAAAGACAATGTTTTAGATTTCCATGTAGATAATCTCTTCTTCACCTTGCAAACTACTAGTTCCTAAGTTTTCTTGCTTCTTGGATTTGCACCAATGGAAATCCCCATTTAACAAAATGGCAAAGAACCACCTTATAATTCAGAAACTGGGCCATCAAATGTAGACAATCTTCATTAACATTCACCCCAAACAGCTTGCTCTTGTGAAAGTTGACTTTTAGTCCTGCCACTAATTCAAAATTTTGTAATATAGCCTTGATCGCCCATATATTAGAAATAGAAGCTTCACCCATGATAATGGTATCATCTGCGTACTGTAGATGTGACACCACCCCTGACTCACGACCAACCACATAACCATTAACTCGAGCATCAATTTCTCTACGCATCAAAGCATTAAGCCCTTCAGCAACTATGAGAAAAAGGAAAGGTGCTAAGGGATCACCTTGCCTCAATCCTCTACCAACACCAAACTCCCAGGAAGGACTACCATTCACAAGTACAAAAATTCTTGTCGTTTCCAGACATTTTGCCATTCAATCCCTCCATTTCAATGGGAACCCCATTCTCTACATCATATACTGTAAGAATTCCCAATTAATTGAATCATATGCCTTTTCAAAGTCGACCTTAAACAATAGATAACAACTCATCTTCTTCCTCTTCATCTCCTCAATAAACTCATTAGTTATCACGATTTCATCAAAGATGATTCTTCCTTTTACAAACATCAACTGGTACTCTGAAATGACACTACCAACTACCTTGCGTAACCTATTTGCCAACACCTTCGCCACCACTTTATACATGCATCCAATCAGGGATATGAGTCTATACTCTTCCACTCTTTGAGGACTATCCATTTTTGGCACCGGGACAATGAAAGAACTATTGGATCCTCTAACAAACTTTCCATTGCTATGAATATCATTCATAAAAGACAAGAAATCAAGCTTCAGAGTGTCCCAGAAATCTTTAACGAAATTAAAATTAAAACCACCAGGCCCCAAACTCTTTGAGCCCTAACAATTAAAATCGTTTGTCATTATAATTTTTAATAAAAAACTTATCATTCTAGCAGTTTAGTGAACATTACTATTCAATGAATTGTCCATTTTCGCTAGTTAAACCTCCTAGCTAGAGTAACAAATTGTTTGTCATTATAATTTTTATTTAAAAAACTTATTATTCTAGCAGTTTAATGAATAGTACTACTATTTTTAGTGAATATTTTTATAACTCTACTGTTGTTTCCCAATTTCAAAATTGTTCATTGTCGCTAATTAAACCTTCTAGATAGAGTAACAACTTGAGATGTCACCGAACGAGTGTGTGTGTGTGTGTATACATATATATATATATATAGAGGAGGGTTATAATAACACCAGTGTAACTTTAAAAGTATTACACTCAATATTAGCCACAGATACTATTTAGATCCAATGGTTAAAATTATTCAAGATAGAGTCCGCATTTTCGATCACGTGACTGGACATTCCTTTCTTCAACCATTGAATATAGAGAACCTTGCTGTGACCAGTCACCAAGACCCCATCTATGGCTTACGCCCAACTATCATCGCACCGCTGCAAGCCTCCTTGAACAACTCTGATGCACTGCCACCGGATTCTGCAGATGCCTGCTCTGCACCGCGTCAGCCAAATCGTCACCGCCCTATGACAATCCCCGAGCCGCGATTCCAGCGAGTACGAAGGGATCGAACCGGAAACTACCGATTTCACGATTTCCTCGTCTTCAGTTGAAGCGAAAACAAGAAATTTAACCAGAACATCTTCCCCCCTTAAACCTGGCCACTTAGTTTCCCAATTTTTTTCTAATGTTTGTGGTCCATTACACCCTAGATATCAAAGTTTTACTCTTGATGAATCCTTTCTGTTGCTTTGTTTTAATTGCAAATGCATGTAAAGCCTTATTTAGATTGTGCTGCCATGTGTGATTTTTGCATAAGTGGGTCAGCAGAGGTGTTATGTGAGAGAATATGCCATAACAATAACAATACAAAATAAAATCATTATCTTTTTTTTTGTTTTAAAGTAAAAGATGATGTTGTTGGCTTATTAGTCTATATATAGATCAATATATATTCAACTCACGTAATCAATATATATTCAACTCACGGAGGTGTTAGCTAATTTGCATTGCCTTTGATTTTGTTGGCTTATTAGTCTATATATATATAGATCAATATATATTCAACCTATCCATGTATTATTATTAGTTGTCACAAATAAACAAATATAGATTCAAAGTGGTTGGGCATAGGTAACATCCGAAGGAGAAGGCTGTTTTGCTGGTTGGGCACAATGGCACATGATTACCTCTTGATTTTTTTCTTCTTTTCTTTTCCCACTATATCTATATTTCAAAAATAATAGGGACTTTTGCTTAGAATGTTTGTAAAATTCCTTTTAGAAATATAAAGGAAATCTTGAAGCCTATTGCCACTTGCCACTTCCCCTAGCACCCTTGCATCTGAGAATTGCCTTGATGCAGGGGAAGAGAAGGCCTCAAAGCAATAAATCTTAGTAACATTTTCATAATGAACCAATCCTATGAAGATGTGACAGCTGGAAAGTAATGGTCATAAAAACATTTTTAAGGCATTCTCAAAGCTTTCACAAACAGTGAAGAGCTCTTCAAACGCTAGCTAACAAATGGAGAGGCAAGCTGATATATGACATATGATCATGTTACTTTGTTCTATGTTTTCTCTGTTCTGGCTTGTCTCTGTTCACTCTTAGATGCCACTTCTGTGATATTTACTATAGAGTTTGTCATGGAGCAATGTAAATACTGAGTTCTAACTGAGTTTATTATTCTATATGCAACATTTCTTTGAAGTTTCACGTGTGAATTGTGGCAGGGGGCTGTTCCTTTGTTGCATGTTAGTTGCTGTGCTTTTAGGACAAAACATTTTATGAACTGATAGTGATTAAGTGTTTATTTCTTCCCTTTTTAAGGAATAATTGCTAGGTTGACAAAATTAAAAGAATTGTGTTGTGGAGTTGTTCGAGAAGGCAATGATGGAAAGCTTCCTTGGCTTTGTCATGAGAAGCAAGCGCAGAGATCATTGCATTCCAAGAAGCTTCATTTTTTCGGGGCATGTCTTGGAAAACTCTCTGTGCACTCTCCAGACTCCCACACTTGGCATGCATATCAATCAATGCAGTATTGTACATACAGGAATACGCCGAAAAAGATAAAAAGACGTCACGTGACTCACTAATTTAAAAGCGATTAGAACCGTTGGATCCAAATAGTATCTGTGGCTAATATTGAGTGTGTTGAGTCTCAAAAATATCATAAAGAGGTTTATGATGTTTTAAAGACTGAAATTTCTCTAAGTTTTAATGATCAACAAATTCAACTTAAGATGTTTCTCATAAGATACAATTGTCTAAATGTTTATCTATGATTTTCAGCAAGAAGCCTACTTTATAAGACTAAGTGTTATACCCGTCTGAAGAAGCTGATGTTGTCTGAAGATGATCAACCCGTCTGAAGCATCAAAGCCGTCTGAAAGCTTTTGATGACATGGCATCTCTTGTCTGAAGCTGTGATAATCCATGCACCTCTGCACGTTTTTCACGCATGTTCTCTGTTACAAATAGCTGGCACCTGTGCAATGCAATTCAAGCACGCGCTCTGTCACAACGTGTCCTCTGCTACGCAGCAATTGCAGCAGCAACAAAGAGCACCTTTTTGGCAGGAGCAAACCTTGTAAAAATGTCAGAAATTGTCAGGGAATATCAGAATATGTCAGAGAATATTCTGTACTGCAGCAGCTGTCTCACAACGGCTAGCATGGATTTCACAAACCTGAGAGTCTTCAATGATTCAATCATTTGGTTATAAATACCCCCTCATTTGAAGACCAGTATAGAAAAAAAAGAAGCATAGAAAAAGAATAGAAACTCTGCAAGTTTTTCGCTGTAACACTCTGATAGATTTTATCATCTTTGTACACACAAATTTTTATTCTGAGCATACCTCAATAATTTCTGTACAATCAGTAGCTGTTTAAGTCTCAAAACTGATATAGTTTGCGAGCTTAAGCATTTCTCTCATTTGTATTTACTTTTGAGCCTGGAGAGGCTTGTCTGAAAAGAATACTTGTGTTGTTGAGCCTGAAGAGGCTTGTCTGAAAAAGAATACTTGGTTGTAGAGCCTGAAGAGGCTTGTTAGAAAAGAATACTTGTAATCTTGCAAGATTAAGAGAAAATCCAAGTGCTAGTTGGCATTGGGACTGGACGTAGCTCACAAGTGATAGTGAGTGAACCAGGATAAATTTTGTGGCTAAGTTTCTCTTCCCTTGTCTTTGTCATTTCAGTTTTAAACTAATTAAGGGGACTGAATATTTTATTTAATATTTTAAAAAGAAGAAACTTCGTTTAGAACCATTTTAAAGCGGTCTGAAACCAACTTCAGACAGCTACCTAAAAACTTCAGACAGCCCACTAGTAACCTGTCTGAAAATCTGTTTTGTAAATCTGTTTTCGAAAAGCTTCTTAAAATATTTAGAAACACTATTCAACCCCCCTTCTAGTGTTTCCCTGTGTTCCTACAGTTGGTATCAGAGCTCTACTCAGGGTTGATACACCTAACAAGTGTCTGAGGACTGAAAGATCCACATGGAAGCTTCAAACAGTAACAGGTAATACATCACAGAAGGAGCCTCTATCACAAGACCTCCAGCTTTCAATGGAGAAGATTATCACTACTGGAGAGATAAAATGAAGCTGTTCATTGAAAGCACAAACATTGATGTTTGGGATGTGGTCACTGATGGAGACTATGTGCCTATGCTAAATGATATGCCTATACCTAAGACTGAATGGACTTTGGAGCAAAAGGCTAGAGTCCAGATGAATGCTAAGGCCAAACTCTATCTGATATGTTCCTTGAACAAATCAGAATATGAGAAGGTTCATGGATGCATCTCTGCCAAGGAGATTTGGGATACTCTTGCAGCAGCCCATGAAGGTACTGAGACTGTCAAGCAATCCAAGATAAGTATGCTCATACATCAATATGAGATGTTCAAGATGGAAGAATCTGAAACCATTGACCAAATGTTTGGAAGGTTTCAGACCATAACAAATGGACTCAGGTCCTTAGGCAGAACATACAACTCTGGAGATAATAACAGAAAAATCCTAAGGAGCTTGCCTAAGTCCTGGAGACCCAAAGTTACTGCCATTCAAGAGGCAAGAGATTTGAACTCTCTTAGAGTGGAAGAAATGTTGGGATCTCTTAAGGTCCATGAGCTTGAGCTTGGAGAAGATGACAACAAGAGAAAATCTCTAGCCCTAAACTCCAAGACCAAACAGTCTAGGCATGGCAACATCAAGGCTATGCAAGCTGACGCAGCTTCAGAGGGAGATGAAGACTCTGAAGATAGCTCAGAAGATGATGATGATCTTGCTCTTCTAAGTAGGAAGATCAAGAGAATGCTACAGAACAGAGGAAGATTCAGAAAGAATCAACCCTCAACCTCAAAAGGAGGTAAGTCAGGTAAAGACATACAAACTGACAAAATTATTTGTTTTGAGTGTAAGCAACCAGGGCACATGAAGGTTGAGTGTCCAAAACTGAAGAAAAACAACTTCAAGAAGAAGAGGAGGAAGACACCTCAGAAGAGGCAAATCTGTGTCTCATGGCAAGCCTACCATCTTCAGACAGTTCTGAAGCTGAGATGTGTTTAACAGGACAAAGGAGACCCCACAAATGGTACCTGGACAGTGGGTGCTCGCGACACATGACAGGAGAAAGGTCTTTGTTCCAAAACCTTAGACCTAAGGAAGGAGGAGTGGTCACCTTTGGTGGAAATCAGCAAGGGAAGATCACTGGCATAGGGACTATATGTATAATTCCTTCATCCCTCATTAAAAATGTTCTTCTTGTGGAAGGACTACAACATAATTTACTGAGCATAAGTCAATTATGTGACAGTGGTTATGTAGTATCCTTTACCAAGGAAGGATGCATAGTCAAAGACGCCTCTGATCAAACTCTTTTTACTGCTAAGAGACACAGCAATGTGTATAAAATTGATCTAGAGGATCTAGCAAGTCAAAATGAAAAAATGCTTCATTTCTGTTGAAGATGAAAAACAGATTTGGCATCAAAGACTTGGGCATTCCAGCTTGAGATTAATCTCAAGATTAGCAAAACACAACCTTGTTAAAGGATTGCCCAAGCTCTCATACAAATCTGACATTTTATGTGATAGCTGTCTGAAAGGGAAACAAGCAAGACACTCCTTCAAGAGTAAAGATGTTGTTTCAACTAGCAGACCACTAGAACTTTTACACATTGACTTGTTTGGTCCCATTAGAACAGAAAGTCTTAGTGGAAAGAAATATGGTTTGGTCATTGTTGATGACTATTCTAGATTCACATGGGTGATATTCCTTAGAAACAAGGATGAGACTTTTAAGAATTTCACAATATTTTGCAAGAAGGTACAGAATGAAAAGGGATTCTGTATTTCTGTCATAAGAAGTGATCATGGTGGGGAGTTTGAGAATGCAAATTTCAAACTGTTCTGTGATGAGAATGGGATCTCACACAATTTCTCTGTGGCAAGAACACCTCAACAGAATGGGGTTGTTGAGAGAAAGAACAGAAGTTTGCAAGAGATGGCAAGGACCATGCTCAACTCAAGCAACTTACCTAGAACCTTCTGGGCAGAAGCTGTTAACACGGCTTGTTACCTTCAAAACAGAATATTGATAAGACCAATTCTGAAAAAGACTCCATATGAGTTGTGGAAAGGAAGAAAACCCAACATATCATATTTCCACATCTTTGGATGTGAATGTTTTATACTGAACACCAAAGATGATCTTGGAAAATTTGATGCAAAGTCTGATAATGGATTTTTCATTGGATATTTTGAAACATCTAAAGCATATAGAATGTATAACTCTAGAACTTTAACTGTTGAAGAAACCATACATGTAAAATTCAATGATAACAAAGAGACTGATAGGGAACTATCAGATCTAGAGGATGATTTTGCAGGAATGGAGCTGAATGATCACAACAATTTGAAGGATGAGCACCTGTCTGAAGCTCCTGCTGTTTCTGAACCTCTTCAGACAAATGTTGAGTCTCAGACAGATGTGATACCTCCTCATAAATCTGAATGGAGATACAAGTCACATCATCCTAAAGAGCAAATCATTGGCAGCACTTCAGAAGGAGTTAAGACAAGATCAAAATTCAGACATTTGAATTCTCTTGCTCTCCTGTCTGAAATTGAGCCAAAGAGCATTGATGAAGCTCTGCATGATGAAGGGTGGATCCTAGCCATGCAAGAGGAGCTAAATCAATTTGCTAGGAGTGATGTCTGGACCCTTGTTCCTAAACCC
Source organism: Sesbania bispinosa (assembly GCA_026901365.1). Taxonomy (NCBI): domain Eukaryota; kingdom Viridiplantae; phylum Streptophyta; class Magnoliopsida; order Fabales; family Fabaceae; genus Sesbania; species Sesbania bispinosa. Next base: position 435,146 of record QLOH01000399.1, read on the forward strand.
CATGGGAAAACAATTATTGGAACCAAATGGGTGTTCAGAAACAAACTTTCTGAAGAAGGCAAAGTTATCAGAAATAAGGCAAGGCTAGTAGCTCAAGGTTATAACCAGCAAGAAGTTATTGACTTCACTGAAACCTTTGCCCCAGTGGCCAGGTTAGAAGCAATTAGAATTCTTTTATCTTATGCTGTAAATAATGGCATCAAACTATATCAAATGGATGTCAAAAGTGCCTTCCTCAATGGTTTCATTGAAGAAGAGGTTTTTGTTAGACAACCCCCTGGTTTTGAAGATGTAACTTTTCCTGAACATGTTTTTAAACTCAAGAAAGCTCTCTATGGTCTGAAACAAGCCCCAAGAGCTTGGTATGAAAGACTGAGCAGTTTTCTTGCAACTAATGGTTTTGAAAGAGGAAAAGTTGACACAACTCTTTTTAGAAAACAGTCTAACAAGGATCTTATACTTGTCCAAATATATGTTGATGACATTACTTTTGGTTCAACTAATTCTTCATTGTGCAAAGAGTTTTCTGGGTTAATGCAATCTGAATTTGAAATGAGCCTAATGGGTGAACTAAAGTTTTTCCTTGGACTTCAGATTAAGCAAGATTCTGATTGTATATGGATCCATCAAGAGAAATATACAAAGGAAATGCTTAAAAAGTTCAACCTAAGTGATTGCAAACCCATGACAACTCCAATGCACCCTTCTGCATCTCTAAATAAAGATGAGAATGAAGAACCAGTGAATCAAACTCTGTATAGAGGAATGATTGGTTCATTATTGTATCTAACAGCAAGCAGGCCTGACATCATGTTCAGTGTGTGCCTGTGTGCTAGATTTCAATCTGATCCAAGAATCACTCACTACAAAGTTGTAAAAAGAATTTTCAGATATCTTAAAGGTACTACTAATCTTGGTCTGTGCTATAAGAAAAGTAAGGATTGCAGGTTAGTAGGATACTGTGATGCTGATTTTGCTGGAGACAGAGTTGAAAGAAAAAGCACCAGTGGTGGATGTCACTTTTTTGGAGAAAATATGATCAGCTGGTCAAGCAAAAGGCAAAGCACAATTGCATTATCAACAGCTGAAGCAGAATACATCTCAGCAGCCAGCTGTTGCTCACAACTATATGGGTGAAGTATCAACTTGAAGATTTTAATATTGCAATATCTGTTATACCTGTGTTATGTGATAATACCAGTGCCATTAATTTATCTAAAAATCCCATTCAACATTCTAGGGCTAAACATATAGAAATCAAACATCATTTCATTAGAGACTATGTTCAGAAAGGTGTTTTTGATATTCAGTTCATTGATACAGAGCATCAATGGGCTGATATATTCACAAAACCTCTAACTGAAGATAGGTTTAAGTTCATCAGAGATAAACTGAACATTCATGCATTGTGAGTGTGTATGAAAAATGATGTGTCTGAAACTTCAGCCTGTCTGAAATATGTGACCTGTCTGAAGTTTTGGTCGTCTGAAATTAACTGGATGTCTGAAATCTTACACTTGTCTGAAATGAACAAATGACGTGGCAATAAAGGGACGGTTTAAATCCACTTTGCACGTTACCCTATGTCTGCGCAGCCAGTTTCTGCCATCATTGCCTCAGAGGTCTATAAGTACTGTAAGGCAGTGAGTCCTTGGTACGTTACAGCTCTCTACCCTCTCAGAACCTTTGCTATTCTTCATCTTCAAGAAAGCATTTTCTCTCTCAAGTTCTTTCCATCCTTCAACAATGGCACCAAAGAAGTCTGGAGCTGATAATATTGTGAAGACCAAGGGTGTCTTTCTGGAAGAGCTTGAAGCACTAGGAATGGATCTTCATGCAGAATTTCAAGCAGCTGGGTGGCTTGAATACTTCAACAAAAAATCGTTCACATTGGCATGAGCAGAGTATACTTGATTTCTGGGCCACAGCCAGAGGAATCCCTAACCCTCAAGGCATCTACACCACCATCAAGGCTAATGTGCCTGGTACATCTATCTTTATTGATGAAGACATCTTGGCCATTGTCTGTGGTGTCAAGACTGAAGGTGTTGTCTTCTCTCCTGGCTGGGAATCAAGAAATGGAGGTCAGAAGCATTTTACTGAGTTTTTGTATGGAACTCCCTCTCCTGCTAGTTTGGATGCTAAGAATATGTCAGATAAGGCTAGGGTTCTGCATGCTATCTTGGGGAACTCTGTAATCCCTAAAAGTGGAAGCAGAAACCATGTGTCTGAACTGGAGAGATTCTGCCTCATTCACCTTCTGAAGAAGCAGAAGATAAATCTTCCAAATATCATCATGTACCACCTTCAGAAGAGGTTGAGAGACTCTGCTGGAAGTTTTCCTCACAACACCATCATCACCAAGGTGTTGTTGCATTTTAAAGTTCCAGTTCACCAGCTCTTTGATCACCACTCAATTCCTATGTTTGGTGAATCAAATCTGAAGAGCATGAAGATTAAGCTGACTCCAAGGCCTCCCTCGCCAACCATGAAAGAAAGTTTGCTGATGGAGAAAGCTCAGAGGAGAAGTTCCACTGTGCAGATTCTGGAAAATGAACTAAAAGGAGATATCAGAAGACATGAGTTCAACCCCTCAAAGGCGTCACCTCAACCTAAGCTGAAGAAGCTACCTGTAAGAAGCTCAGCTAAGATAGCTTCTGCATCTGTACAGATTCAAGCATCTGAACCTGTTCAGAAACCTTCTCAAAGGTTGTCTGAAATTGTGGGTCAGGTGTCTTAACCTGCACAATCTTCAAAGCCTACTTCTATAATGGAAGGACAGGCTGTGGATATTGATGCAGTTGCTGCTCAACCTCTTGCTGCATGCTCCTCTGACCCTGAACTGATTCAGGTTGCTGCTTTGGCTACTGCCATCGAACAAGAAGAGTTAGAACTGAAAGAAGAGCAAGAGAGAACTGACAGAGGTCTTGCAATAGCCTCACAACTTGCTTATGCTGAGGATGACAAGAAAGCAGCCATTGTTGAAGCCTCAAAGAAAAGAAAGAGGTCAAGTGCACCTCAGAGGAAAAAGAAGAAGGGTAACCTACTTCAGACAGTGTCTGAAGTTAGGATTACCAGAAGTACTGCTTCTCACCTAGAAGAAGCAGACATTGCTGGAAGGTATCAAAAGTTTGTAAAGGCTAATCAATACTTCAAGAGAAGAAGGGCTCTTTCCTCTGAAGAAAGTGAAAGGGAGGATAAGGAAGCCAAGGATAAGGAAGCAAAAGAAAGAGCTGCTAAAGCTCAAGATGTTGCTGCTCCCAAACCTTACAAAAGGATCAAGGTGAGATTTGATAATGTAACTCCCTCACGTCCTTCATCACCTGAAAAGCAACTTCAATCCTTATCTAAACCCACCTCACCAGAAAAGCAACCTTCTCCACCTACTTCCCAACCTTTACCAACCTTACAGCTAATTACATTACCCTCTGAACCTTTCATACCATCTGAACCTTCATCACCTACACCCATCATACCATCAGACAACTTGTTGTCTGAACCCCCTGCACCTCAAGAAAACCAAGTTCTTGAACCCACATCTTCACCATCCAAACCCCCTTCACCTCTGTACATACAGCTATCTGATAGCTCTTTACCTTCACCATCATCATCTCCACCTCACACACCTTTACCTCCATCACCACCTTCATCTGTTCATCAATTCAACCTTTCAGCTGAGATTGCAGCCTTATGCAAGAGACTGACAAGAACCTCCTTTGGCTCTTGTCCTTTGCCAAAATTCCAGCATCTGTCTGAAGAGCTGCATCACTTAGAACAGCCCCTGCTGTCTCACTTCATCAGGGTCTCACTAAGAAGACTGTGTCTGATGAAAGGGCTTTGTACTCCAACAATGCTGATGGTTTGGAGAAGATAAGGAAGGGTGTTGTCCCTCCTAATCATACATGGGATCTTATCAATCCATTCTCTGAAGACTCATGGAAGCTGAACAATGAAGAATGGCTAATGGTAAGAATGCTGAACACTGAAGCTGAGTTGTTCCAAAGAGACTTGGCTAGAGGAGTTGGAATGATAGGCTACAGGCCTCCTAGAACCAGTTCAATCAGGCCTTCAACCAAAATCTTGGTGAAACCTGATAGGATTGTTCCTAGGTATCCCCTCAAAGAAGGTCAAGATGAAAAACTGAAGGGTCCTAAGGTCTATTCTGTATCAGCACCCCTGTCTGAAGCCATGACTGCTTCAGAATGGGAAGGTCTTCCTGAGTTTATCATATCAGAAGGAGGAGGCTTGAATCACCTGTTTGAAAACTGGATGTGGGAATCTTACTGGAAGATCAGAGAAGCTGCTGGGTCTTCTTCTGGGTGTAGTGGTCCTGATGCTGAATCTGCAATGGGTGTTGGACACTTCACAAATGTTCAGTACCATTTCTTAAGAGATCACTTTCCCCCACAGGCAGATTCATTCAACCAAGCTTGGGTGCTTCTGAAGTATGTTGGGACCTTTTTCTGTCCAGTCTACAATCCTTCAGAATATGGCTTACAGCCTGGTTTTGGAGTTTTGAGATTTGTTTGTCCCTACCTTCAGCTCATCCTAGTTGAGTCTGAACCTGACCTGTTTGAAGAAAACCAAAAGCTGAAATCCAAGGTCAAGGCACTTGAGAAGAGATGTGAAGAATCTGAAAGAAGATGTGCTGTCTCAGAAAAGAAGGCTCAAAAAGTTATTCAGAATCAGCAAGAAATTCTTCATGAGCAGCAGCTGATAAGAAGTGGGCAACAAGAGTTGAAATCTTCTATTGAAGCTGCCATTGACAAGGCAAAGGAAGAACTGATCTCCTCTCTGTCTGAAGCTCTGCTGAAGAAGAAGGACTAATTTATTGCCATTGTCTTATGTTCATATTTTTTTAAGTGCTGATTGTCTGTTTAATCCTTACATTATTTTTAATACAACCAGTGCCTTCAATCCATCTCATGAGGTCTTTGCTCTGATACTTGTTTTTACTTTATCTGTACTTCACAATCCTGTTTGTTTTATTGCTAGGTTATTGTTATTGCTCTGTATTTCCCTTTTGATTGATGACAAAAGGGGGAGTATTAAATCTAACAAAATCTGAAGTGATTACAGGATTCAGGGGGAGTACATGAAACAGGGGGAGCTATATCTTAATCTCTCAACTTTGCAGATTTAAGTTAAATTTGTCATCATTAAAAAGGGGGAGAATGTTGAGTCTCAAAAATATCATAAAGAGGTTTATGATGTTTTAAAGACTGAAATTTCTCTAAGTTTTAATGATCAACAAATTCAACTTAAGATGTTTCTCATAAGATACAATTGTCTAAATGTTAATCTATGATTTTCAGCAAGAAGCCTACTTTATAAGACTAAGTGTTGTACCCGTCTGAAGAAGCTGATGCTGTCTGAAGATGATCAACCCGTCTGAAGCCTCAAAGCCGTCTGAAAGCTTTTGATGACATGGCATCTCTTGTCTGAAGCTGTGATAATCCATGCACCTCTGCAAGTTTTTCACGCATGTTCTCTGTTACAAACAGCTGGCACCTGTGCAATGCAATTCAAGCACGCGCTCTGTCACAACGTGTCCTCTGCTACGCAGCAATTGCAGCAGCAACAAAGAGCACCTTTTTGGCAGGAGCAAACCTTGTAAAAATGTCAGAAATTGTCAGGGAATATCAGAATATGTCAGAGAATATTTTGTACTGCAGCAGCTGTCTCACAACGGCTAGCATGGATTTCACAAACCTGAGAGTCTTCAATGATTCAATCATTTGGTTATAAATACCCCCTCATTTGAAGACCAATATAGAAAAAAAAGAAGCATAGAAAAAGAATAGAAACTCTGCAAGTTTTTCGCTGTAACACTCTGATAGATTTTATCATCTTTGTACACACAAATTTTATTCTGAGCATACCTCAGTAATTTCTGTACAATCAGTAGCTGTTTAAGTCTCAAAACTGATATAGTTTGTGAGCTTAAGCATTTCTCTCATTTGTATTTGCTTTTGAGCCTGGAGAGGCTTGTCTGAAAAAGAATACTTGTGTTATTGAGCCTGAAGAGGCTTGTCTGAAAAAGAATACTTGGTTGTAGAGCCTGAAGAGGCTTGTTAGAAAAGAATACTTGTAATCTTGCAAGATTAAGAGAAAATCCAAGTGCTAGTTGGCATTGGGACTGGACGTAGCTCACAAGTGGTAGTGAGTGAACCAGGATAAATTCTGTGGCTAAGTTTCTCTTCCCTTATCTTTGTCATTTCAGTTTTAAAACTAATTAAGGGGGCTGAATATTTTATTTAATATTTTAAAAAGAAGAAACTTCGTTTAGAACCATTTTAAAGCAGTCTGAAACCAACTTCAGACAGCTATCTAAAAACTTCAGACAGCCCACTAGTAACCTGTCTGAAAATCTGTTTTGTAAATCTGTTTTCGAAAAGCTTCTTAAATATTTAGAAACACTATTCAACCCCCCCTTCTAGTGTTTCCCTGTGTTCCTACAGAGTGTAATACTTTTAAAGTTACACTGGTGTTATTATAACCCTCCTCATATATATATATGAAAATCACATTAAATCTACCGTTATTAACAGTGTAATATTTAGTTTAACTTACATTGGTGTAATTTGAACCCTCCTACATATATACATACAAACATACATACATACACACACACACACACGAGGTATCAACTTACACCAGTGTAAGTTACACCAAGTATTATACTGCTTATAACTACAAATTGAATTGAATGTGTTTTTTAGTAATCCAACCATTGAATTATGTTTATTCATTGTCATGATTATTTGTGCCAAATTTCGTAAAATTTTGACACTAATAACTTGATAATCAAATGGTTGGTTTTTTCATATATTTCAAATGTATATATGATGTTAATCTTGAGACATTTCAATAACATATCAAATATATAATTTCGGATTAATGTAAAATTTTATATGTATGATCTATATGATAATAACTTCAATCCAATGGTGGATTACTCAATACAATGATTTATTAAAAAATTATTCAATAGTGTAATACTTGGTGTGACTTACACTGGTGTAAGTTAATCCCTCCTCTATACGTATATATTAATTATTCAAATTAAAATGGTTCATAATGACAACATTATGTCGCTGAATTAGATTTAGTGACCTGAAAACGTTTACAAAGTCGATTTATAATGTTCAGTGCAAACTTCGTATTGTTACCGATAGGGCTGGGCAGCGGTTGGATTTGGTCGGATTCGGGCCCAAAAAGCCCAATCCGACCAAAAACACATGCAACATTATATGGCCCAAATTCGACCGTTACAGGCCTCGGTTTATTCGGGTTTCGGATTTAACAGGTTACGGGTCAGCCGGACGGATTGAAACGGATTTGGGCCAACATTGAGTTGGGTATTTTTTATCTCAAATTTAAGCCTTTTTTTTTCGTTTTTGATACTTTTTAAAGCAAAAAATGCACAATTTATGTTGTTGGTCTGAAGCCCAATAATCATATTTCACAGTTGGGCCTATATAGTAAAAACATAACACAAAAAAATTCAACATAAAAAGGATAATACAAAAAAAAATACAACCAGTAAAAAAAAATCACAGCCCAGTAAAAAAAATAAAAAAACCCAAAACATGAACATCTGATCAGAGTCATCAGACAGCCAAGGCTCCTCGACGTCATCTAGAACCAGAAGCTTCTCGACGGCGCCGCTTGTTCTCTCCGTGGTGCTAAAGCCAAGTCCAACTTCCTCTGGCGCCGGTAGCCTTCCGCCCTCTGTCTCGACCTCAACGCCTCAATCTCTGATCATCATCGCTGGCCCTCCATCCCCACATGCGACCTTGTCCTTAGCGAGTTTCTTCATGACCAGAACAGGCGACAATGTGTTCATCGCCATAACGCGACAGAGAAAAAAGAAGAGGAAGACGAACGTTCAACACATCGAGTTGGATCCATTGTAACGTCCTAATTTCTCAATTCAAGAACAAGTGTCCGTTGGAAACACTATTCCGAATTTCTGAAATTATTTCGCGTCATTTCGTGTATCTGCATATAAGCACAAATTGCCTAAACAATCCAACGTATGCTTAGGCTACCTCAACATTCAATAACACAATTCTAAAACATTCCCTTAAGAAAGACAGGGAGGAACCCACACTTGGCGTGTTTAAGGTTCATAAAACTCCTATCGAAAATCCGGCAGAGTTTCCCTTAAAAACTGGACGTTTCCCAATTTCCAGATCCACCTGAGAACCAGCAAAACACCAGTACAATTCATAATAACAAAAGCACTAATCCATTTCAGAAATAAGAGGCCTCTGTGGCCAAACCAAACATTCACATCAATCTCTTAAAGTATACAGTCCATTAACCAATAAGCATATACATATATACACAATTCTTAATCATTACATAACTTTATTAAATCTAAGCGTCCTAAGGCAACTGGCAGCTGCGGAGGCGGGAGGGTCCGCCTCGGGACTCTGACTCGTCCTCCAATGTTCAAAATTCCTTTCCTGCACAACTGAAAATGTTTTCCCATAACGTGGGATGAGATTATGTCCCAGTGAGTGAGGTAATGGTGTGTGCAGTGTGGGGAAGCAATACAGGATACACAATGATGTACAAAGCTAAATCAATTCAGAAAAACATTTGTGATGGTAATCCAATACATATAACATTAATCCTACAATAGTGATTATAAGTGCAACGATGATCATGCAACGGATATTCAATCATATATGTCATGCCACGTAATTCAATCAAAATCTCCCACAAGGAGCAATCAAGTGTGTAACCCACACCCAGGTGTCCTTTGACTGTTATCTCTTTTGAGCGCTCGACCATGTGACCAAGGACCGTCGTCCAGGGCCACCCTCATTAAGTTTTAATTAGCCAAAAAGAATGCTATGCATGAAATTCTTTTTTAATATGGAGGAATCCCATTTACCCCTTGGCCTAGGAGTGGATGTGATTACCTCTCTTGTACCTCTTTAGTCCGAAGACCCCTCTTTTGGTCCGAAGACCCCTCTTTTTACATAAGGTTCAAAGACCCAAATTCTCTTCTTTCAAAATATGAGGTCCTAAGACCCAATTTCATTCTTTCAAAAACATGAGGTCATAAGACCCAATTCCTTCCTTTCAAAACATGCATGAATGGGACATGATAAATGATAATAGTTCCATGAACATGAGTGTATACATGAATGGACAATATTTCAAAGTTACAACATCTCAATCATCAATTTCACAAAAATCCCTAATCCTCAAACCCTAGGGTTCCATCCCCAATCAAGAAATCCAAAGCAATACACACATAAATCCCATTTTTAACTTCAAATAATCAAATAATCAAGGTTCAACATCAATCATTCAAGATATCCTCAAAATCCCAAAATTCTCTAACCTAGGGTTTGAGCCAAAAATCATATATTCATATAAACATAACAATCCACCCTAGATTTTACATAATCTAAACATAATCATCAATAATAAAAAGGGGAGGAAGAATGGGGAGCATACATAAGAGAAAAACCAAGAGAAAGTGAGTAAGACCACACTCACCTCAAAGAAAGCTCTAATGGAGGAAGAAGAGGAAGAAGATGATGGAGGAATGGTGAGATCCAAGCCTTAGGAATGGTGGGCACCTTCAATCTAGTTGTTCCCTTCTCCTTCTCACTTTCTCTCTCTAGAATCCTTCTCCCTCTCTCACTAAAAACCCTAAAAAGAAGAAGAAATAAAGAAGAATGGAGGAAAAAGGGGTGCCTGCAACGTTTTTACTAGAGAAAAACGCGCTCGGGCGTTTAAACTCCACCCGGGGCGTTTAAACGCCCAAAAACGTTGTCAGGACGCGTCTGCGCGTTTGAGCGCGTAAACGCGCTGTTTGGGAGTGCAAATGAGCTCGGAATACTATCATATATAATGTATCAAACTGAAGCCCCGGAAATAGGCTTTCTAATGAAAGTGGAATCAACTTAATTGGACACCCATAGCTCAAGATATTTGCGAATTAGTGCACCAAGGTCATTAGGCCTAAAACCTAAAATTAATCAACAACCTCGGTTTGTGCCCCTCTTGGCTCCAACTCAATTCTCTCCTTCTTAAACCTAATTCCTCTCCATGAAAACCTTCTTCTAACTTAGTTCTTCTCATCCAAACCCTTTCCCCACACTAATTCTTGATAAATCAATTCCCTAATTTCTTGTCTGAAACCACACTTAACCACTGAATTCTCACCCTACTTCTAACTTCTCGCTCTTGGTTGGGTTCACCACCTAAGGCTTTCCTTCTGTTTCCTAGGTTCCAATTTCTGGGATGTTACATCCATCACTTTAACACGCGTTCATCACAATAACGCACGGACGAGGAGTTTTTACCGGAGCCTGCGAGAATAGCGGCGACGGATGGCAGCTGCCAACGACAGCCTCGAGGTTCCAGAACGGCGCGAATAGATGGACTCCAAACGGCGGTGGTTCTTCACGGAGATGAGCCATTGAATGCATGAGAAGGAGATGGGAAGAGGGGGAGAGTGAGAGAGAATCTGTGAGGAGAAGAATGAGAGAAAATGGCCTCTGTTTGAGTCTTTGAGACTTGAGAGAGAGAGAGAGTGGCTGTGAGCAATTAATCCACAATTAATGTGCCTGCTATGAATCACTACTGTTGGATCATTTTGAGAGTAATCTCAACCATTCAGAAGAAGCACAATCTGTGTGCTTCTAGTGAACCAATCATTGAATGCCATTTGTCGGTTGGATTGGTCATCATCGAAAATTTTTTACAAGACCTGCATCCGACCGCCCCAAATCCGTGACCCGAAAAAACCCTCCCGTTTTCCCCTTTTTGGACTCGGGTTGTGCGGGTTGCAGACGGGTCGAGATTATTTGCCCACCCCCTAGTTACCGACTCTTTAAGGTCTGATTATATTTGATAGTAGAAATGGAATTACATTTTAGAATATTAATTTTAATTTGTCTAGGGACGTAGGCAGGAATTTATCTTTGGGGACCGGAATAAAATATTAAATAATTTTAATTAAGAATAGTAAATTTTATTAAATAAAACTTTTTCGTTCTTTCATCTGCATGAAATTTCTAAACAAGTTGGAAAATTTGTTCAATATCAAATGATTTCAAAGAGTCGCTGGATCTAAAATTGAACTAAGTAGAAGAAGTTCAACTACCTTTTCGTTAAATCTTCTATTTAATTCAAATAATTGGTAAATTAATTTTTAGTTTTTCTTATCATGTACTTCTAAAAAAAATATTCAAATCAAATAATTTTTTTAATGTTATATATTATGTTACCTAATGATATTTTTTCCTTTCTTTCCTATTCTTTGTATCGCTCATATGCTTCCCTTTTTATCTTTTACTTTTTATAGACTGATATTTCTAATAAAATATTTAATCAATCTTATCTGTAATTTTGAATATTATCTTATCATCTCTAAATAAGGAAAAAAATAATCAATATAAAAAAGGAAATAATAAAAGGTTAAACTTATTTTTTTGACAAAATAAAGATAAATAGCAAGAGTCAAAGAGAGTACTTAATACTACAAAATTACAAAATTTTTAGGGGGACCGAAGTAATAGTTCATGAGATATATATTATACGAGACTTATATAGTTAACAAAAAATTGAAAATTTTTTTGGAGGGGGGGCGTGGCCTCTGCCAACCCCTAGCTACGCCCTTGATTTTGGCAGAATTAGAATTAGTTCATAACTATATAAAATTAATTAAAATAAAAAATTTAAATTCAATTCCAATTTTATTATTTGAATGTAAAGCTTACAATTTAAAAGTAAAATTAATTATAAATATAAAATTAAGACTTTATTCAACATATACTAATTAATATTTTAAAAATAAAAATATTATTATTATGAAAAAAAATTTAACAATTTAGAAAGCTTTTTTTATCATATTTTTAATTTCTCATAATATTAATGAAAATATTAATAAATGAAAAGACATTGTCGTGCCTTATTAAAATTTGGAAAATTCAAAATAATTGTCTTTAAAAATTAAATTAGATTTGGAAATCAATTGCACATTTATAGTAAAAGGTGCAACATACTATAGGATAGGTAATTAAATGTGAGAAATGGATAAGTAAAAAATATGATAAGAGTAGGATACAATAGTGTCAAGAGATAAGAGAGTGTTGAGAGATCGAGGTAAAAATGAAAAGAAAAAAGTCTATCCTATCTTGTCAGTCTCTAACTCAAACTCTCATAAGAATAAAAATTACATTGCAAAGAAGGATAAGATAACCCAATATGAATGATTCAAAATGATCCAAGAGTGAGTTCCCTCAAACTCCAAGGACTCTCTTGGTGACGCCATGAAAAATGTTGAAACCTTTTTAAGCCCAATCCAGTATCACCTAGTGCGATTTCACATGATAATGAGTTAGCTAAAAAGGGATCCTATAAGGACAAACATCCGACTTCCTTTTGCTCCATGGGAGCGGGCTCTCCTCATGCCCAAAAATTGATGTCTCTCAAGAAGAGTTCGACAAATGGTGCTGGTCATGGTGTAACTCCCTGATTTTGAAGCTCGTGGGGAAGAAGATTTTGTTTCGATTTCTTGAATCTCGTCTTCACAGAATGTGGAAGCTTAAGTATAAATTCCAGTAATTGATATGCAACGAGATTACTTTCTTTCTCACTTTCCTAATACGGAAGATAACAATCATGCTCTTTTTGAGGGGCCATGGATGATCACAGATCATTATTTAATGGTTCAGAGATGGAGACCATTTTTCTTGGTCAGTGCTCAAGGCGTCCAAAAGTCGTTAACTGGGTTAGGATTCCCAACCTCTCCGTTTTCGAGGTAGATTTGCACGAATCTGTTAGAGTTGGATTTAAGCAAGAAACCGGTGCCTAGTATTCAAATATTTGATCAAGTCCTCAATTTGGAATACGAAGGTTTAAATTTAATTTGTTTTAATTTCGGAATGCGCGGTCATAAGATTCAAGACTGCCAAATAGTGGAACCAAACTTAACTCATCCTCAAAATATGAAGGAAAGCACGATGGATTCAAATATGGTCAGGGTCGAGATTGAAGGTCATCGACCTATATCGAGTCGTACTATTAGAGAATAAGATCATACCCCTTTGTCTCAGCTGGAACTGTTGAAAACAGACATAAAAGGAAAGATTGGAGAGGATAATTCATCAATTGGGCCTTAATTGGATGATAGCCAAGAAACGCAATTGTTCAAGAAGATCATCTAAGGTGCAGGCTCTTCCAGAGGTAGATGTGCATTCAGCTCCTTACACGTGTCCTACAGCTCGGGGTGCGGTTTTGTAAAGGAGAAAATTGTTACAGGGCCAAAGGTATAACGTCCTAATTCTGAAAAATCAGGATTTATGCCCGTTGGAGACTTAAGTCCCAAATTTAGGGAATTATGTTTAGCGATATTAACGATTTAAAAAACATTGTATTTGTTTGCTTAAATAATCCAACGTTTACTTAAATATAATTAGAGTATCTAAATACATAAATTGGCATGGATATTACAATACATGTGTCCTAAACAAAATAGAAACTCCCAATATGGGTCGCACTTGTACTAAATATCCATCAAAAGAATACAACAACAATGTACTACAAAATGTGGACTGTAACGATAAATAATCTATGTTACAATAAATACTCTACAAGTGAAAAATGGGAATTCAGGATTCTGATATTCTCGCTCAAATGAGAAGGTCTCGCTTGAGCGAGCATATCAGTAAAAAGGGGGAAGTTTGTGTTATGTTATCCTCGCTCAAGCGAGACCTTCTCGCTTGAGCAAGACGGGGCTATTTTGGGAGGCTCTTTGTGATGGAATTGTGCTCAAGCGTAATTAGGCTCACTCAAGCGCAATTCAATTCAGAATAAGGGGTTTACTCCCTGACTTGCTCTCGCTCAAGCGAAGGCTCGCTTGAGCGAGACAAGGTTAGAGAGGATGGGTCATTTTTCCTGCGTAATTGCACTCAAGCGAGAAGGCTCTTGCTTGAGCAAGAATATGCATCTAACTGAGATTGTTCCTTCTCGCTCAAGCGAGCAAATCCTCGCTTGAGCGAGAATGCACGAACAACTTTTAATGTTGTTTCATTTAGGGTTTGCCTCATTTTATTTTCTTTACCCACTTTCTAGAGAGAGGGGGAGAAATTCCTAGAGAGAGAAGCAAGCCTTTGGAGCCAAGAGGAAGAAGAGGAAGTCAAGGATTTCACACCCCAACCCCTCAACTCATTCCCCTTTCTCTTTGAGTTCTCTTGAGGTGAGTATAACTCACACACCCACTCTCAATCTTGCTTGATCTCTTGAATATATGGACTCTAATCCCTCTTCTCCCTTTCTTTAATCTTGCATGTTGTTATGTAATGGTTGTTGTTCTATATTTTTCTTAGAATGAACATTGTGAACTTAAGAACATGAGTTAGGGATTTTCCAAGTTAGGGTTCTCTATAATGTTCACGATAGTTGATATCTGTTTCACGAATCATGTAATACACAATATGTATGAGATTTGCATCATGGCTTCGGCCCCAGATAATCAGAAAAATAAATTTAGCGCCCGCCCTAGTAAAAATGGCTTCGGCCCCGGTTAACCTTAATTAATCAAGATTAGACTTTGGTCCCCAGTTAACTGGACTTCGGTCCCCGGTTAAAACTCGGGCTTCGGCCCCCAGTTAATGGCGGTGATTAGTGCCCAAGGAAGACGTTCCTTGTAGTCTGAGCTCAGGTCTAGCCCCAGATAGTGATAAGACTCCATCTGCCGGGTAATGTAGGTTATGCATGTCATGTTTAATTATGTTCAGTTGAGTTATTATGTCATGGTTTATTATGCTTATTCTATTGCATTTCTTTTGCCTTCTTACCCACGCTTCCTGTTGCATAGTTATATTCACTGAGACATCAGTCTCACCACACGTTATGTGGTTTGTTTTAGACCCACATGTTCCTCCCCGCACTGGTCAGTGAGTATGGAGCTTGGGAGTTATTATGTTTACATTTTGATTTTGGGCCCAAGATGTTATGTACTAATTTGTTAGGCCCTGTTTATAATTTGCTATTGTACGTTGTGTATTATTCTCTTGTGGGATATGATTGTACATGTGCAATATACAGACCCTCTTTATTTTGTTAGAGCACATGTATGGTGGTATCCCAAGTGATGTATGTACTGGATATTCTATTAGCCTTGATGGCAATTTATGCATTCAGCTTACGTATTCATATACTATTTAAGTAATCGTTGGAAGCTTAAACTCTATATAATGTTTGTATGTGCGATATCTAAATGGCGTGAAATAATTTCAAAATTTTGGGAATTTTGTTTCTAACGGGCTTAATTCTTGGATTTAGAAATTAGGACGTTACACTACATAAGCCATATGTGACAATAAATCTTCCAGCAGCTCCAAAGCCCTTAACGGCCATCCTGGGGAGTGTGACACCCTTCTACCCCAAATTCAAATATAATCAGCAAGCGGAAGACTTAAAAAAATTACGAACCACGTTGGGTAAAAAGGTTCACATTCTCTCATTAAAACATCGTTCGATTTAAAGTCAACTCTAATAAAATAGAAGTTAAAGTCAAAAGGTTTCCAAAGTAATTAAAACCGAACTGCCACACAGATTAACATTAAAATATCACTCTTAGCCACGTAAGGCACTTAAAACAGTTTACATAATCTCTTCCTAAAATAGAAACATAAAATAAAACCCCTAACATCAAGCCCTGATGTCACAAGTATCAGAGCGACACCCCTTTCAATCAATACTCGGCATTAACGTGCCATCATCATCACCTGTAAAATTAACCACAGAAAAACGGTGAGGAAAAGAATACCAACTCATACATGCATGCAGAAGGCTACCCTATCCTCACCCACACATAGCACAACATCGTTATTAATCACACCACATACTCAAACCTCAAATAACTCATCATATAATAATCATCAATAATCCATCATATAACAAATCATCAATATTCTCATCATAGTATATATAAATCACACATCAAAGATCACCAAGAAACACATTCTATACGCTCAACACATAATGCTCATATCATCAATAATACTCATATCATCATAATATAATTCAATTTCATCATTTAATGCAATGCATGTTCATTTATCATCATGCACACTGAAACTCATCAACATCATCCCAAGGATCATGAATTGGAACTCCGCACAATGGGCGCACCTCGTCAATCACCCTAGTTTACCAATGATGGTCCACCGGTGTCACCACACAAACCGATAGGTTGCACCCCTCGTTGGGCCCGTACAACGACATTCGACCCTAGGTTGTACCCCCCATTGGGCCCGTGCAATTCTATCATCCCTAGGTTGCACCCCCTCGTTGGGCCCGTGCATCGAACGTCCCATCATGGTCTCTGCACCCCCTCGTTGGGCCCATGCAGTTCACCTACTAAGTTGTACCCCTCGTTGGGCCCGCACAAACTCAGGTATCACCTCATATATCAAGGCATCATCAACATGAAGGTTATAGACATCATCATCTCACACACAGCAGCAGCAGGGAGCACATGACAAAAGCATCATCAGAACAGCTCGCATCGATCGCAGACAAAATCAGCAAGCAGCATCAGCAGAAGCACATCATCATAACATCATAAGCATCATCAATCATCATCATCATAATCATCATAAAGTCATCATCATAAATCATCATAAAAATACATCTCATATACTTGTCACATTAACATCATACATCACAATATTATAAACATCTAACCTCACATGGGATTCATATCACCATACTCATGCCACAATCAATACATGTGTATACATCCAATTCATCAACTAATCCACACAATAGTAAGTATCCAACTCAGTTTCACGTTTTTAAATAAGTTAATCTGCATGTTGCGCTCAGCGCACATGCAGCGCGAGTTCCAGAGAGCTACGCTCCACTCTCGCTCAGCGCAAGTGGAGCGCAGATTCGAAGAACATACGCTACAGCATGCGCTCAGCGTCACTGAAGCGTAAGTATCGCAGAACGCGATTGTTCATACGTTTTTGCCCCTTTTCAACTTTCTCATCAATCTTTATTCAATTCTTGAGGTCATAACTCATTCATACACGTTTATACCGAACAAAATCAACAAAGCACCAATCTTTACAACAATCTCACAGTTATTCTATTATAATCCCCAATCGCTAAACCCTTATTAACCTCTTTTCTCTATTCTCGTTATCCTCATTCAATCCAATCAAGATTCATCAAGATTAACACATATAAGCATCTAAACAACAGATTTCCACACAAAACACGTAATACACATATCAATTTCAATTTTAAAATCTTAGAGGGTCTTATGGTTGCCCTCACTACCCAGGCACCCCTACAAACACATACGAGCAGCACCCTCTCCCCCACCGTACCTTGAAGTGAAGATCGAACAGCAACAATTGGTTCTTTCTTGATGATCACTCTGCAGCAACCTCCTCTTGAGATGTCGTTTCTCCCTTCCTTAGCGTTCGCTCTCTGACGATTTGAAAAATAAGGATTAGGGTGAATTGGTACCCCCTCCTTACTTAAATACTTAATTGGGCTGGGCCCACTCTCAACCCACTTATCCTCTTTAATTTGAATTAGCCTTATTAATAAAATAACTAATACTACTAATACTATTATTTATTTATTTCTCTTATTTTATTAATTTAATTTTATTTAATAAAATTTAGGATGTACATGGAGGGTCCTTGGAATCTAAAATGTAATCCACAAACTTGTGATGAGACTAATGCCTTAGTGCACAACTAAAGCGTGCAAGTGTAGGGAATAAAGAAAATGTAATGCAACAAAATATTCATGATAACTGAGACATGATTAAATAGCATATGACTGGTAACTTGAATTTTAACTTAACATGAACTGGCAAACCATCAGTAGGGGTCTTATCACTTGACATGAAGCTAGACCTGAGCTCAGACTATAAGGAATATCTTTCTTGGGGACATATAGTCGCAGCCATTACCTGAATCGATTAGTATCAAACATGAAACATGAATTTGTTTCTCTTAACTTGAACATGATGATCCAAGACCCATGAGGCCGAAGCCCAAACGTGATAATTATCTCTTTTATACTTGAAACATATTTGAAACTTGATGGTTTTGCTTGAGATAAATGTTAACCATGAATACTTAATAGCATGATGTGGGAAAATAACATGAAATGAGAACCCAAAATACCACTCAAACCCCCATTCACCCAAACCCTAAGTCTAGGTATGCAAGTTTCAACATTTAATCCTATTCTAGGGGATATACTAGGGCACACATCAAACAATGATCAACAATCATATCACAAGCAAGATAAGAAAGGGGATAATAGAGGAGGGATCATAAATGAGGGTTTTCAAGCAAGGATGGAGTGGTGTGTGAGTTATACTCACCGAATCTCAAGCTCAGAGAGAAGATGGGAAAAGGTAGTGAGTGTGTGAAGATGAGCAATCTTCTTCTCCTTCTTTCAATCTAAGCCTTGGAGGAGGTTCTCTCTCTAACTCTCTCTAGAATATGTATTAATAGGGAGAAAATGAGTTAGGTGCCCTATGCCAAATTTGGGATATAAGAGCACTTACTTTAGGGCGCTTCCGTGTTTTTAAGTGTTTCAAATGAATGTTTACCTTTAGGGTGCGACACCCCTAGTTACCACTAAGAATGCCACATGTGTTACACGTGACCAACGGAAAATATTACTTAAAATTGTTAAAAATGCGGAATTCTTTTTTTTAAAGGACTTAGTCATTATCAGCCTAGTACATCTCTGATTTCATTTTAGGTATTCATAAAACATCCTTTCCTTAATGGTGAAATCAATTGCCAAAACACCGGAATATAATTACCACAATAAGTAAACATACATCATACGTAAGACTACAAAATTATCACATGAAAATAAAACCATACATGAGTCATATATACATAGCAATGTACTCCCTGAGTAATACAAAAGATATTAACAGAATAGGAGTTCTAGTAGTAGACTAAAATACATAAATCCTAGAACAAAATACAGAAAAGAGGTTCCTAAACCAGAGCTGTACTACTAGACTCAAAATGACACTAAACTACTCCTCATCTCCCGACACAGTAGTGAACACCCTACTGCTTCTCCTCCCAGCGTCTCCGATGGTGATCATCCCAAAATCCTCTGAGGGGACGTCGCCAGAAGAATCCTCCTCCGGGTCCTCGTCCTCCTCTGAAGTGTCATCAATTACGATCAAATCCGTCTCATCAGAGAGTCCTCGTGCATCAGTACGCCTGGACTGAAAAGGTGATCCCTCGGAAGTGGGGGAGTATCTGGGGGATTCCAGACTAGCCGTAGTTGCCATCCGCGACGACGTAGCCGATGTCGAAGAAGTGGGACGACGACGAGAGGGGTGAAAAGTAGAATGGCGCACCAAGTTAGGTGGCGTCGGAAACTCGAGAGTCACAGGAACGATAAGGTCCATCTCTGGTACAAGTGGAAGTCCGGGATGAGAAATGATGACACGGACTTCCCCGTGAACTCGCATCTGCTCGGGATATCCGTCACCCTCCAGGTGCCCCTCGGCATCCACCTTAGCCGCACTTGCATTGATGTCATGGTTGAAGTCTTCGATACCGACTACAGACGTGACGAGAAGGGCATAACAAGAAGAGATAGAAAAGAAGGGTGAGAACATCGCATGAACTCACAACATGTAGGATACAACAACTAGAGCATACATACATAGGATATCCACACTTTTCAATAAACAAGAATACAGTTTATATCATCATGATGCATATGAACTAATGCATGTGGGCCCAGGGAAACATCACCACCCGCAGAGCACACAGCAACTGCCCGACCATATATGTACAACGTATCAGGAGTTAGAGTCTGTACTAGCACGATACTTATATTTTCTTTTGGCCAATTTTTCCCGACTTCCAGACAATCTCAACTGACCCCGAAACCGTGGAGAGCGACAGGATAGTCAAGCCTGCCCCTTCGGACTCGACAGTAGGGAGCTAGCCTACGTCTCATGATGTCCTTTCTGGAACTCGACTATCCTCAGGGCTGGCGTCCTTTACCGGACCCGCTGGCGTTCTTTGCAAAACCCAGTGCACCCTTCCCAACCAGTTTCACACTGTACCAAAGTGTCACTGCCATATAGGTCGTAAGGTTTTCAACCTTGAACATCAACAATACTTTATGATGCATGTCACATAACAATGCCTACAGCATTCACATCCTTACAGGCAAAGCCCATCGAATCATTCAACGTCACCACATACCCGTGGTACGGCCCGATTCAATGTCTTTCCTTCAAGGAAAACCAAACAATGCTTTCTCAGCATACACAATCCTTACAGGCAAAGCCCATTGAATCATTCAACGTCACCACTTCCCCGTGGTACGGCCCGATTCAATGTCTTTCCTTCAAGGAAAACCGAACCCTATCTTGGGTTGGAACCGCACTCTCTCACTAAGCTTCTCAAGTCTTATGTAGAAAGAGTGTGTTGGTTATAATCTTTTAAGGTAGTTTATACTAATATTCTTCTTTGAATCAACATTCATCTCCACTTGAGTCCTATAATTTACTAAGACTTATGATTGTGTCTTATTAGTATTTCCTATCTTAATTGTCTTGTATGTCTAATTAAGATTGGGTTTAACCCTTAATTATAATTAGTCTTCATTAACTGGACTATAATCAATCTTAATCCTCCTTAATTAAGTCTTAATCCTTTCTTAAGGTCCTAATTAATTCCTAATTATCCCTCAATATCCTCCTTAATCTTGGATTAAGCTTTTAATTGTAACATCCCAAAAACTCAGAAATCTAAAATTATAACAAAAATAATAATCATAATAAAATTAAAATACTTATAATTGTATTTCGATAATATTGGTGATGAAAAGAGAATCTTTATAATAATAATAACAATAACTATTAATAAAATAATATTATAATATTAATGATAATAATGGCACGATATATGAATACTAAAGAGAGATATAGAATTTGATATTAGAAGATATAATAATGTTATTAATATAACAAGATAATAATAAAATTATTAGAAGATAAACTATATTATTAATGTTTCAATTAACCTTAATTGTTATAAATGTAGTAGTTATTATATTATTAATATTAATATAATAATATCGGAACCGATTGGGATATCCTCAGGAAAGAGATATACTTTAGCATTTTAATTTAAAGATCATATTTCAAAATAGGAATGATAACATCACAAGAAATAGAGATAAGAGAGTAATAAAATTTAGGATAATGTTTAAATATAAGATTCGAATTCGAATTTGAATGTAGATGGATAAGGAAAAGCTTAAGAGGCAAAAACTAAGGTTGTTGCTTGATGTTGGTTCTAAGCCTAATGACCTTGGTGCACTAAATTGCAAATATCTAGAGTTGTAGATGTCCTATTGAGAGGATTCCACTCTCATTAGAAAGCTTATTTCCGGGGCTTCAGTTTGATAGGTCATATGATAGGGTTTGGATGAAAACTGTACCGTAACAAGAAGGGAAATTTCACTCTGGTCTGAGCGCAGAAAAACAGAGAGCAATTCGAGGAAATTCAGCTCGAGCTGAGCTCGAGCGCAGCCTGAGCGAGAACTCGCGCTTGAGCTGCGCTCAAGCCGCTTGAGCGCAGGTCCGATTTCTGCACTTTAAAACACGTTCATGGACGGTTTCAGTCAGTTCTTTCTTCCGTTTTTTCGTATTTTCAGAGAGAGAGAGAGAGGTTCTAGTGAGAGAAAGTCCCAGCAAAGGCCAAGAACGATTTCTACTCATCAAGAACGAGTCTTGCATCAATCTTTCCCCCCATCAAGGCTCTCCGCTCTTCGTTCTTTCTCCATTTTCTCGACTCACAGGTGGGTGGACTCTCACTTGTTTGTTCTGGATGATTGCCATTGCATGTTCCCTATTCTTTTTCCCCTTTCCTTCTATGAATTACTGATATATGTATAGTATGAACATAAGAATTGTGAATATACTGACTATTGTATGTATTGAATTGCCAAAACCTTAGGGTAGATGATTGGATGATTCTGTATGATGTTTTATGAACCTTGAATATTTTATTATGAAATCATGGGCCTTTGGCCATCACAGTCATGAATTATGAATTAAGATATTACAGGGCTTATAGCCATCACAGAGCCTCCGGGCTATCACAGGGTCATTGACCGTCACAGGCCTTCGGGCAATCATGTTTAAGAAAGACGAGGTGATCTCATCTAACCCTCGGCCAAGGGGAAGATGGGGGATCCTCAATTATTAAAAATAATCAAGTAATGTGTCATTCATGTTCAAATAAGACTTAATCTCAGGTTTCCCTGGACGACGGTCCTTGGATTCTCAGGCCGAGCGCTCATCACAGTCACGTTACAGTGTAAAGACCCCGGGTGTCGGGTAACAACACCTCACAGTCATGCATTGCATCATAAACATTATTTCAATGATGATATATTATGTGTAATTCAGTTATCCATGATGCTCTAGATAGATATGTGTAATTGTGATGATTCTTGATTGTTTTCCCCACACTGCACACACTTGTTACGCTCACTGGGACGTAGTCTCATCCCACGATATGGGAATTATATTTCAGTTGTGCAGGATGAGTTTCAGGATCAAGATGAGAAGTAGAGGATACATGAAGTACCATAGATTAGACCTTTATTTCTTATTATCGTTATTGATTTGCTTAGGACTACCGTAGTCTTTTGTTTCGTTGTTTCCTAGGAAATTACTATGTTAATTTTGATGCATTGTATTGGAGCCTTGACGGCAACTTTGTTGGATTTTCTATGTTTTAACTATGTAAAGTGGAGCTTTGGTAATGGTTGGATTACACAAGCGATTATGTTTTATTTTGATACGCGAAATTGACGAATTAATTTTATGAATTTGGAAATAGTGCTCCCAACAGGCATTATTTCTGAATTTAGAAATTAGGACGTTACATTAATTAAATTTGATTAAGGTTAATCATAATTAATTAGTTATTAGTCATCATTAAGGCTTAATTACTTAATTAATACCTCATTAGTAATTAGTGATTAAGATTAAAACTAATCTTCATTAAGGTTAATTAACTTTAACCTTAATTAATTATCTTTACTTGATTAACTTAAGCAGATTAGATTAATTAACTTAGGTAATTAAATTAATTAAGCCCACTAATTAATTTCTAAGTTTTAATTTTAATAACTTGGATTAGAGTTGAAGTCCAACTCTAATCTAAGCCCAATTTCATAAATTATTTTTGGTTGATTTTCAATGAGTCCTTGACTCACTTTTTGAAGGTTTTGGGCCTAAACCAAAGGTCTAAAGGTTTGATAACTCTTAGAAATTCATTTTTACTCATGACAACTCAAAACATTGACTTTTGGATTGACTTTTACTTGGGTTAAGGTAAAAATCCGAATTTAGTTAGTTTTTTTTTAAAAAAAAAAACTTTCTTTATTTGCATTTTAACCCTTTTACTTATGAAATTATTCCTTAGTCCTTTTTGGACCATTAAGCCCAAAAACATGTTTTCAACATTCACTTGACCTTTTTAAGATCAAAAAGGTATTCTTGATGAGTTTCATCAAGAACAACTCATGAACATCAAGAACAACCTTGAATGTTCATCAAAACTTCAAATTTTTCCCAACATTCAATCTTCACCAAACTTTCACACAATCATCAACAAACATTCTAAATACCAAATATCATAATAACTCACCCAAAATCATCCACATACATTTTAAAGTTCATAACTCCATTTTCAAGCTCAAAAACATCATTTTTCAAAGATCAATCATCAAAAACAATTGTATACATCCAACCAACTTCATGCATGTTCATGGATTCATCATACAAACACATTACAAGTGCCAAAAAAAAATTTAAAACACATGCAGCCCCTTACTCTCTCTAGGCCGAGAGCTATAGGAGGAAAAAGTGGGAATTTTCTCAAAATTGATTCTTGGCTTGCATGCATAAACAACCACAATCCAAGCACATTCCAAGCATCATAATGAACTTAAAAACATGTAAACAACCCAGCTCCAAGAATCCAAAACATTTGCTCAAAGAAAAGCTCAAAAAGTGATTTTTTTCAAGGAGAAACAAGAGAAAAAGACAAGGATTTAAGGGCAAATCCTTGACTCTAGTTACATTTCCTACTAGAGTTCAAGTTCTCCCCCCCTTTACCTCAAATCTCCAAGAGGAAAAGTGCAGAATTTCTCTCCAAAAATAGCCCCTCAAGCTCCTCCTTTTGGTCTCCAACAAGTGTTTTTAGGCTAGAAAGTGTGTATTTTTAAGCTTAAGTTCAAAAATGGAACTTAAACTTGGTTGGTGTTTATGGTGAGAATGAAGATTTTGGGGAGAAAGGGGGGTGATGGTGCCGCGGCCGAGGAGAGGGATGAGAGAAGGGATGAGTGAATTTTTGGTTTTGCATGTAATGAAAGGTGAAAAGTGATAAATGGTGTGATTTAATGCCATCAAGTCACCTTTTTCACTCATTGGTGGGATGGAAGGGAAAAGGAGACAAGTGTCTTCCATGCTTCAAGGCTGGTTGCACGGTCTCCAAGGAGAAAAAGAGAAGGCTTGTGCAATTTTTTCTAGCCCGGATCAAGAGAATTCGGGCCCGGGTCAAGGTACGGGAGGGCAAAAAGGTCATTTTTCACAGAAAACCCCAAAAATTCCCTAAAATAGGAAATTAAATTCTAAATCCAAAAATATAAATTTTGATGATTAAAAATAATTTTAATCACTCAAAATCCAATAAAACACTCAAAACAGCAAAAACGGTAAAACGCGGGTGTTACATTTCTCCCCCTCTAAAAAGAAATTTCGTCCTCGAAATTTGTGCGCACCTTCTTGAAATAAATGAGGGTGAGATTTCCTAATTTGCTCTTCCAACTCCCAGGTTGTATTTCCTTCATCAATTGTGCCTCAAATAACCTTCACCAATGGAATCTCCTTCCCTAAATCATCTTAATCTTGGTTCCTAAAACTTGCTGCAGACTTCCCTAAAGTCTGAATATAAATCTAGGGTCTCTATCTCACACTATGCTAGGCGGAATCCCATGTAGCCTTATTACCTCCTTAATGTATAACTGGGTCAACTTTTCTAGAGAAAAAAAACTTAATGTTGATGGGTCGAAAATGGGCAGATTTTGTTAACCTATCAACGATTACCCATATAGCATCAAAACCTGTCGGAGTTCTAGGTAAACCTACCACGAAATCCATAGATATGCTATCCCACTTCCACTCAGTGACACCTAAAGGTTGCAACTCTCTCGATGGTCTCTGACGTTCAATCTTAGCCTTCTGACAACCCAAACAAGATGCTACATACTCAGCTATTCCCTTTTTTATTCCAGACCACCAAAACATTTTCTTCAGATCCTGATACATCTTAGTTGCTCCGGGGTGAATACTCAATCCACTCTTATGAGCCTCTTCTAAGATCATTTCCTTATTCCTTATCACTAGGCACACATATTTTACCCTTGAATCTAACAATTCGTCAGTTCCCTTACAAAAATCCAGATTCCTCCTTCTTAGGGACTAAATTCCTCAAATATTGCAAGATTGAATCCACTTTCCTGTGCTACGCGAAACTTGCTCCAAGAAATCATTTGAAATTTCAAAGTTCCCAATCTTACACTCTTAATGACCAAATTCAACATCTAGGTTCAGGTCTCTAAACTTCCCCTATCAGTGCTAGCTCATTAACCATCATTACTGACATATGCAAAGATTTCCTACTCAACGCATCAGCTACGACATTGGCTTTCCAGGGTGGTACTGCAGACTAAAATCATAATCCTTCAAAAAACTCCATCCATTGCCGCTGCCAACATATTCAACTCTAATGACTACTAAGGACTTCAAACCTAGTGCTATACAGATGGTGTCCTTCCAATCTTTCAAGGCAAAAACTATGGCTGCCAAACTCTAGATCATGCGTAGGGGTAATTTACTACTACTTCGTGTTTTCCGCAGTTGCCTAGAGGCATAAGCCACTACTTTTCCTTTTTGCATCAACACAAAGCCTGATCCTTGTTTCGGAGTATCACAATATCTTCAAAACTCTCTTGTGGGTCAGGTAAAACTAAGACAGGCGCAGAAGTTAATCTCTTTTTCAATTCCTAAAAGTTATCCTCACACTTCTGGTTCCAAACGAAAGGTTGATCTTTCCTAATCAGACGGGTCAACGGGGTTGCTATTCTAGAAAAATTCTCAATAAACTTACGGTAGTAACCGGCTAACCCCAAATAGCTTCTCACTTCCGTTACCGTCTTAGGTACTTCCCATTGTAATACGTTTCTACCTTGGATGGGCCTACACTAACTCCTCCACTAGAGCTCTCATGACCTAGGAAGTTCACTTCCTCCAAACCAAATTTGCACTTAGATAGCTTAACATACAACTTTCTATTCCTCAAGGTTATTCCAAAGAATTCTATACTTCCTGTTGGGTCCTAGAAATAGGAGAGACATTGCAAGAAAGAATGAGGATAGGTTGGCTTAAATGAGGCTAGAAAACTGGGTTCACTAAGGAAGGAAAGGGACACCAATGACAACCAATCCAGATGGAATTACTAGACACCTGTAGCATTCGTGGTAAAGTCCAAAGCAGATTGTAAGATTACCTATAGTCTCGGTATATAGATGGAGTCAATCTATCTTAAAACCTATTTTTGGGAATTAAATTATCATACCTTATGGTTATCCTACACGCACGGATTGCAATTACCCCCTTAGGGCATCCTTAAGTGAAACATTACCTACCTAGTGTAGTACTATCCCCACCTTCAAACTTGCCTACATATTCACTTATTTATATACTCTTCTTTGAGAATCTAAGCCCACCTAAATCAATGCATAAACTATTCCTATAAAACTTAGTAAGATCATACTTAATTAACACACTCGTAACCAAATCCAATCTAATCATCTACGAGATTTCACTCACATACCTATTTCAATTTATAGAAGAATCAATCAAGCATAACCCTTAATCATCAGATCAACACATACCATAATCCCTCATTGTTTGTCATCTCTATTATTTCTACTAACCTCATGGAAGTGTTATCCTTACTTAGCTCCCACAATTGTAGTTCTCGTAGTGCCAACCGGTACACCTAATTCTCCATCACATGATTTCTTCCTTCAACCTCCTGCGTAATCTTGATACTAATAGGTCCTTTGCTTAGTCGTATCCTATCATCCGACTAGTATTTGCTTAAGGATTACATCTTGCGCTATTGGCCTCAATATTTGACTTCTTTATCTCAATCGAGTCTTCATTTTTTTTCTATAAACCCTTATTTTCATCAATCCGTTAGAGATAGCGATCATATTCTAGTGTATCTATCAAACTTCAATCATGGCACTCATTCCACAGTCAAACCCTTTTGGACTTCAAGTTCATCAACAGGGTATCCAAATATGCCTTAAACTGCTAAGATCAAACCCCATTCGTGTGTTTGTCATCCTTATCCTAAAATCCATCATTATTTATCCTGAGTATACCCCAAGTCATCGATTAATTCTAACTTGCTTTTCCAAATTATATATATATATATATTCAATAACTGAATCCTCAGAGCTATTAGTACCAATCCCTAAATCTCAAACCTTAATGATCAAACCTCAACGATCAATCATCTTAGCCTTGAATTCATCATCGATCCCTTGAGTGTGATTCTGCTAGTTGCAACCTCTATTTCTACTGCATCATTATTTCTGCTAACTGCACCACTTTTTCTGCTAGTTGCACTCTTTTTTGTTTGCATCCTATTTTTTATTAAAATGATTTTGATATAACTATTATTATTCATATTGATGTATTTGTTGATATTAGGATTGGAAATGTGTTGCATAAATTTGTGATACTTAAAAAAAATAGGTGAAATTAATAAATGATTTGATGTTTTGTTAGTAGGATATGGATCGTTCTTGGATGTTGCAAACCGTTTGACAAGTGAGTATGAGGAAGGAGTGGAAATATTCATTAAGTTTGTCGTTGACCATGCAACAAATCCTAGAAAGATTGTGTGTCCTTGTACAAAGTGTTTTTGTTCTGAACAACTAAGTGCAGCGGAGTTGAGGACCATCTTTTCTGTTTCGGAATTGATAAGAGTTACACATGTTGGACATATCATGGTGAGACTAGAATTGAACATAGTGGTGAGGGAGAGAATAATGTCAATGTAGAACCTAGTGATGATGAGTTTGGGACTGGATGGGATGATTGTGACAGAATTGACGATATTGGAAACGTGGTTGAAGAGGACCTTAGAGATTGCCCAAAGATGTTTGATACCCTGGTTAGTGTTGCAGAAAAAACCACTGTACAACGGGTGCACCAAGTACACAAGGTTGTCCGCGGTGTTGAAGTTGTATAATTTAAAAGCATCAAATGGATGGTCTGACAAGAGTTTCACAGATTACTGACATTGCTAAAGGAGATGTTGCCGGAGGACAATGTGTTGCCTAACAGAACTTATGAGGCAAAGAAGATGTTACTTCTATTGGGATGACTTATGAGAAGATTCATGCTTGTCCCAATGATTGCATTTGTTCAGAAATGAGCATGCATCATTTAAGTGTGTGTCCTAAATGCAATGAGTCTCGTTATAAGAAAGAGACTTCACCAACAAAGGTGGTTTGGTATTTCCCCATAATTCCAAGGTTTCGAAGGATGTACCGTAGTGTAATCGATGCAAAGAACTTAACATGGCATGCAAATGAACGAGTCAAGGATGGCATGTTGAGGCATCCCGCTGATTCTCCACAGTGGAGGAAGATAGATGATGAGTATCCCTCTTTTGGGGAGGAAGCAAGAAATCTTCGACTTGCCTTATCAACAGATGGAATGAATCCGCATGGTGTCCAATCTAGTACCCACAACACATGGCCGGTGTTATTGATGATATATAATCTACCTCCATGGCTTTGTATGAAGCGCAAATACATGATGTTGTCCATGTTGATATCTGGGCCCAGACAACCGGGTAATGATATAGATGTGTACTTGGCACCATTGATTGAAGACTTGAAGCTATTGTGGGATACTGGAGTAGAGGTCTATGATGGCTACAAAGAAGAATCTTTTCTGTTGAGGGCAATGTTGTTTGGAACGATTAACGATTTCCCGGCGTATGGTAATTTGTCTGGCTATAATGTAAAGGGTCAGTGTGCATGTCCTGTGTGTGATGAAAATACTTCTTGATGCGTTTAGCGCATTGTAAGAAAAATGTATTCCAGGGTCATTGTAAGTTTTTGCCTTTATCCCATCATTATAGGGGATGGAAGAAAGCATTCAATGGTGAGACCGAGGAGGGGAGGCATCCTTCTCCGTTGACGAGTGATGAGT
Source organism: Sesbania bispinosa (assembly GCA_026901365.1). Classification (NCBI taxonomy): domain Eukaryota; kingdom Viridiplantae; phylum Streptophyta; class Magnoliopsida; order Fabales; family Fabaceae; genus Sesbania; species Sesbania bispinosa. Next base: position 464,529 of record QLOH01000399.1, read on the forward strand.
TGTGGGAAAAGGTGGGTAACTTGACCAACAATTTCGGCAAACCTTTTGCCGGGCAATTTGTTACTGGAGGTTGAAAAAATAAGTCTATCTTTTTTGAGTTTCCATATTGGAAGTCATTGTTTGTTAGACACTTCCTTGATGTGATGCATATAGAAAAAAATGTGTGCGAGAGTGTTATCGGCACGTTACTGAATGTTAAAGGCAAGACCAAGGATGGGATAAATGTGAGATGGGACTTGCTGGCCATGGGTATAAGAAAAGAACTGGTCCCAGAAAAAATGGGTTCACATACATTTTTTCCTCCGACGGCTTATACTCTTAACAAAAAAGAAAAACTAGTTTTTTGCAAGTTCCTGCAGGGAGTCAAAGTCCCAGAGGGTTTTCCTCTAACATTAGAAATCTAGTATCACTGAAAGAACAAAGGTTGAAAGGTGTGAAGTCTCATGATTGTCATGTTCTTATGGGTCATCTGCTTCCGGTTGGAATACGCTCCATTCTTCCAAACAAAGTGCGCGTTACAATAACTAAATTGTGTCATTTCTTCAAAGCTATTTGTAGTAAAGTGATTGACCCCTGGAAAGTTGCCGATGTTGCAAAGACAGATAGTGGTAACACTGTGCGAGCTACAAATGTATTTCCCCCCTTCTTTTTTTGATATAATGATTCATCTCACAGTTCACCTGGTTCGTGAGACTCAATTGTGTGGACCAGCTTACATGAGATGGATGTACCCGGTTGAGCGATACATGAAGATATTAAAAGGGTATGTTAAAAGTCGCAAAAGGCCTGAGGGCTGTATGGTTGAAAGGTACATTGTTGAAGAAGCGCCCTTGTCCTAGACAACCAGGGCGCTCCAACGAAGCACCCTCCTCTCCAGACACTTTGCAGAGGGCGCTTCCGTGTTTTTTAGAAGCGCCCTCGTTTCCTTCCGTCAGGGCGCTTCTGAGCACGCCCTCGTTTTAACGACCCAAACAAGAGCAGTTTCTATTAGGGCACACGGAAGCGCCCTTTTATGCTACACGGAAGCGCCCTTAAATAGCTTTTTTGGCATAGTGATGGAAGATTCTCGCTTAAGCGAGACATCCTCGCTTGAGAGAGAACACATTTCTCGCTTAAGCAAGGCCTTCTTCGCTTAAGTGAAAAACGTCCAGAGAGCACCCCTTCTCTACCTCTTTTTCGCTTGAGTGGGAAGGCTCTCGCTCAAGCGAAAATATGAGCATAATTAATTTACCCAACTAAGATTTTCGCCCAAGCGAGAATAACCTCGCTTGAGCAAAAATTCTCTAGAATGAAACTTCCAATTTTTCATTCCTCCTCGCTCAAGCGAGTCATTTCTCGCTTGAGCGAGCAAGGGGCAGTGTTATGCCCTCAAACATAATTTTAAACCTCTTTTCACCTAATTTTTTTTATAAAACTCTTTTCTACTCCTAATTTTATTTATAATTTGATTCATAAAACCCTTTTCACCTAACTTCTACACATCATTTGCTAATGACCCGTTTGTTTTAAATTTCCACATTACAAAACTATGGTTTTGCATAATTGATTTTAAATCACTTTCGTCCAACAGACTTCGTAAAGCGTGCATCATCTATCTCAACCATTCATTTCTAGAATCAATTCTATTCAACTGTAAACCAAACGGACCCTAAATCTATTTGTGAAAGCAATTTTCAAATTGCATCCGAAGTTCTCATATGTAAGTGAATATAAATCTTTTAGACACACGTTTTGAAGCATTGCAAGTTCAACTTTGCGAAAAATGTTGTGGTTTTAAAAAACACAATTCAACTAACTCCACTAATCTAAGAAGCACGAGCAATTCAAAACAATAACAATATTTGTTATATCGAACACATATTTGTGTCTATATCATATCATATTCATGTATTGTGTTATAAATATCTATCGACCACTTCTCCGCTGCGGACCCCTAATTATCATAATCACCAATATATATGCTTAAAAAAATTCTATTCAGATTAAAATTATAGTTTTATATCTTGATTCTTTATTTCCCCAAAACATAAAAATTATAATTATTAATTGATTAATTTATATTCTAACGAAATTGAATTTGATATTAGAATTCTAAGCGGACCTAAGATGAATGAGTATTGTACAAACATGTGATGAGATTGTACATGATTTTTTAACTTTGATAAGAAGATCGTACATGATTTAAACTCTTTAAAAAGTCACAACGTGGGGTCAAGCCGTTAGATGGTTTGATAAAATGATAATGAGAAATCTGTTGTGTAATTAAATAGATAACAATAATTCTCAATGCTAAAGAATATTAGGATAGAACAATCCAATGCCTTAAACATTTACATAATCAATTGTTTGATTGAGAAGAATTGTTTATAAGACTAAAATCTATAGCTAGCGCAGATTCTGCACTCGTACTAATTATTTCGAGCCATTTGAAATTTAGAGAAAAAAAATGAAACTTAAATAATAATTTTACATATAATTTTTTAAAGATAGACATAATTATTTATAATATCCAAATTCATTTTACCTTGCATGCATGAGGTAAAGTTGAACAAATTGGTGTTGAATGTTATTAACAAGAAGATTATCTCTACCAATAACCAATGATTAAATCTCACATCAGGTTTGTAATATCTCTGTAATTCTTCCATGTAATAGTCACCTAATCTGATTGTTTGTGTCAATAGTCATATGTGGCCCATGATCTAAACATTTTTTTAATTTAGATATATATATGTATGTATGTATTATCTACTAACAAAGACAATTATCATATTTTGAAAACACTCATTATGGTGGAGTTAGTTATTCATGTAGATTTTTCTTTTAGGGTTTTAGGGTTTATCTGCGGTGGACCATGATTCACATGGTCCAAATATAAAAATATAGTAATTTAAATTCCTAATGATAAAATTCAATACTCATTTTATTAATAATTGATATTGAATCAATTTCCAGTTACTTAAATATAAAAATATAGTAATTTAAATTCCTAATGATAAAATTCAATACTCATTTTATTAATAATTGATATTGAATCAATTTCCAGTTACTTTTACGAAATACTGGTTGAAAAATAAAATTTCAGATCGATAGTATCACGTAATGTAAAAGTTTCCCCCCATCAACTTTAAATTGATATATTCTCAATGAAACTAGCATAAGTTGTATTGTAAATTCATATTTTCCCTTGGACTACACTCAAATAGTTATATAATGGCTAATTAATAAAAAAAATAAAATTATTTATTCATCTTTTATAATCAATAAAATATAAGCTGGATTAATTAGATCAAAATTTTTTTAATCCATCCTAAAGTCATCTTTTTTTTTATGCAAGAATGTAAAACCTTACTTAATGAGTACTAGACATGTATGCACCACCTAAATAATAATAATAATAATAATAATAATAATAATAATAATAATAATAAGTGACAATTGGTGGGCATGCATGGAAATGAGGTTGGAACAAGTTGTGTGCTTGTTGGCATAAAGATATGAAACAAGAGAAGGAGAGATAAGGAGACTGTAAGGCCTACGGGTCGGTGGCCCCAAACCATCATCTGCTAAGGACACAGTAGCCTGTGAGCTGCATAATAGGGACATAAATTACCCTCCATCACTTTGCTCCAATTCACCACACTAATTATTAAATTATATTTATTTAATTTATTTTCCATTACAAAATTCACAGAGCCAAAGAAACAGACAAAAGAGGGAAAGAGAAAGAGATATGGGTATGCGTATGGGTGGACAAGTATGCTAAGTATTATTTATGTAGAAGACATCAAATGATTGAGGAATAACAAGAGGGTGAAGCAAAATTTTATGCATAAGAAAACAATAGCTAGAGAGATAAGAAAAAGAAAAAAAAAAAGAAGATGAGTAGGTCTACTGAGTGATATTGTTTTCTTCTCTTTATTCTCAGGATTGTTGCTGTCTCCTTAGTTAAATTCTTCTTGGTGTTTTCTGGGTTTAAATCTGAAAGCTTTCAAACAGACAAGAAAAAAGCAAAGCAGGAGGCAAAAATCAAACATACATATATAGCTTCAGGTCCCTTCTTTCTTCTTTTTTATTTCCTATCTATATTTATATGCCTTTTGTTTTGTTTCCCTTTTTTTTTATGGTTAATTTCCAAGAGACAAGAAAGCATGGAATTGAAATTTTTCCTTTCAGCTGAAGAATTCAAATTTGCCTCTCAACAAATATGGCTTCTGCTTCCTCATCCACACCTTTCTTGGAAATCAGACAAGAAAATCAGATGACACAACACCAATTATCTTCCACAGCTGCTTCCTCAACAACTGCTGCTCCACCTGGTGTAGTGCCTCCAAAGAAAAAGAGGAATCAGCCTGGAACTCCATGCAAGTAGCTCTATGCATTCTTTATTCTTTCATATTAATTAATTATTCAAAAGCATTTTTTTATATACCCTTTTGTAAATCTTTGCTGGGTTTCTTCTCAAGAAACAAACTTGACAAGAAAAACCCTAAATCATGAGCATTAATTTGTTAGGGCTATCATATCAAGTAGTTCTTTTACTGAAAAGAGGGTAGAATGGCCAGGCTTCTTTCTTCTATATGTTTATCTACAGTATTAATTAATATTAGACATTTTGTTTTAATTAATTTTTTTAGTGATTCTTTTAGCTACTAAAAAAGTATATAACTTTTCTTTTTTAAAAAAATATTAATTAATTAACTATTCACTTCCTTGTGCTTCATGGAATTGGAGCATAGAATTATCCAACATTTTATTGTTTAATATTAGTCATTTTTTCTTTTAAAATTTTCTATGGAAATGAATGAACTACTAATGCAGATCCAGATGCGGAGGTGATAGCACTATCTCCAAAGACCCTAATGGCAACAAACAGGTTTATATGTGAAGTGTGCAACAAAGGGTTCCAAAGGGAGCAAAACCTACAGCTTCACAGAAGAGGACACAATCTCCCTTGGAAGCTAAAGCAGAAAACTACAAAAGAGCCAAAGAGAAAGGTTTATCTCTGCCCTGAGCCCACATGCGTCCACCATGACCCTTCAAGGGCTCTTGGAGACCTCACTGGAATCAAAAAACACTATTCTCGCAAACATGGTGAGAAGAAATGGAAGTGTGACAAATGCTCTAAGAAATATGCTGTTCAATCTGATTGGAAAGCCCATTCTAAGACTTGTGGCACTAGGGAATATAGATGTGACTGTGGCACCCTCTTCTCCAGGTAAATAAATATTATACGCCCAATTAATTAATCAACAACACAAATATACCCTCTTCCCAATTAAGTTTTTTGTTCCATTGAACGTTGGGTATATATAGTTTTTTTTTGTCTTTAACTGAGAATTCCGACAGATATAACTGTAGGTTTAAACCTCGGGTCGAAGTGGTGGTTAGGTAAAGTATTCTTAAGAATCACAACTTTAGTATTCGAACCCCTGACGTTACATGTAAAGTCCATATAGGGTTATAGTTCACTTCCACTACAATCAACCACCGTTTGATTTTTGATATAGCTTATATAATATTATTATCACATATAAAACATTGTAACATATATATATACACAAATACAATACATATCCTCCACACCTAACTAGTTTATGAAAATAAGAGTTTGATATGGGGACTAAGACTAGTAGATATATGTATGTTTGTGAGTTTTAAAATAATAAGAAAAAACCAAAAGAGAATGTTGTTAGCTAAAGAAAAATGCTCCTAACAAAAGATGAATTTGAGCAAAAACCGTTTTACTACTTTTTTTTCTTTCTTGTGTTGTGTTTGTTTATGTGTGGTTTTAGTGGGTAGACTGCTCGCACGTGAGCACACTGTGGAAATGGGGTTCAAAAATTGAAACATTTTGAGAAGAAGAAAACAAAGCAAGTTCAACTTTGTTCCTCGGGAACAACGTCCTCTTATCCTTATTCCCCATTCACGTGTAGTTAAACAACAATGTTGTAAAAGGGCACAGTGCATATACACTGGGTTTGTTCTCACATGAGTTGGAATTGCTATGGGTGGTTTTTGTTCTCTTTCATGTTGTTGTTGGATATTTATAATTCAAATAGGTACATTCATTCTTTGGCTATGGGTACGAACTACAATAATAATAATAATATTCAATTCAATAATATTCTTAATTGTCACTGGCTAGCTCCCTCATTTCTTCAAGTGATGATTTATATATCCATTCTGCAAATTCTTATATTCCCTGCATTTAATTTGCATGATCTATAGTTGATGTTTTTTCTATCTAACAGATTTTCCGAGAATTTAGCAACCCCTTTGTTGGTACGATCGTTTTCACAAGAACTCACATGTGTAGAAAATGGACAAGCCATGAGGCAGTTTGCATTTATTGAGGCTGGTCCCATATTGGGGTTTTGATAATTCACTTTCATCAATTTCGTAAATAATTCTTTCGTTTCAGTGATCAAAGAGTGTCCTCAAAGTGGTAGTTCGATAAGGAGTTGTTGGTGTGTATCATATTTTGGCATAATCCTCTGGGCCCTCTCCTATTTTATAATATTATATATATAGCTAGTTAACTTAATTTTATTGTTTTGGGTAGAGGTATATATATATATATAGTTTACTTAATTTCAAAATAGTAGATCTGATCTAATTTCATACAAAAATATTATATATCCAAATTATTCATGCTTAATTTTCTCTTTTACATCTTCAATTTTCTTTCTTTTTTTGACGTATATGACTTTTGGTCGGCTATATCATTGCTATGTAGAACAGTTGTTTTTATAAAATATATATATGTCGGCATCGTTTATCATAAAATTATAGATCTTACTTTTTCTAATATATTTTTCGTTGTTTTTGGAAAATGTTAAGTTTCTGGTGGGGCTGTGTGGTTGCGTAGTCACTAGGTTCTTTACCTTGTTATAGTTAATTAGGAAAATCTTTATCATTATTGTTTCTCATATTATCTTTCTGGAGTCCAATTATGTAGATTAAATCATGTAATGTACCATATATTTAGTGGAATAATGTTTAGTTGTTTAGTGGAGTCTATAGATACCCAGATTGAGATATATAGAATGAGGAAAGAGAGCCATGCTAGATGTGATGTGTAATTTTATGTGACACCACAAAAAAGAGATAAAGACATTATTAGTAGGATATATGTATATCATAATAATTATATTTAGTGTATTTAATTTACTCTAAAACCACGTTATAAACATAGATGTAGTAACCAGTTTCTAGATAAACCAAATATACTATATATTAGTATAGCAACAATTATATACATAGACACCTCAAGAGTTTCTACATATCGTTTCATATATATCTCTTTTTTCTTCTTTTACACTAAATATAGCATATCCATAAATCATTATTCTTGGTGTAATAAGTTCACCATTTGTAACTTTAGTTTATTCTCTAGTCAACTCTCAAATCCACATTCATACATACAATCATTTTGTTCATGATCATGTATATATTATCCACATAAATTTAGTTTAGTTTTGGATGATTTGCCTATCTGGTGCCAATATTTGTATATGACTAGATGATATATATGTATAACATACATGTTGTTTCCAATTAATATTAATTTATCTCTTAATTTAATTTGTTTCAGGCGTGATAGTTTTATCACTCATAGGGCTTTTTGTGATGCATTAGCTCATGAGAGTGCAAGACACCCTTCCAACTTGAACCCTTTGGGAACTCCTCATCTCTATGGCACCACAAACCACATGACCTTAGGCCTATCCCAACTTCAACAAAACCATAACACCAACCCCCAAGCAGCCACCAACAACAACAGCATCTTAAGCCTAGGCAACACTGCACCACCAAAATATCATGAACACTTAATCTCACCTATGCATCAATCACCATTTGCCACACACTCATCATCCCAATCACCAGCTTTCTTCATAACTGACCCAAATCAAGGATTTCATCATCAAGACCTCACATCTCAACAACAACAAGGAGGAGGACAATTATTTTCAAACAAGCAACTGCATGGCCTCATGCAACTTCCTGATCTTCAAGGGACAACAACAAATAACAACACCACCACTACTACTTCTGCATTCAACCTCAGCTTCTTCCCAAATAGCAATGATCATCAATTCAACAACATAACTAGCCAAGGAAGTGCAACACTCTACAGTACTAATAATAACACTGTTGGTGGTTCAGGTTTGTCTTCACTCTTTGTGAATTCAGAGAACATGTCCCCACACATGTCAGCCACTGCATTGCTTCAGAAAGCTGCTCAAATGGGTTCAACAACAACAACCAACAACAATGCAGTTTCAGCTTCTTCTCTACTAAGAGGAATGGGTGGTGGTGGTGGTGGTGGTTCTTCCTCAACCAATGGTGCAGATTCTGATCATCACAGTAACCAACTTAACAATCTTGCCACCTTTGGAAATGATAATAGGGTTGATGAAAATGAGCATCACCACCATCTACGTGGGTTGATGAACTCTTTTGCCAATGGAAATACTTCAATGTTTGGCAATGTGAAAGGAGAAAACAGCAACCTTGGTGGTCAGTTTCATCAGGAGCCAAAAAAGTTGTCACAAAATCTTGGTGGTGTGTGCTTTGGAGGGTCTGATAAGTTGACTTTAGACTTTCTTGGTGTTGGAGGAATGGTGAGGAACATGAATAGTAGTAGTGGTAATGGTGGTGGGTTTTCACAAAGAGATCAGCAACTACATTCCATGGGTACAATGAGCTCCTTGGATCCTAAAATGGAATCAACACATGGAAACCAACCTTTTGGAAGCTCAACACTGCAATGATAAGCTAATCTGGGTAATTAAATTAATTAATTAGGCATGGAGATATATAAAAAAAATGTTTATTAATTAATTAATTGTTACCTATATGATATGTACTAGCTAGTTCTCAAATGTGTCAATCCATGTATTTTTCTTGAACATATACTACACCTCTTAATTTCCCTTTTTTTTTTTTGTCTCTCACATTCTCAAGTTAATTCCACGTACTCTTTGTTTGGATAGATAGACACAAGTAATTATTTATTATATATATAGAAATATATATACTGTTGCATTGCATTGAATTTCATGAGGCTACTAGGGTGATGAGGTAAAGTTACTAACAGTAATTAAAAGCACGTGGTAAAGGGCAGGTTTCTGTACAATTCCCACCAAACGAGGAAGCTGGCTCTCACTTTCTGAGAATCTTCACATGTTGGCTATATTCCAAGGGAAGCGACAAGAGCTAGCTGCTAATTGATTCAGTTTCATAATATTATTCTCCTTCAATTCATGCATCATATATAATATTGACTAAAGCCATTCAAACATAAAATTAAAAAAAAATAAACTTATTAAGAATTAATTTCCGTTATAGATTTAAGGTATATACACTTATACTGTCACATTATTTAATGAACATAACATATTTCACATCATTTATCGAATATAACACTTTCATAAGGTGTTATGTTCATTAAATGATGTGATAGCAACACATCATTCAATGATGATGTAAAATTCTTCCACATTGTAAGTAAGTGTATATTAATTAAAATCTTTGGTTAATGATATAATTTATTATACTGTAAGGTTTTGAAAATAAGAGACCTGCTCATATGTTGAGATTCTTTTGCTTATAGATAACAATTACGACCCTTTAGCATATATTTTGAATATTAATTCCTCACCATGTTGACTACCTTTGAAAGGAATGTATATATAAATTCTCTTACATTACATGTAGTTGTTTATTCTCTCTCTTTCTATTTCTTAACTGCATGATATGATATGATATTATATTGATAACAATAACATGCGCTACTGTGGCGTACTTCAATCCTTAGTCGGTTAGCTAGGGTTATCTATATATATGTATATATCTCTCACGTCATTAATATATATATTCAACTTGTGAATGATTTTTAGGAAGTTATAAGGATGCTGCTGGCATGGCTGGCTGCACCGTACTGTGTATAGCAGAAAAAGTAGCTGTAGCCTGAAATGTTCGTTATAGTAATTATAGGTAAACATTACGTGACACTTTTGTCACATGTGGTACCATCAGTTTCCACATTTGGGAATCATTTAGTCCGTGACCATGAAACCCACTCATGCTACTTCGTCTTTATGGTCTAGTTACTTCATTTTCCTCTTCTCATCCCCCTATAATATATATATAGATGGAGTAATAAAGTTATTCCGCTTAAAAGAGTTTTGGATAATAAGAATTTCACAAATCTAACTGTCGAATAATATGAATAATATGATATTAACATGATAATCATACATATCAATTTTAGATAAATTAGACATTTATAAGCATATAATTTCGATCCGTATTTACTTATATTTTGAAAAGTATATTATACTTTAAATCAAAGTTATTTGATTAAATATCAAATGGCTTTAAAATTTATGAAAATTTGTATACTTATATCTACATGATGAAAACTTGCAATTCAATGATTGAAGTAACTCTACAAAGAATTACTTCTAGAATAACTTGATCATCACCCAAAAATATGTGTGTGTATATATATATATATATATATATGAGGAGGGTTTAAATTATACCGGTGTAAGTTACATCAAGTATTACACCGCTAATAACTACAAATCTAATATGTTTTTTAGTAATCCAACCGTTGAATTATGTTTGTTCATTATCATGATTATATGTGTCAAATTTCATAAAATTTTGACACTAATAACTTGATAATCAAATGATTGAATTTTTCATATATTTCAAATGTATATATAACGTTAATCTTGAGACATCTCAATGACATATCAAATAATTTCGGATTAATGTAAAATTTTATATGTATGATCTATATAACAGTAACTTTCAATCCAACGGTAAATTATTTAATACAATGATCCGTTAACAAAATATTCGGCGGTGTAACACTTGGTGTAACTTACCCTGGTGTAATTTGAACCCCCCTCTCTCTCTCTATATATATATATATAGATACACACATAATATGCACTGAAATACTTCATTCAATGTTATATGTAATAAACTAATAAAGGGTAAAATATGTTTTCTCGTAATTGTAGATTTGGTCAAATTTGGTCTTCGTCCTGACTTTAAAAACTTTATTTTAGATCTCATACTTTTAAAATACATTAATTGTAGTCCCTCATGTTAATTACTTTTGTTAAATTGCTGACTCGTTTAATAGATTTATACATTATCCTTTAATTTTGAGTCTCATTTAATCAATATGGATGTTGAGTTCATTTGTTAAGCAATTGAACTCAGTAGCAACTTACCAAAATTTTAATTAACGTTAGTGTATACGATGTGACACAATGTCACTCCACATGACATGTCATGAAAAAATTAACGGGAAACACATAGTTGGACTATAGTAACAAAAAAAACAAGAAGTCGAGGATTATATTGGGTTTTTCTATTTCTTAGGGACTAAACTGCTCGACCCAAAAAAAATTCAGTGACTGATTTGCTAGTTTACTCGTTGAAATTATATCCTCCAACCCCTATTTGTCATGTTTAAGGAAAACCTATGAGAAACCATTTGACTTAATAGTGTATGCATTTTAATTAAATTATTTTATCAATATTCTATCAAGCCAAATGTTAAGTTAAGCTCAGATTTGACTTACCATTTGACCTAATAATTAGATTCGAGTAAACTTGACTATACTCGCTCAAACTCGTGAGTTAATGATCGAGTTAATTAGTGAGTTTACATTCAAGCCATTTTTAAGTTCCAAAACTATAGTGTTATGTAAAAGGTTTTTTTTTATCCATTCACATTTGGTGCCCTCTTTTCATCAACCCTTTCTCATTTTCATCCTGTACAAACTTCATCTCGTCTTCCGTATCCTCCATGAAAAGTGTCTTTTTCTGTTTGAATCTTTGTGCAAACTCTTGCAACTTGTATGAATGTTCGATGACTTCTTATGTTTGAATCTCCCCAACCTATCCTCTTTGTGCCAATTGATGACTTCTTAAGAAAATGACTTCAATAGGGTTAAAGAGTAAATGTAAGTATGTAATCATTGTAAGCTCCCCCTGACTTAGTCAATTTCTAAGTTTTGCTCCCCTGAACTGCATAGACTGAGCAAAAATTGTCAGTAAGCATTACTCCCCTTTTTGTCATCCATCAAAAGAATGTACCAGAGCAAACTGAAAGTATTGGAGTAGTTAATAAATTAGGGAATCGGAGCAAAAGAATGCATAAAAAATATATCAAATCATATGATAAAGGCATGAGAAAAAATAAATAAAACAATAACACAAGACTTGGTCCGAAATAACTCATTTTATTAAATGACAAGTGTTGGAAGCTTATACATCATAGACTATAATTTTGGCTTCTTAATCAAGGCATATTTGATTGCATCAATCAAGGAGTCATTTGTCTTAGATATCTCCAAGAGCACAATAGTCTTAAAGTCCTCATTATCTTGCCTCATTCTCTCTGTCTGAGCTATTAGTTGGTCTTGTCTCTGAACAGGCTGTGTTTGAACAACTTCATAAAGCCTTATCCGCTCCAGCAAGATAGTATTATGAACATACGAGTCTTCAGTTGGATTCAGAGAGTGAAAAACAATGTTAATAAATGGGGAAGAAAACCTGAAATAGGTAACCTCCTTAATTAGGAAAACCAAAATAACATAGCCTTTTCATAATGTAGAAGTGTCAATTATTTGTCTTCTTCATTAGACTCCTTTCTTTATGTAAACATTGGCCCATTATCTTAATCCATTACTTGGCAGAGGGACCTTAGGCACTTCAAATTTATGTGAAGGGTATTTTTTTGGATCTGGATTAGCAGCAGTTGCAACAGTTTCTCTGATCCTCCAATAAGAAGACCACATCCAGTTTTGCTCGTTGTGATTCAGTCCTTCTCTCCTCTTGATCAGAATCACCTGAAGTTGGATGTAGTCAGAAGTATCAATTGTTCTGAAGTTTGCGCATCTGCACTCTTGAAGGCATCTGAAATTGCTAGCGTCTAGAGAGTTGGAGTTCTCTGAAGAACTTTCGTTTAAAGACCTTCTATATGAACTCAAGGTTGAACTACGTGGCAAGAATATTCTGCGACAATATCTATTATTCTTGTACAATTGTCAAAGATGAGGATGCGTCTCTGTACGAAGGTAAGAGGTGAAGACGACACCTACACCCAGTGTACGTTTGTCAGATTTATTCCTAACGGAACCGAATGATTTCCCAATCACACCCTCCAACGGATAAAATCAAGATTTTAGGTCCTGATGTTCTCGCTCAAGCAAGATGGGCTCGCTCGAGCGAGCATATCAGTAAGATTGAGGAATTGGTAATCTGGTTTTCTCGCATGAGCGAGAAGGCTCTCGCTCAAGCGAGAAACATGGGATTTAGGGAGTGCTTTTTGGAAGAATTTCGCTTGAGCGAGGCCCTTCTCGCTCAAGCGAAATTCATTCAGAGGAGGAGTGCTCTATGGAAGAATTTTGCTTGAGCGAGGAGGGTCTCGCTCAAGCAAAATTCATCCAGAGAGGGGGATGCTCTCTGGAGCATTCTCGCTCAAGCAAAAGGTTTCTCGCTTGAGCGAGAATGCGATTTTAGAAGCTTTTCAGCACACTTACTCAAGCGAGACCACACGTCCCAGACTTTAAAACGCATGTTAGGGCTCTTTCCTCATTCTTCCACGTTTCTTTTACATTTTAGAGAGAGATAGATTTCTAGAGAGAGAAGGAGCTATTTGAGCTAAGAAGAGAGAGGAGGAGCCAAGGATCTCTACCGTCAACCTTCCCTAACTTCTTCCCTAACTTTGACTTAGTCCAAGCAATCTTCGAGATCTATCTCTATAGATCCTGATACCTAACACATAGGTTGCTTCGCCCAAATCTTTCATAGAAAAACAATTTCCTAACCAAGTCTTTACAGACTGAAGGGTAGGAACGTCATTTCCTATGAGGAGTATGTCATCTACATATAAAACCAGAAAAACCACTTTGTTGTCACCAACCATTTTGTAGTCACAAGGTTCATCTTCAGTTTTAATGAAACCAAACTGCTTAACAGCTTCATCAAAACAAAGATTCCAGCTTCTAGAAGCTTGCTTTAATCCATAAATGGATCGTTGCAACTTACATACCTTTCCAGCATCTTCAGGTTTAACAAAACCTTCAGGTTGTGTCATATACACATCTTCAAGGAGACTTCCATTTAGGAAGGTTGTCTTGACATCCATTTGCCAGATTTTATAATCATGGTAAGCTGCAATAGCAAGCAAGATCCGAACAGATTTAAGCATGGCAACTGGGGAAAAGGTTTCATCATAGTCTACACCATGAATTTGCTTAAAACCCTTAGCCACCAACCGTGCTTTAAAGGTACTTATATTACCATCCATGTCAGTTTTCCTTTTGAAAACCCACTTGCACCCTATGGGTTTTATCCCTTCGGGTGGTTCAATCAAGGTCCATACCTTGTTAGTGTACATGGAATCCATTTCAGATTTCATGGAATCAAGCCATTTCTCATATTCTGGACTCATAAGAGCTTCTTGGTAAGTCAGTGGTTCATCTTGATCCACTAGCAATACATCCCCTTCCTGAGACACAAGGAAACCATATCTCTCAGGTTGGTGGCGTACCCTATCTGACCTACGCAAGTCTTACGCTACTTGAGCAGGTGGCTCCACAACACTTTGTGGTATCTGCTCTTGTTCCATTACCGGCTCATTGTTACTCTGTGGTACTTGAATTTCTTCAAGTTCTACTTTCCTCCCACTCATTTTCTTAGAGACAAATTCTTTCTCTAAGAATACAGCAGTCCTAGCGACAAACACTTTGCCTTCACTAGGATTATAGAAGTAGTAACCCATAGTCTCTTTTGGGTATCCCACAAATAAGCACTTATCTGATTTGGGTCCTAGCTTATCTAAAACTTGGCGTTTCACATAAGCTTCACAACCCCAGATTTTCATAAAAGACATACTAGGTCGTCTCCCAGTCCACATCTCATATGGTGTCTTTATGACAACCTTAGATGGAACACGGTTTAGTGTGAAGGCCGTTGTTAACAAAGCATGACCCCAAAAGGAGTCAGGGAGATCAGAATGACTCATCATGGATCGAACCATATCTAATAGAGTTCGATTTCTCCTTTCAGAAACTCCATTCCATTGAGGTGTTCCTGGGGGAGTGAGTTGAGATATTATCCCACATTCTTTTAGATAGTCATCAAATTGTTGGCTCAAGTATTCTCCACCTCGATCTGATCGAAGTGTTTTAATAGTCTTGCCAAGTTGGTTTTGTATTTCATTCTTAAATTCCTTGAACTTTTCAAAGGATTCAGATTTGTGTTTCATTAGATACACAAATCCATATCTACTGAAATCATCAGTAAAAGTGATGAAGTATTGAAAACCACCTCTAGCCATTGTGCCCATGAGCCCACATACATCACTATGTATGAGACCAAGAAGATCACCGGCCCTTTCACCTTTTCCAATGAATGGGGTTTTGGTCATTTTCCCTAATAGACAAGATTCACATGTCTCAATTGATTCAAAATCAAAAGAGTCCAAATAGCCATCTTGGTGGAGTTTGGAAATGCGTTTCTCATTTATATGGCCTAGGCGACAATGCCAAAGATAAGTTGGGTTCAAATCATTTGTTTTGACCTTTTTAGCATTTATGTTATAGATAGGCACTTCGAAGTTGAGAACATACAATCAATTGTTTAATTTTGCTCAACCATAAAACATATCATTTAAATAAATCGAACAACTATTGTTCTTTATTATAAATGAAAAACCACTCTTGTCTAAACAAGAAACAGAAATAATATTCCTACTAATGGCTGGCACAAAATAACAATTTTCTAATTCAATAACTAGCCCAGTTGGCAAAGTTAAATAATAAGTTCCTACGGCTAAAGTAGCAACTCTTGCTCCATTTCCGACTCACAGGTCGACTTCACCTTTGGTCAACGGTCTACTCCTTTTTAGACCCTGCACATTTACGCAAATGTGAGATCCACATCCAATATCTAATACCCAAGATGCAGAAGTAGATAAATTGACTTCTATAACATAAATACCTGAAGCGGAAGTCTCACTTCCCTTCTTCTTGATCTTCTCCAGGTACTTTGCATAGTTTCTCTTCCAATGTCCTAATTGGCCACAGTGGAAACATTTTCCTTCCTTAGCTATCCCGCCCTTAGGCTTCAAAGCAGAGGTACTAGGCTTGTCTTTGCCCTTGTCCTTTGATTTGAAATAGGGCTTCTTGAATTTCTTCTTACCCTTGCCTTTTTCAGGTTGGACCATCAATATGGCCTTCCCTGTACCTTTATTAATGTTTTGCTCAGCTGTTCTCAACATGCTCAACAATTCTGGCAGTGGTTTGTCAAATTCATTCATGTTGTAGTTCATGACGAATTGACCATAGCTGTCCGGCAACGATTGCAGGACAAGATCAGTGGCCAACTCTTGGCCTAATGGGAATCCAAGCCTTTCCAGGTTTTCAACGAACCCAATCATCTTGAGTACATGAGCACCAACAGGATTTCCTTCTGCCAGTCTACATTGATAAAGTGCCTTTGAGACTTCAAATCGTTCATGCCTAGCTTGGCCTTGATAAAGTCTCTTTAAATGTACGATCATATCGTACGCTTCCATGTTCTCATGCTGCTTTTGGAGTTCAGCATTCATGGTAGCAAGCATAAGGCAACCTACATCAAGAGCATCATCCACATGCTTCTTAAAAGCATCCTTGTCAGCTTTCGAAGCAGTTGCAGCAGGTGTTTTAGGAACGGGCTCTTCCAGGACATACAATTTCTTTTCATGCCTAAGGAAATCCTTAGGTTTCTATACCAGTCTAGAAAGTTAGTTCCAGACAGTTTGTCCTTCTCAAGGACAAATTTCAGTGAAAGGTCACTTGTTGTGTTCGTTGCCATGGTTATCTATTAATAGAAAATAATGTAAGTAAGTATCATATAACAAACATATTTAACAAGGTCTTTAATCAAATATGCCTCCCACTATTTTGATTCAAAACAAGTACCCTCAATATAAAGAATCAGAAAATCCCATCACTAGATTTTATTAGTGGGCCAAGATCCATATTTCATCTAGTTTTAAGTCAGCTTTAGCTGATCGCTTAAGAAAAGGTTATTTAGGTAGGAACACGCTTTCCAATTGTATCTCATACAACTCTTGGACAGTTAGGTGAATAACTCTTATTCTAATTCATCTTATGAATTAATGCCTAACTTAGTGCCTCTAGGTTTTTCAATCCTATTGAATATACCTAGTTAAGTCAAAACCCAATGGTGACAGCTGGATATTACTTTTATCCCATCGCGCCTCACTAAAGTAGATAAATGCACCCTGCATTAGCAGACCCACATTTAATCGATTCTAGCCTTGACTGTAGGAAACACAGGGAAACACTAGAAGGGGGGTTGAATAGTGTTTCTATGGAAACTTTAATATTTTAGAAAATAGATGTAAATATTCCTTTGAAAAATCAACAGACAAGTGTTATCGTATGAGGTTTTCGTTCGTCTAAGTATAAAAGAGATACAGCGGAAGTCTAAGAAATATATCTTTCACAAAAGGTTAATTTTCAGAAATACTTTTCAATCCCTTCGAAGTAGTTAGTTAAAACTGAAATAACAGAGAGTAAGGGATAGAAGAAACTTAGCCAAGATTTATCCTGGTTCACCCACTACCCGTGAGCTACGTCCAGTCCCAGAGGCAAACCACCACTGGATTTTCACTAACCAAAACACACACAAGTACAGTCTCTTCAAACAAACATGAGTACAGTCTCTCCAGACACAGGGTCACCCAGACCCAACCAAGTAGTCTTTTCTATCAAGCCTATTCAAGCTCTACCCAAGTAGTCTTTTCTATCAAGCCTCTCCAAGCTCTACAAACCAAACTGTTTTAAAACTAAAACAGAAGTTGTTCACTCACTATCACACATGATAGGATGAACGATCAAATGTACAAGTAACTGAGATAGCACTCAGAATATGAAATGAAATGTGTACAAAGAGTTTTAACAGAATTTTTGACAGCGTAAGAGTTCAGATGATATTGTTGATACTTTTCGTTCTGTTCTTCTCTTTCTTCGCTCCGCATGGAAGTATTTATAGAGTGAGATGATTTATCTGTTGTCTCACAGCATTAAATGCGTCCAGAAGACGTTGTGACTCCTTTATCCTTAAAGAGTATCAAGCGACTTTGCAGCAGCATGCGCAGACAAAGTCAGGTGAGCAGAGTAGCAGCATTTCCTTAAATGTGCAAATCATTTGAACGAGGTAGGAAAGCTTTTCTGACGCAGATGCTGAAATTGGTTAGACCGGACAAAGAATGTCCTTTAAACACAGTAACGTCTCTTAGCATGGTCAACTTTGATAGCGATCGGTTCAGCCGCCAATGCAAAGCTTCAGATGATACATAACTCTTCAGCTGCATAAGCATTCATCAGATGATGCGCAACCTTCAGTCGCGACCATATACTTCAGACAGACTGAAATAGAACATAAGATATATGACAGTTTATTTGTTCATTTTAAATGATCTTCTGAACTTTTATATTTGTTATCCATTAAAACAAGTGAGAGCATGAGACTTTGGAAAGTATTCATTCACTGACATACTTTATTTAAGACTCAACATTGACGAGTGTCATACATTGGAAGGCAAAACATGACTTAATATCAGTGCCTCTAGGTTCTTCAATCATATTGAATATACCCAATCAAAGACCAATGGTTTGACAATTGGATATCACTTTTATCCTATCACGCCTCACTAAAATAGATAAAGGTACCCTGCTTTAGCAGACCCACTCTTCATCGATTCTAGCCTTGACGAGTGTCATTCATTGGAAGGCATAATAAGCATTGAGGGATTTGATCGCTTTATTTTTCCATTCCTTTGTTAAACCATTTAACAAAAATATAATCGCCCTCACTAAAATAGATAAATGTACCCTGCTTTAGCAGACCCACACTTAATCCATTCTAGCCTTGACGAGTGTTATTCATTGGAATGAAAAACATAACTTAACATTCCCTTCGAGGGATTTGATCGCTTTAATTTTATTCCTTTGTTAAACCATTTAACAAACAAGCATGCATCTCATACAAACACACATGATATGGTTATGGCCTCCTAAAATTCCAATACAAAATTACATCACATATAATCTTGAAGTCTCCATCCACATGTCTCCACATGCTCCTTTGACTCCATGCTATTTTCGGTTACATTACATACAAGAAGAACCTCGTTTAACATACGAGGGGATAGAGATGAGAAGAGAATTACAAGAGGAATGTCAAGAGGTAAGGCACGACACGCAGGTCGTATTTAAATTTAAAATAACTAAGGCCATAACCAACCATCATGCAAAACCAACATCCATTGATTGTAGAACGAATGATATAATGTGATGTATATATTAAGCGAGGTTTGATAACGCGCATACGAAATAAAACACCACGCAGTGAGTCCCTCGTATCATTTGAATACGTTCTTGTCAACAAATTGATAAGTGGTATGTTTATTGCAACCAATATTTGAGTCGAGACAAGGTTTCAACAATTGAACCCTTTGACGCCCAAGACATGAACTCTTTCATGTTCCATGGGACCCTCCAACATTAGAACATATAAACATATATATACATCGCACATAAAATAATCAATAAAGGATACATCGCTCATAAAATAATCAATAAAGGATACATCGCTCATAAAACGATCAATAAAGGGAATAAAATAAAATGATTTAGAATCAAAGACGTAACCTGCGCTTCAGTCTGCGCTACGGCGCAGCTGAAGCGCAAGTATCAGAAAAAGCATAAACTGCGCTTCGCTTGCGCTACAGCCTAGCCTGCAGCGCATATCTGCGCTTCAGTCTGTGCTGCAGCGCAGAAAACAACGCTTCATTTTACCTGCGCTTCACCTCCGCTTCACATGCGCTTTACTTGCGCTCAGCGTGAGTGAAGTGCAGAAACGACATTTCAAAAAAACGTTCTGCGATTTAAACAATAATAATACCAAAATATCACTATATTCAAAAGATTAAAAGCCCAAAACGTGTTAATCGCAAACCAAAGTTCTGATACCAATTGAAGGAAATCAAGCATGTGGTCAGGGTGCAGCGAAAATAAATGGATTCTCTCCCTTGTTATAATCGTTTTGCGAAAACACGAATCAAGGCATAAAAGGTATTGAAACGAAAGGTCGTAGCTTATTAGGATTATTAACGAGGCAAGTGTAGCCACGTCTCTATTGGTATCCACGCCAACAGCCGGACTAGGATTCTCTCCTCAGCTCTGCTAGTAGCCTTAGAAAGTAAGAAGCGATTGCTCATGTGTCTTAGGGTAGTGCATCTTATGCTCTATTTATAGAGTGGTGGCTAGGGTTTTATCCCCTCACTCACTTAACCCTCACACTTATGGGCCTGGCCCATTATGTAATAATTCTAATTAAATTAAATTAGAATTATTATCATTTTCCTAGTGGCTTGTTGTATGCGTGTGACCCAATAGGATTTTAATATTTGGTTATGATATTAAAATAAAACCCTTTTATATTTAATATCATAAATAGTGAGCGGTATCTAGCAACACATCACTATCCAAATATTACGATTATCAATAACTTTGATAAATTCTATTTTATTATAATAATTTATATGCTTTGTCCCTTTGTCCAAATATCTAATTGAACACAAGGGCATGGATTGTGTCAACCTTGTATAATTCAATTTATATTTTCTTGATCCCCAAGTAGACTGTACAGAAAATAAATATCTCATATTTATTCTCCTGAGCATGGCCATGCATTTTGCAGTCTCACTTTATCAAGAGGCCTACAGATATAACTCATGTTACATAGGAGGGACAAATCCCATCTAGCTAGGGCACTCGCATTCCTCCACATAATTTATTATATGTCCAAAAATCAACTTTATGATTACCCTATTACATGTATCGTTTGATGATAATTAAAACATATAATTCCTTATGTAGGAATCGTAGTGATTTCAGGTCGAAGGACTTCATATAATATTTATTAATTTAAGAAACGTTCATGACACTTATGCAACAACCCATGCAACGTTCTTAAGGTGGGTCTGTCCAGTACACCATTACTCTTAATGTGTACCTGTGTGAGCACATGATATCTCATATCCATGATCTGTGAGATGTGATCATCAATGAACTCACATACTAGTCTAAATGCATCTTTGTCCTAAGATGATAATTGACTAGGGACTATTTATAAAAATAGTTCTTCATAAGATCTCACGATCAAGTCATCTACTTGATTTCTTATGAAGTTTAAGCTTACTATTCTAAGGACAATAATTATATTCTAAAAGAATAAGTATGCCTTTATAAAATAAAATGATACAAGTGATGAATGTTTAAATATATACGTCTCTAGTGCATATTCCTAACACTAGATGCACGGGTTCTGATGACAGGAATTGCACAGGATCTAGAATTGAGCAAAATAAACCAATTAGAACCGAAAATTAGCAAGTAATTCACGAATTATAGGTGCTGGGCAGCAGCTATAATTGCGTGAGAAAGTGCAAGAAAATGAAGGAAAATGAAAGAAAAAGTGGAAGAGAAAGAAATGGAGAACGCCACTGGTGCAAGTCCCTTCTTGCAGCAGATAAGTTCAATCGCCAGACGCCACTAATTCAGGAGAATTAGATAAGTCTCACCATGGTTTAAGCAACAACCACCAAGCCTCACTCAACTCTCAAAAGAGGAGAAAATTTGGCATAATGCCTTTACTATAAAATGGATGATGTAAATACAAGAGAGGAGGGTCCTATTTATAGGAAAAGTGAGGGAATGGGGCGGCCTCCTTGTGGGAATAAAAGGGAGAAAATAAAAAGATGGGTGCAAACCCATCCTAAGTGGGATTTGAACCCATGACCCCAAGGCGTATGGCTAAGCTAAGTCTTAAGCCAATAAAGCCATACATGTAGCGCCCAAATCAAGGGGAAAAAGAAAGATGAGTAAAATTCTATCCTATGTGGGAATTGAACCCAAGACTCCTAAGCCCCCTAGCAAGGCAACCTACTAACCAATAAACCCATACAATTAGCACCCAACTAGGATGAAATAAAAAGGAAAATAGAAAAATAAAAAGAAAATACAAGAGAGTCCTAATTAAGGGTGGTCCATAGGACAAGGGTCCTATCTAGGGTCAAGGTGTCCTTCTGTAGGGTAGTGACCTTTATTTTGTAGGGTAGTGACCCTTTATTTGTAGGACACTAATTTCTCTAACTCTTCCTTGCTTGAAGCTCAAGCCAAAAGTTGGTGCATTTCCTCTAATGTAGGTCTTGCAGATCCAAGCTTCTAGCAGTGTGTCATCATTCCCTCCCCCTTGAAAAGGATTTGACCTCAAATCTGAAAATTCAAAAAGAAGCCATAAGAATAATGAACTGGCTAGAAGAAGGGGATGGATGACAACAAGAAAGTAAGAAGATACTTCCCTTAGCCCTTGGAGAGTAGAGTTAGAGGTCCTCAAGTTGAACATCTTCCTTGAGCCTAGACAACAAGAAGAAGACCCATAAGTATTATTCCCAAGCAAGCAAAGTGAAGGCTCATAACAGAAATACTTGGGAATCATAAAAATTAGTAAAAGAAATTCATAGAAGATGAACAAGAGGTGTTTGAGATAAGGGTTAGAAAACTCCCTAAATGAAGAATGAACCATCTTGTCCATGTACGCTGTAGAAGGAGATCCTGGATCAAAGACCATTCTCTTGAAGTCCTTCTTTTCAAGCAAAGGGGTTAGTTGGTTAAAACGAAATTTAAACAAGTGATATGCATGTTTTAAACCAACAAAATAATCCACAATATATTGCCAAATGAAAGCGCAATTAAAACTATGTGGTATGAATGTCCTATTTCTTGGAAGTGAGATCACATCATGCTCATTGAACATAAGACACACATCTTGAGTATTATTGTAAAAATCATAGTGCATATGTTCATGCCATGAAGTATTCATGCAAGTTTGTTCACGAGGCATATCCATTCTAGTGCACTTATTCAAGTAATATGACACCTTTTGCATATTATCATATGTATTCATGTAAGGTGAAACATTAAAAGAATCACTTTGAACAAGCACACTATGAAGCATATCATCATGTAAACAAGTTTTCTCATATGTGATAGCTTCATTCAAATTTTTATCCTTTTTACTAACTAGTTCAAGAGCATAATACACATCTTTATATAAAACAATTATTTTGGGTCCAAAATGTGTATGCACATTAAAGATACAAACCAAAGGTGCACGCATATTCCATCCAATTGTGTTATCATGCGATCTAAATTGATCAAAGGATTTGACTAAACATGCATCTCTAGTAAGTTTCATGGTACTCTTAAACTTAATTGATTTTTCTAAACATGCAATAGGTTTCAAGGCATCATCAACATTGTTTATTTCTTTCAAACATATAATGCTTTGAGGCATAGGATTGTGCATAAAAAGAGGCATGCCATGCATAAAGAAAGTTAGTCTAGGATACTCCCTTTCAACCACTTGACTTTTTCTCTTTGCAACACTAGATGTATTTTCCATCAACCTATTCAAATTTAAACTAGAAGAGTTAGCATTTAATTGATCACAAGATAAGTTTGCTTCTTCTTTGTTTTTCTTTTCTTCTATTTGTACTTTTTCTACCTCCTTTTCTTTTTCTCTCTTCAACCTTTCTTCTTCTTCTTCTTCTTTTTCTAATTTTCTTATCTCTTCTATCTCAATTAAGGATTTTGAAAAGAATTTTGAAATTTTATCTTCGATTTCATTTGAAAATCTTTCTATCCTTCTTCCAATTCTATCTTCTCTTGTAACTTTCCTATTTTCTCTTCTTCTCCTTTCCTCTTTTTATGATCTTTTCTTCTAATTTCACTCTCATAATTTCTCCTAAGTTTTCTTTCTTCTTCATATCTTCTCCTTTCATGGTTAGAGTTATCATAACTCCTTTCCTTATCTTCAAATTGATACCTATTTATTTCTCTCCTTTCTTTCTTATACCTTTCATCAATTTTATCATGAGAAGAGTGTCTTCTCACTTCTTTTTCTCTTCTAAATTCTCTCCTATCTTCATCTAGCTCTTTTCTCCACATTCTATATGACATCTTAAATTGATTTTATTTTAAGGGACCTCACCACTCACTAAGTGTTTACACTCAACGGAATGTATCACTCATGTATGTCACTCTTTTTAGGCTTTTTCTATAATGATACTCTCTAGCCTCTTCTACTCGGTTGGAGGTTGATTGAAGTTGCAAAGACCAGATTGAGTCTAAGTCTTAACCCTTACCCAAATAGAAGCGCGCTAACAAAAGAAAAGATCTACCGGAAGAGAATTAGAAATCCTAAGACAAAACATAAGAATTGATATGACAAACAAGAAAAGCTGGCACTCAAACAAGCTTATACACAAGAGCAGACAGCAAAAAGACAAGACGGAAGAAATTGCAAAGAGAATTGTTTTTGGTGATTTTTGAAAAAGAGTTGCCAAAATTGTCGTTTTTAAGAAAAACAGCAAATACAACTCAATTACAGTATACAGGGAAAAGAAACAAAAATTACAGTAAAATTGTCACTATATTATTGGGATATCTCTTTGTTTTGAATTTTCTATTTTTCTGAATTTTTTTTTAATTTTTTTGAATTTTGACTCTTTTTGGGTGTCTTTTGTCTTTTTCTTCGTTTGCACCCTTTTTTTGCTTTTTACACCTCTTTTTCTATTTTTGGCACGTACGTACTCTTATATTTTTTTTGTCTTCTTTTTCTTTTTCTGACTTTTTTTTCCCAACAGAAAATTACAGAAATTTGTACACAATGAAAAGAAAATATATTGAACCTACTGTAATATTTTTGGAATTTTTTGACAGTAAACTGGTCCAAGTGGCCCAGAAAAGCAAAAATAATGAATAAACTGATTTCTAAAAACTGTAAAAACGTGATGGCAACTGATTTTCAAAAATGGCCAAAAAAATTGCTTAGCACTTCCTTGTTGATTATACAAGACCAGTGTGGTCACAGAAACGCGCTTGGTTCAATTTTAAGTTTGGAATTAAATTTGAAGGAAAATCAACAATTAGAATTTGTTGATCTTCTTCCAATACTATGAACCAAAAAAGATCCTATAGGTGAGCGTTTTGCACAATCAAACAGGGAAAGTTCTAGGTAGAGATAGCAGTCAATCCAAATTTGCAATCAGAATGCCAATCAAATAGACATAACAAGAGTAGAATATGAACAAAACATAAGCCCAAAAAATGCGCATAAAATGGCAAAAGAAGAAGAAAATTGCGCAAAATTAAATGACAAGAAAGTAAAGGGGGAAACTGAAATTAAAAGGATGGGGAGGACAAGAATGTAAATGACTGAAATGTAAAGGGGGAAGCGGAAATTAAAAGGATGGGGAGGACTGAAAATTAAATGACTGAAAGTAAAGGGGGAAAGCTGAAATTAAATGGGATGAGAGAAGCGGAAATTAAATGGCGGAAATTAAATGGCGGAAAGTAAAGAGATGATATATGGGGGATGACAATGTAAAGGTGATTGGGAGAAAATGTAGGTGAACGATCTTTGGAAAAATGAAGACAACAATGCCTCCTCTTACCACACTTCACCAACAAACAAGCAATTTATAGCAATTATGTGTAGAAATCACTCAAGAACAAGTATGAGCAATTAAGAGACAATTTATCAAACACCTAGGGGGTGGGAATTAGCGGCCCAAAACAGCCCCCAATCTAGCAAGAATTCACCCAATTCAATCAAGCAAACAAGCACAAAGTAGTAGTAGAAAGGCACCTCGGGCCCGGGAAACAGTCCAAGTCCAAATTACAATGAAAAGAGGGATTGAATTAACTAAATTGAAGCAAAATTCTGCACAAAAGAGGTGCAGCCACACGCTCCAAACAGCCACAAAAACAGCCCCCAATTTGCTCAATCCATCAAGCTCTTGATACCAAATGATGACAGGAATTGCACAGGATCTAGAATTGAGCAAAATAAACCAATTAGAACCGAAAATTAGCAAGTAATTCACGAATTATAGGTGCTGGGCAGCAG
Organism: Sesbania bispinosa; assembly: GCA_026901365.1. Taxonomy (NCBI): domain Eukaryota; kingdom Viridiplantae; phylum Streptophyta; class Magnoliopsida; order Fabales; family Fabaceae; genus Sesbania; species Sesbania bispinosa. The sequence continues at coordinate 490,617 of QLOH01000399.1, forward strand.
CTATAATTGCGTGAGAAAGTGCAAGAAAATGAAGGAAAATGAAAGAAAAAGTGGAAGAGAAAGAAATGGAGAACGCCACTGGTGCAAGTCCCTTCTTGCAGCAGATAAGTTCAATCGCCAGACGCCACTAATTCAGGAGAATTAGATAAGTCTCACCATGGTTTAAGCAACAACCACCAAGCCTCACTCAACTCTCAAAAGAGGAGAAAATTTGGCATAATGCCTTTACTATAAAATGGATGATGTAAATACAAGAGAGGAGGGTCCTATTTATAGGAAAAGTGAGGGAAGGGGGCGGCCTCCTTGTGGGAATAAAAGGGAGAAAATAAAAAGATGGGTGCAAACCCATCCTAAGTGGGATTTGAACCCATGACCCCAAGGCTTATGGCTAAGCTAAGTCTTAAGCCAATAAAGCCATACATGTAGCGCCCAAATCAAGGGGAAAAAGAAAGATGAGTAAAATTCTATCCTATGTGGGAATTGAACCCAAGACTCCTAAGCCCTCTAGCAAGGCAACCTACTAACCAATAAACCCATACAATTAGCACCCAACTAGGATGAAATAAAAAGGAAAATAGAAAAATAAAAAGAAAATACAAGAGAGTCCTAATTAAGGGTGGTCCATAGGACAAGGGTCCTATCTAGGGTCAAGGTGTCCTTCTGTAGGGTAGTGACCTTTATTTTGTAGGGTAGTGACCCTTTATTTGTAGGACACTAATTTCTCTAACTCTTCCTTGCTTGAAGCTCAAGCCAAAAGTTGGTGCATTTCCTCTAATGTAGGTCTTGCAGATCCAAGCTTCTAGCAGTGTGTCATCAGGTTCCTTCCTAGATGGACCCGTGAGCTGAGGGAGTTTGAAAGACTTCATGTTTTGATTATGTCTTTTCATTAGTATGAGATGTATTTAGTTTTCATTGCGAATATGCACACGATATGAAATTATGTATTTAATAATTATATTGTAGCCATTGGTAGTCTTGATGTACGTATTGAGTTTAGGTTTCATATAGTGTTTAAGTAATGTTGGGATGCTTAAGCGTTATACGATGTATGTGTGCAACAATACTTAAAAATGGCGTGAAATAATTTCAGAAACTTGAAAATTTTGCCTCCAACGGGTATTATTCTCGGATCTAGAAATTAGGACGTTATAGTTCACCTACATTCCTCCCCAATCTACTTTACAATTCTTGTTCATCCCCTCTTTAATTATGCTCTTTACATTTCAGTCATCTAATTTCAATTCACCCCCATCCTTATAATTTCTACTCGTTCTCTTTACTTTTCTGCTACTTAAATTCAGTCATCCACATTCTTTTAATTTCAGTTCATCCTCTTTACATTCGGCTCTTTATTTTGCTCAAATTTTTCTTTTTATTTTTTTCATTTTATGCGCTATTTTTGGCTATATTTTGTTCAAATTTTCTGCCTCTATTGTGTCTGTTTTCTTGCCAATCTGATTGCAAATTTGAATTATACGCTAGAAAATCCTTAGGAGATGTGTGGCTGATCACGTAAAACACATAATTTTAGGCTTAATAATGCTTGGGAAATCAGAAGAAAAATCATCATGTTCATGGTGAAGTTTCCAATCATTTTTTGAGTTTAATCCATAAAATTAACCAAGCGCGTTTGTTTAATTGTTTGACCACTTGATTGTTAATCAAAGGAAATGTTATGCTTTTAGTAGAAATTTGATTCAAGTTGCCAACAAAATTTTTCAAGCCAATTTTTAGAATTTTGGAACTAAGCTCAATTTGGCCAATTTGGAAAAATCATTTTTGGTCCAAATTCTAGGGGAGATACATGTAATTTTTTTAGAATACGGATTTATTTTCAATTTCTGTAATATTTTAGTTGGGGAAAAAAACAAATTAAAAAAACAAAAGTCAAAAGAAAGAAAAGAAAAAAAGAAAAAGTCAAAGAAGAAAAAATATGTGTAGAGGAAAAGTAATCCTCGCCATTTAATAAACAAATTGAAGTGATAAAGAAAGTGCCCAACATTCATCCCTTTCTATTGTAATTTCAATTTGCTTGTATCATCTTTCTTTTAGTTGTAATTTGTAGTTTTATAAAAATTTGGAAACTTTTGGTAACTTTACCAATTGAATTAAAATATATATATCATAAACATTCTCTTTGCAATTCTCTGTTTTGTTTGTCTTCTTTCAATTCTATTATTGTGTATAAGCTTTATTTAAGCCAGCTTTCTTGTTTGTCTTAGTGCAATCTTAGTTTTGTCTTAGGCAACTAATAACTTTCCTTACATAACTTTCTTTTTGCTCGTTGGTTTCTAGCTTGTGTTTTTGGGTTAAGTCTCATTGTTTAGTTTTTTTAAGCCTAATCAAACCTTATTTGAGTAGAAGAGGCAAGAGTGCAAATTATAGAAAAAGCCAAAAAAAAGTTACATACACGGGTGAATACATCTTTGAGCGTAAACACTTAGTGAGTGGAAAGGTCCTAAAAACTTACAACTAAAATCAATTTAGGCGAAATTGAAGGAAGAAGGGAAGAGGATATGTAGTAATGATGATAAGGAAAACCTTAGAAATACAATGGGTGGGGAAGAAAGTCAAAGGGAAAACCTTTTTCACACTAGGTGCCATATTGAAGGGAAGGTTTGTATAGTGATTGTAGATGGAGGTAGTAGTAGCAACATAACAAGCCTAAGGTTAGTTGACAAACTAAACCTACCAACTACCCCACATCCAAAAGCTTATACACTTCAATGGGTGAGTGAAGAAGAAAAAGAAGTAGTGGTGAATAGGCAAGTAAGAATTAAGTTTAGAAATGGGAAATATGAAGATGAGTTAACATTTGATGTTGCACCCTTAGAAACTTTACATATCCTTTTAAGAAGACCATGGCAATTTGAGTGAAGGCTAAAACATGATGGTTTCTCAAACATCCTTAAGTTCCACCACAATGAAAAGAAACAAATACTTATGCCTATGTCCCTTAGGGAAGTAGAAGAAGATCAAGCAAAAATTAGAAAACTAATAGAGAGAAAGGGAAGAGAAAATCAAGAGAGAAAAGGTACAACCAGAAGAAACGGTTAAGGAAGATTTAAGGGAAGAAAGGAAACAGGAATAAGTTGAAAATTTTAAGAAAATTTTGATAGAAAAAGGAAAAGAAGTAGAAAATATAGAAAGAGTCGCCCAAAAGGAGAAAAAGTTTGAAGGAAAAAAACAATAAAAAGCAAAAAAAAATTGAAAAGCAACCTACTTTATTTTGTAAACACTTGGATGCAAACCCTTTATGTGAAAACTTGAATAGGTTGAAGGCAAATGAATATACAACGATAAGGGATAAAAGAGCACTCAGCCAATTATCCTGGTTCACTCACACCACCTGTGAGCTACCTCTAGTCCCCGTGCTAACAAGCTACTAGATTTCATCTTAATCTCAAAGATTACAAGTATTCTTTTGTTCACCAAGCCTCTTCAAGCTCTACACAACAAGTATTATTTGTCCTACCAAGCCACTTCTAGCTCTAACAAAAAGTATTTGTTTACAAAGAAATTTGAACTTAGAACACAAGTTCTTCGTTCAGGGTGTACAAGAAATAATAGAGATCTAACTCTGGATATGAAATTTGATTGTACAAGAGAATTTACAACAAGTAAATCCTCAAAAGATTTTTACAGAGTTATGCGAAGCTTGGGCTTATGAAAAATTTCAATTTACTTGTGGCAGCAACGATTCTTTATTTAGCTTCAGAAGACTTGTGATATTTATAGGATTCATTCAGTTTAAAGAATGTCGTTGAGAAGTCCGTTTTGAGATAGCATTAAATGTGTTTAATCCCATTGTGACACAACTATTGTTACTGTACTAGGTTGCAGTACTGCTCTAACTTTTGCGACTGCTGCAGAGCAACATTTCTCCTTCTGTGCTTCCATATTGAAATGTAGCCAAAAAAAGTTGCCTTTTATCTTGCTTTTATGATGTATTGAGGTTGCGTGTAATTCTAGTACTGCCTTTGACTTTCCACTTTAGATGCCCTTATACTTCAGACAGACTTTGTCTTCAGATGGGAACCATTGTCTGAACCTTTCTTACTTCAGACAGGTCCTTGATCTTCAGAACTTGACCAATCTTCAGATCCTAGCTTGACTTCAGACATAATTTTCTTTAGAAGACATTTGAAATAACAGAACTTTGAAAATATTAAGCATAAAGTTTTGAGTTTAGTTAAGTTTATAATCATCAAAACTAAGTGTTGGGGTGTCTTATACTTTTACGTCTAAAGACTCAACACTTGGTCCATTTGTGGAATTTATTTCCTAAGCCTTCTACATGACCACCTACTTTTGTTACTTGCAAGGGAGGGCTTCAAAAGAATAGTCTTTGGTCCAGGATCAAATTCTACAAATTAAATACATGGACAAGATGGTTCCAACTTCAAATAGCCGTGGAAAACATGCAAAGGAAGGACATTTCAAGCTTTATGATTTTAAGGGAAGTCACTACTTAACTTCTAAAACTTTGTCATCCATCTTATCTTTCTAGTCCTCATCTACTTTTGGTTGATCTCTAAGCTAACCCATCGCATTCTCGCTTCAATTATAGATCCGTACTTCTAGCTGCTATCAAGTATCAAAGTTTCCACCCTAGATTGATCCTCTACTATTGGTTTAGTTGACTGTCCCTTAGGAATCGAGGTATTCAAATCAATTGGAGTAGAAGATCCTTCATTGGCCTTCTGACGTTCTTCAAATTTTCTTCAGACACTCATTTGAACCTCTTCGGACTGTCTAAAATGCATTCCATGTGGTGCTTCTTCAGACTATTTGATTTGGGATATTGTTTGAAGATCCTCTTCTGTGTTTTTCAGTAGTGTCTTTACCACCTTCTTTTTCTTGGGTCGTTCCTTCTCATCCAACTGCTTCTATTGTCAAATTCTTCTCTCCTTGTATCTCTTTGAAGTTTATTCTCCAGGATATCAATAGAAGATCTTCTAGTGATGGTTGCCTTCTGGTTTGCAATCTCTATAATCAAAGACTTCTCAGGTGAAGGAGGAATCACCTGTATCTTAATCTGCATGATATTTGAAATAGTGAAGTAAGTAGGGTCCTTGTGTAGTTCCTTTTTATGCACATGAACCTTGAAGTGGAGAAGAATCTTCTGGATAAATATGTTGTAGGGAAAATTGCTTGTAAAATCATGTAGTTTCTTCACCATGTGGGAGACAACAAGCTTGAGTAGGCACTACAACAAATCAGTGATTTAGATACGAACAGGTAGCGTCAGCCAGGCCGACACAAGGCCGACGCTAACATTGAATTTTATTTTTTTTACATTTTTTTATGTAGTGTCGGCTATGGTAAAATTAACTTTTTTAAATTTTTTTATTTGGTGTCGGCCTGGCCGATGCTAAAGGTTAAAAAAAATTATTTAGCGTCGGCCTTCGTAAAGTCAATGTCGGTCTGGCCGACGCTAATTTCTTGTTTTTTTCACTATGTATATAATATTTTGCACTATGTATTTCAAGAAACAAACTTAGCATAACAGTAACGCTCCTTCTTGGTATCATATAGGTTATGGGTTCGTTTCTCACAATTGATAAGTCTAGGAAGAAAGATTTTTTTTAAAAAAAAATTTACTAGTGACGGTCAGGCCGACGCTACATAGTGTCGATCGTAAAATGTCGTCGCCACTGCATTAACGATAAGGCTTTTAGCGACGACTGGTGGGTCGTCGCTAGGTTGTCACTAATTATGAAATAGCGACAGTTTTTCTCCTGTAGCGATGACCAAAACGCTTTTGGCCGTCACTAAAAATCGTTTTTCTTGTAGTGAGTTTTGCCTTCTCCTTGTTCAGTAGGTGGATTTGGCCGAACCTTTCCATTTCAAAAACATGATGCTTGTCGTCCACTTTAGGGATGATGGTGCACCCTAGAATGGAAAGCAGGATCCTTGCCTTGTCTGACATCTTGGAGGCTTTAAACTGAGGAGGTTTCTCCTCTCCATACAACAACCTATGGAATCTGTGAGGGCCTCTATTGTCCTTCTCCCAATCAGAATAAAAGACATTGCCTTCACTCTTCGCACCAGTGACTTTAGAGATGATCATCCACAAAGACATCAACTCCCATCACTTTGCTTGTGATGGATTTGTAAGTGTGAACACCCTTATTTAACCAATTTTTAAATAATAAAAATAATTAGATTAGAAAATATTGGAAAATAAATAAAAATATAATAATATATTTTGACCAGGCTCTTTATAAAAAAAATGAGAGTGTGAGAAAATAAAAGTGAGGTCCAAAAGCAATGGCCCATCAATATTGGGTGACTTAGTTGTATTCATATTTATGATATGCACCCAATTTATAGCACCGGGTGATTGGGGCATTTATGGTAAGTTTTCATCATGATTGTTTTAAAGGAAAAGCTAATTGGTTTCCTTTTTATTTTCAATCAACATGTGTGTAAGCATGATGAGGTTAAAGCAAAGACAACTTACAATCACAATAAAGAGGGTAATTGTGCATCCTTTTATTTTGGGATACAATCTGAGTGAAGAAAAAGAGAGATTATTTAAGCATACAATATGATTGAAGAAAATGAGGGATTACGGGAAATCCATTTTGAGGATACATTCTGATTGAAGAAAAGGAGAAATTATTCGCAATTAATTTATTTTAGGATACAACCTGATTGGATAAAAAGAGAAGTTTTTGGCAATCATTGGAATCAGCAACCAAAAGGCAAAGGAGAATAATTTCATTATAAAAGAGAGAAGCGGAAAAAAAGGAGGGAAGAACTAAACCAAATTCGAAATTGAGAACCTAGAGCAGAGGACGAGTGAAAAAAGAAGGAACAGTGAGAAGCAAAGAAGTGAAGAAAAAAAGGAAGCAAGATTGTGTGTTGACAGCTAGTGTTCAACCTTCAAGAGAGCTCGTAGAAGCCAAAGATGTGGTACGACAATCTTGCATAAAGCCGGGTTAGGATTCTTAAATAGTTTTTGTGATTTGCCTTTCTTTCTTCCTTTTGAAATAAGTGCTGAATTTAAATTTGTTGTAATATTCAATGTAGTGGTTTTTGTTTTCTTCATTGTGATATTTATGAAAAAGAGTGATATGATTGGATGCTCTTTTTTGAATTGGAGTCATAATTTTGTCTCTAATCATATTATTGCTGGAATATTAAATTTTATCTAACATTGAGTGCGTATGAATTTCATTTTTTACTACGTTTCTTCTACGAGTAAATTGTCTGAGTCGACCTCAAAACCTCATGGTGGCATTCTTCGTTTTAAAAAAAAACTTTTAAGATTTAGAATTAATTATATTGTTATATTTTTAATATTATGGAATTAATGTTATAATTTTTAGGTAAATAATCTTGTTTCATAATGTAAATATTTTGAATTATCATTATTAAAAAGTAAAATAAAATGGGAATTGATTTAACTTTAGCCGTTAAGTCATTTATTTTTTTCTTTAGTTTATTTTGTAAATATTTTAAAATGGTGTATGGATTATAATTAAAAAAGGGTAATATAAATATTTTAACTTTGCAAAACCAAATTCAGGGTAACCAGGTTTTTAAAGCAGACGTGTAAGGGGTGTTGTGGGGTTTAATCTCAATACATCCCCAGGCGTAATCCATTCCCGGACTCAAATAAATTTCCAAAGATTCAATCTTTAGGGTTTCCAATTTTCCCTAATTAAACAAAATTAGCGGCGACTCCCATTTTTAATATTTAATTGATTTTTTGGGTCGTTATAGTTAGCCTTGTCAACATTTACCACCACCTTAGCATTCTTCCAGAATTCCAAGACACCTAGTTCAGATCATTGACAATCAACGTACAGTTTGCAAAAGAAGACCATCCTGGTCCATCTAACTCAGGTGTTAGGCCAACACCACCCTCAACCATGTTTGAGAGATTCACAACCTTGTTCTTGACAATGTTTCATCTAGTAGATTTCTTCTCAGATGCCATTGCTGAGAACTTGAAGAATGAAGGTAGAAGGTTGAAGGCACAAAGAATGCAAAGAAAACATGAGCTCGAATGAAGGCAAAGATGCAAAAATGAAATCGTAGCCCTAACTGGTTTCTCTTTCATCTTATATAGGTTTGCTTCATAATGATGACGGTTACAAAGTCGTGCGCAAACATCGGGTAACATGTAGAAGTTGCATATACCAGTTTTGAATTTTTGGAGAGCAACTGTCTCAAAGAGCCACGTCATTAGATGATAAAGCAAGTTCAGACAGTCATGTTTTCAAACAGTCATGCATTTTGAGATAGTTCATTTTTCAGATAAAGCATGGATATTCAGATGACATCTTATGAACTTAAATCTATCTTCTGAAAGAGGTTTTGTGAATATATCATCCCATTGACGCTCTGTTTCAATGAACTGAATATCAAAAATACCTTTCTGAACATAATCTCTAATGAAATGATGTTTAACCTCTATATGTTTTGCCTTAGAATGTTGTATGAGATTTTTAAAAAGATTAATTGTACTTGTATTATCACACATAACAGGTATGCAATGCTCATGCATGTTAAAAATCCTTAAGTTGATACTTTATCCATAGCAGCTGTGAACAACAGCTTGCACCAACAATATACTCAGCGTCAATAGTTGAGAGAGTGCAATTGTGCTTTGCCTTTTGCTGGACCAACTAATCATGTCACAACCAATGAAGTGACACCCACCACTGGTGATTTTTCTTTCAATTTTGTCCCCAACAAAATCAACATCACAAAATCCCACTAACCCGAAATCCTTACTCTTCTTATAGCATAAACCAAGATTAGTAGTTCCACATAGATATCTGAAAATTCCCTTAATGACTTTCAGATGAGAAACTCTTTGATCTGATCGAAATCTTGCACATACACACTGAACATAATGTCAGGTCTGCTTGTTGTAAGACAATGTAGTGATCCAATTATACCTCCAAAAAGTTTAATCAACTAGTTCACCTAATTCTTCATCTTTACTTAGGATAGTTGATGAATGCATAGGATTTCCCATTGGCTTGTCATCCCTCATATTGAACCTCTTTAGCATTTTCTTTGTATATTTCTCTTGATGGATCCATATACAATTTGACTCTTGCTTAATTTGAAGTCCAAGAAAGAATTTGAGCTCTCCCATCATGCTCATCTCAAATTCTGACTACATCGGCTTAGAAAATTCCTTGCACAAATTAAGAAGGATTAGTTGAACCAAAAATAATGTCATCAACATATATATAGACAAGAATAAAGTCTTTGTTAGATTATTTTCTAAAGAGAGCTGTGTATATATTTCCTCTTTCAAAACCATTTTTTATAAGAAAACTACTCAATCTGTCATACCAAGCTCTTGGGATTTTTTTCAGACCATAAAGAGTTTTCTTAAGTTTGAAAACATGTTCAGGAAATGCAACATCTTCAATGATTCCATTAAGGAAAGCATTTTTCACATCCATTTGATATAGTTTGATATCATTTTGTGCAACATAAGATAATAAAATTCTAATCGGATCTAGTTGGATAAAAGTGGGGTTGGAGTAAATGCTTTTTCAAATATCAATAATTGCTCTATATTTTGTGTTTATTTAAAAAGATTAAGGGTATAATTGGAAATAAAAATGGACACCAAACCCCATATACCCTTAATATAATACTACCTCTAGTCTTATTTATAAGAAACATATGACTAAAATCATTAAACCTAAGGAGATGCTTTAGAACATATTAATAGTAATTAATAATGTAAAAAATTAAGTCTTTTTTCCACAAAATGCCCTTAGTTTTAAATGATTGAATCGGTTGGTACCTTGTTAACTACTCATAATAAATTAAAGATATATAAGGCATATTTAACAATTAATACAATGAAAATTAGTACTATATTTCTTATATAGAGGATTTTTTTTCTTATATATGGGACTTATATTTCTTATATAGAGGGTTTTTTTCTTATATATTTCTTATTAAAGATATATATAGGACACATGAGGTAGTAGTATAGATTATTTTATTTTATTAATAAAATAAAGGCTTAATTGCACTTTTGATCCCCCTATTTTTTTGCTCGAATTTAGTCCCTTAATTTTTAATTTGTAACAATTGTGACCAACTGTTAAGCCTCCATCCAATTACTAACGGAAAAATCTGACGTGGCACCCAAAGTCTGACCTGGATTATTTTAGTTATTAAAATAAATTAATTAAAGTATAATTATTTTTATTATACGTAAAAGCTGATAGTTAAAAAGCGTTATAATAAATCAAAGTAAATTAGAAAAAACCATCGTATAAGCAAATAGGTTTTACTGAAGGTAATACGTAGAGTTTTTCACTGGGTAAACAAAAAAGGGATTGTGCAGGGCAACCATTGTCAAGCTTTCACTATTGCATCATGCATCCAAAGGCCAGCAGCGGGACGTCTGTCCCTGTGGAGCGTTACGATCGAAGCGACCCACGATATTGGGGAGGTTCAAAACTACCAGATAACTACTCCTTCAGGTATGGTCCTTAATCCTTGTTTTTGGTTATTGTTTTGTGTGGAATATTTTGAGATTCGATGGTGGTGGGTGTCCAATCCGTTTCCAAGCATGTGGGTCCTGGGTGTGTTCAGATTTTCAAAGCGAGTGGTCCCTACTGTTTCAATATTAAATGGGTCTTAGGGTTTATTATATTTTCCTGTTTTGTTTGATTTTGTTTGTAGGCCATCTGACAATAAAGAGATAAAATTACGAATACACCATGGGGGGTGTTTGTGGGTAACACTGTTGAGCTATATCTGAGGGGGTATGTTGAGGAAACAAACTGGGGTTGGGATATAGATGAGATTTCATACATTGAAATCACTAAATTGGTAAAAAGCCTCGAGTATGCAGCATTCAAATCCTTATGGTACAGACAACCGGAGTATGAAATCTCTAATGGGTTGAGGCCTCTGAACTGTGATGCGGATGTGTTGAGGTTTGCTTGTGATATAGAAAATGCCTCTATTGTTGACTTGTGCGTGGATCATCTGGTTGATATACCTGTTTTTAGTGAAGGTAGGAGGGATGGGGTTCGGGCAAAGGAAGTTGAAGTGGTTAATGTTGATATTTTGGAAGGTAGCTCTACTGGTGTTGAAGACTATCTTGCTGAATCTGGAGATGATCACTCAGATAATGTGTTTTTTGCACATGAAACTGATGAAGAGGATTCTGATTACATTATGGATCCAACTGGTCATGGTGAGAGTGATTCTGACATTTCTTTGGATGGCAATGATTTTGATGAGAACTGTAGAGCTGTCAATGTGAGCCAACCCGGCTCACCCGGGTTGGCTCACCATGGGTTAGGGTAAAAGTGAGCCAAGTCGGGTTGGCTCACTTTTCTGGTGAGCTGAAAAAATACCAACCCGGCTCGACCCACCGCGGGTTGGTGAGTTAAGCGGGTTGGCTCACTTAACTTAAAAAATTATAAAAATAATAAAAAAAGTCAAAAAAATTAGAAAAAAATATAAAAAATTATAAAAATTAAATAAAAATTAAAAAGTGAGCCAACCCACCTCAACCTCGCTCGAACCCACCTTGGCTCGCGAGTTAAGTGGGTTGACCCACTTTTGACCCGCGAAAAATGTGAGCCTATATTTTACCAACCCAACCCACCGGTGAGCCGGGTTGGGCCGGGTTGGCTCACCGAGCTCAACCCAAATTGACAGCCCTAGAACTGGGAGTGGACTTCTATATTGCCACCTGAGACACTTAATGTTGGAAACATTCCTCGAGGTGAACCTGTATTTGTTGATACACTGCATGGTGTGGGTGACAGTGGTCAAGGAAGCAATGTTAGGGCTGCCACTACTTCAAGGAATCAACAACGAACTGATGCAAATGGTTTTGAAGAAGAAGATAGGGATTCAGATGTCCTTCAAAGTCCAACAAATACTGATGATGAAGATCACCCTACAAGGATGTTCCCCAAGTTCAAGATGCTTGAAGATGGTAGGAGGGTGCAATTTCAAGTTGGACTTATTTTCAATTCCTAGGATTTAATAAGGAAGCTATGAAGGAGTATGCAATGGTCAACAAGAAGAACTTGTACATGGCAAAGAATGACAAAAGAAGAGTGGTGATTAAATGTAGTGAAGGTTGTCCATTTTATTTGAGGCTTAGTAAGTCAAGTTTTCATGATACTTTCCAGGTTGTAAGTCTAAATGATGAACACACATGCCACAGAACAACTAAGAACAAACAAGCCAAGCCAACGTGGTTGGCGAAGAAATTCATGAGTATCTTGAGCCATACCCTAGAGATGAAGACCAGAGGATTAGTTGCTGAATTAGCTTTAGAAAAATGGGGAGTTAAGCTTTCAAGACATCAAGCCTTTAGGGCCAAAAGAAAGGCATTAGAGATGATTCAGGGTGCTTGTGATGAGCAATACTTTCACTTAAGAAGTTTTGTAGAAGAATTGAGAAGAAGTAACCCCAATAGCACAATAATAATAAAATGTGGAGTTGGACCAAAGGGGCCTGTGTTTGAAAGGTTGTATGTCTGTTTTGAGGTGTGCAAATCTTCTTTTGTGTCTACTTGTAGACCGTTAATAGGGTTAGATGGCTGTTTTTTTGAAGGGATGTATGGAGGACAATTATTGGCTGCTGTTGGGAAAGATGGTAATAATCAAATGCTACCTGTTGCATTTGCTGTGGTAGAGGCTGAAACAAAAGACTCTTGGACTTGGTTTGTGGATCTTTTGATGCAAGATTTGGTTGGTGTTTTGGACCAAAAGTTTGCCTTTATATCTGATCAACAAAAGGTAATCTTCTTTGTACCCTTCTAAGTTCTTTCATACTTTAGAATTCATTAACATTATATTCTAATTCATTTTGCAGGGTTTGGTCCCCACCTCACAGAACACCAATTATCAGCCAAGACAACAATATGGCAGACACCATAAATCTTTCTCTCTTCTTCTTTTCTTCCAACTTCCTCAGCAAAGCTTTAACCACCTTCCTCTCCCGCTCATTCCACTCTATGTCATATCACTCAAAATAGTTGCACCCCCTCTTTCCATCAATCTATAAAGTTCACCAGAATGAATCATCAACAGGGGAATAAGAGAAAAGGGGAGTTAAGACAACAACTACGACCTACCTTGAAGCGTCCATAACCCCAAAATCGCCGCCATGGGTTCTCAACTGTCCACGAAGTCACCAATGACGCTTCAAGTTCACAATCACAACACCTTTTCTTCCTTCACATTCTTGACGACGTTGCAGACGTAGCTTCTGTCATCACACTTCCTCCACCACCTTCATTCCCACAACCCATCGATTCTATGGTTCACAGTTACACAATGTAGAGAACAAACAAAACTGAGAACCCTAACCTACAAACCTGAGAAATTGCAGAAACAAAATTATTTAACGTTGTTTTTAAAAATTATTTATATAGTTTATTATTAAATTTAAATTATGGGCCCGCATTATAACTAAAATAATCCATGTGAGATTTTGGGTGCCACATCAGATTTTTACGTTAGTAATTGGATGGAGACTTGACGGTTAGTCACAATTGTTACAAATTAAAAATTAAGGGATTAAATTCGAGAAAAAAGTAGGGAGACCAAAATCGCCCAAACACTATACTTGGGGAACCAAAAGTGCAATTAAGCATAAAATAAAACCCTCTTATTATTTAGGCAAGCTATAAGCTAGACCCTCCCTCAAGCAAGGAAGCTAGAGAGTACCGCACTCAATTTCGGGGTTCAGCATACACCAAGGCAACAGCCTTCTTTCGGTAAGTCAGTCACGCATTTTCTCTCTCGAAACCCAAATGCTTCTCATTCTGTTCTCTTTCTCATAATCTCTTTGGGTTTATGTTGTTTTGTCACAGTGATTTCATAAACTCGAATCCAACATGTTTCTCACAAGGTGAACCCCAATTTTCTTTTTCTTCTTAAAAATTGCATCTTTGAACTTGATTTCCGCTTCCTATTATCTAATTGATTAATGGGTGTGTCTCTTTTTTTGCGTATGGGAAAAAGGACTGAGTATGATAGAGGAGTCAACACCTTTTCTCCCGAGGGCCGTTTGTTTCAAGTTGAATATGCAATCGAAGCCATCAAGGTATTGCTTTTCATGCCTTGTACAAAATGAGAATGTTTTAGCGCTTTTGAGGTGCTGTTTTGGTAATAATGGAACTGGGGCAATTTTTTTTAGAACAGATAGTTTAATGTGTTTGTGTTCATAAATGGATTTTGATGGAATTGCAGCTGGGTTCAACTGCAATTGGGTTGAAGACAAAAGAGGGTGTTGTCCTTGCAGTTGAAAAGCGTATCACTTCACCCCTTCTGGTTTGGCTTTGTTCTGTTTATTTACTTTTGAATTACTTTAGTCTGAATTTGATCACATTGCCATGGCACTTACATGCAGAAATATGCTATTAGATGATGTTAATTAAGGGAAATGCATATGAAAAATATTGATTGTTGAGACTTAAGATGGTTTGAACTTTGTGGGAGTGGGGATATGCTATTAGATTATGTTAGGGGAATGCATATGCAAAATATCTAGTGTTGAGACTTGAGACAGACATGCTTTGTATAATTTTAATTGTGGGGGCTGGGATTCTGTTGGTTTTGCATGTACTTATAGTCATATACCTTGAAAATACATGCTGTTAACCTCAGTCTTCTTTTTTTTCTTTCCATCCTTCATTTTCTTTTAATCTTTAGGGAAAAGAGATTTATGTATTCTGGAGGGGTTACAGGCTTATAGATAGTTTGTTCATAATTATTATAGATTCTAATTCTAAACGAAATAAATCTCTAATGTGCACTTTGATTTACTTCCTTGCATACAATTTCTTTTATATTGATTTGCTTAAAACTTCAGGAGCCTAGCAGCGTGGAGAAAATTATGGAAGTTGATGAGCATATAGGTTGTGCAATGAGTGGATTGATTGCTGATGCCCGAACTCTTGTAGAGCATGCACGAGTGGAAACTCAGGTATTGCTAATCTTTTAGGATATAGTAGGTAGTTCACTAGCTAATGACTGATATATAAATTGCCTTTTGGTTTATTCACAGAATCATAGGTTCTCATATGGTGAACCCATGACTGTAGAGTCCACAACCCAGGCTCTTTGTGATCTAGCCTTGCGATTTGGTGAAGGTGATGAAGAATCCATGGTAAAGAACTACATAGCTTTATTATTCACAATTTCACATCAACTTTTGTTTTCATGTTTATACTTTATAGCGCTATAATGGTATTTATAAGCCTAACAATTTATAAACAGTTCTTGCTAGGTTATTTCATAGGTACTTATTTACTAGGGATTAGGGAAAAAAAATTGTTGGCTGTATTTGTTTTTATTTATTTTGTAAAGTTCATTTAATTGAGAGCTTATACTCATACAATTATGGCTGGGTTGGTTGGATAAATTGAGTGTATAATCTGTGTTTTTTAATTATATGTTGAAGTGGTATTTTTAATGTTTGTAATAAGCTGAAGTAGTAATTTAGGTCATGTTTGGGCACCCACGAAAGGTATATTGAGTATTTATTGGGAGCCAAATATATGTTCAAAATAATTTACTAAATACAGACTTGGACTTTAGCCATGTAAAATTTAAAGGTCCAAATTTCTGCAAGAAAAATAATATATAAACAAATATATTATACATTAAGAGATACGAATGCTCTCTGTGGTTGAGGCAGATAGAAAAATCAAGCGATTCTAAGAAGATGAGAGGCAGATTATTAATGACATGAGTGAAAGTCTTAAAAATGGATATGGTTGCAGAAAGATTAGAAAAGGGCGAGAATGCTGGACAAAAATGAATGGCAGAATAGGACAAGAGAATTTAGGGGGAGGCATTCAAATATTGCTTTTCATACATTAACTAGGAATCACCAACTCTGTTGGCTGTTGTGTCTTGATGTCGGACACATGTCTGACGCTAACACTTTCGCCATTCCTTGCCAAGTTTCTGGTTTTATCGGCTCAAGTAGGGCATCAAACATGACTCAGACATGTCTAGGACACTTAGCTAACGCTCCTATGTGGTTGGAATAAAAAACAGAAAATAAGCTGAAAATCTTGATTCTCAATTTAGATATTTTATAATGATGCTCATCTAATTTTATTTGATTTGACACACGCATGTGTACACACTACACACACATATATTATAGTGTCCCAGACTCCCAGTGTCTTATATTTTTTTGGACATTGCTAGTGTCCATGTGTCTGGTGTGTGTCTTTACTCCATGGCGCATTAATATAGTAGTGTGTTTGAGATTATATCTTCTGAATTTACAAGAAGTTACATATTGCATCTTGGTGAATGTTGATTGGAGATCTAAAAGTAGTGTTAGTATCACTTTAGATTTTTGGATACACAAATCTCAACTTTTTCTTTTAAGTAGGCTGTATTTCTATTTAAATGCCTGATTCCTCTTGCATGGTGCTGTTGGGACAGACTTGTTATGTTGTATGGGCCAATTATCTCTTTCTTTTACACAAATTGCTAAATGGTGGTGGTGCTAAGCAGGATTCCGTGGTTGCCTGAAAGATTTAAACCTTGAAAATATCAGTCTAAGTAAAACATGTAGGATTTCATTGCTGGCCATTTGTCATTATGCATGCATTTTAACTTTTGGTATTTCATTTCCTTTTGGCAGTCTAGACCATTTGGAGTGTCTCTCCTCATTGCTGGCCATGATGAGAATGGACCCAGTTTGTAAGTATCTGTTTTCTTTTCAATATGCAGTGGCTACTTATGGGCTGTATGTCTATCTAGAGTGTTATCTATTTTTAATTCAATTTTCATTATGGTTAAAACGAACAGTTAAATGGCTATGGCACTATGCATGGAAATATTTTATGAGAGTGAGGCAGATAGTTATCTCCTGTTTATGTGGGGATTATGATGTGAAAACTGCTATTTTCCTTTCAGAATGCCTTTCTAAACAGTATATGTGCTAAAAACTTCGTTGAGGTATCTTTGGAGCTATTTCAGCTCTTGATTCCTTAATCTACCATCTTTTTATCTTGGCCATTCTTTCTTTGTTCAACTTTCCTACTTGTAGGAAGTAGGAACCTCGGCATACTCCCTTGGCCCACCATGACATTCTATGGATTCCTTGAAGAATCATTTACGATATGAGGGAGTTTAGATATTTGTTTTTTCTTTTTTCATGGCTCAGGTTTCATGCCTCAAGTTTCATGCATTATTTTGGTGGATATATAAATTATAAAGGAATCATAGTGGAGCTCTGCTTGTATTTTGCTTCATATTTTTTGGTTAACAAAATAAAGGCACTGGATTAAATCAGATTAAAGGAGGCCACCCTAATTGAAAAACTCTACATTTCTAAGTTAATATATCAGTAAAATTTTGAAAAATATTGCAAGCTTCATTGCTTTAGGCTTGATTGATTGAATGATATGTCAATTGTTTCAAAGTTATGATCCATCAGTCAGAGATTTTTCTTCCCTCTTGTTTGATATCTGCATTCACCAGTTTGTCTTAGTGAAATTCAAACAATTTAGCTTTTATCTTTTGTTATTAATCATGTACTAAATTGTAAGTTCAAGACCATAATTGCTTGTGGCACAACTGGAACAGCTAGCAAATTTTTTTTATAGTCAACTGGAACCAGTGACTTGAGTCTACATCCTTACTCCGTGACTTGAGTCCGCAACTGGAACCAGTGACCACTTGTCACAAGGCAGCAGCTTGTCATTGTTATGAAGAAGAAAAGAATGTAGTTCTTCATTTTTGTTCATTTAAAAAAGGGGTGTTCATTGGTAGCATCAAACTCATTGACGGGCATTATTGAATAATTAATAGTGTGGTGTACAGGGTTTGGGGAGCATTGGTCAAATTGTATTAGAGGGTGTCTTTTGTTGGTGACTTTTCAGTGATTGTAAATGGTGATCCTAAATCTTGGTTCAAGGGCAAAAGACAGGGGAGGGGGGGGTTAGGAAAGGGGACTTCTTTCTCCTTTCTTTTTTACTTCTGGTGTTGCTGTTCTTAAATGGATGCTTTCACGAGACCCTGGCTTGAGTGAAGTATGATTAATGTTTTTTAGTGGGATCTGCACAAGTGCAGGTTTCTCATTTGCCATTTATAGATGGCACTATTTCTTTGTAGTTTGTAGCCAGAAGATAAGGATGTGTTCTTGGATGTCTTGATCATTTTGGAAGTTTGGGAACATTTCTATTACAATCATTAATCTTCATATAAGAGACTTTGAGAGTTTAATGTGGAGCATGTTGCCCTAGTTATTTTAGCTACTTTGTCTGACTGAAGTCCTACATTGGCTTTTGGGGACTGTTGTTCAAAATTTTTCTTTAGATTCAGTAATGGGAAAGTGGCTTATTTTTCTTGTGAAATCGTATTCTTTCTTTCTTGTTCATGTTCTTCTTTTTATTCAATATTATTTTTACAGATCTATAATCTGTTAACCATGTCTTCAGAGTGGCTATGAGCAACCAACTAACCACATATTTGAGTTACCAAAAATTCATTGTGTAATTTTTACTCGTTTTTTATGGTCTATGGAGGATAATCAGTTATCCCTTTTTCTTTTCTGTTAACTTTATTTTCCTGAAAGGAACTGTATGGTTCAGCTTGATGCCTCCTTGTTTTACCATTGGCTTGTGTTGTAACTAGAAGATTTTTAGGCTTTTTTTAATGGGGTTTAGCTTTCAACACTTTTGAGTTCAACTCTCAGCAAAATATATATTGGCTTTTATAGTGTTACCTGAAAACCTTTCAGTTTCTCCATCAAAACCAATTCATTGTTGGACCTTAACATTTTTCTTATTAGTGCACCTTACATAATGGAAAAAGTAAGGAGGCAGTTATGTACTCATCTTTATAAAGGCTCCATCTAAACAATTTTCGTAATTTCATATTCTTGCATGTCATAGTACCTTACCATTATGTACCTCACCCTGAAAATGTCTGATTTTCAGGTACTACACCGATCCATCTGGCACATTTTGGCAATGCAATGCAAAAGCTATTGGTTCAGGGTCAGAAGGTGCAGACAGTTCTCTGCAGGAACAATACAACAAGGTACACATCCTCTTTACCCTCCTAAGTATACCTTAATTGCTTATTTGGCATTACTCCATTTACATTTCTACGCGCATAATGATTTTAATCCACTTTATGTCCATTAAGTTACGAGGCTGTGTTTTAAGTCTGAAAAACATTAAACTGGTCAAATGTTTATAATGTCAAATTAATGTTCACTATTCACACTCAAAATTAACAAGTTCTTCAAATGTTGCTTTGAAGGATTATCTGACACTAAACATCATCCAAATATGACTTGAAAAATTGGGTCTTAACTGTTTAATTGATTATATTGTTATACAGGAGCTAACCCTTCAAGAAGCTGAGACAATTGCTCTATCCATTCTGAAGCAAGTTATGGAAGAGAAAGTGAGTATAAAATTTGTTACTACATAATAACACTGCTGATTGCTACTCTCCCTCCCTAGAAACGGAATGGAAAATAAACTAATTGATATTGCATAATTTGTTCTTATAGGTCACTCCCAATAACGTTGATATTGCAAAGGTGGCTCCAACATATCATCTATATTCCCCCTCTGAGGTGGAAGCTGTGATAAGTCGCCTATGATTGTCTATTCAATTAGTTTTGTGTGAAGACACATTTTTGTTGGATAATTAATGCTTACATGTAGGTTACCTTCTTCTTTCCAGTTTGCTTCATTCAGTCCAGTTGAAAATTTAGTCCAGGAAAATTTACAACATACGGATATTCCTGTTGAGAACTTTTCTTCAGCATCATGTCATGATTTAAAATGAAAACCATATTATCTATCCTGTTTGGTTCATATTTTGGTAGTGTGTCAAATGGACATTTTACTCAATGTGATAAATAGTTTGACATGGTATGAAAAGACAACTCCACTTACCGAACAACAATGGTTGGTCACGGTGGAAGTGGATAGTGACCCAGATGAACTTTATCTGCAAGGTCAGGGGTCTGAATCCCGAAGTCGTTACTCTTGGAAAGATTTTATCTAACCACCACCCTCGGCATGAGGGTTAAATCCACAACTATGTCTGTGGGAAATTCCCGGTAAAAGACTAAAAAGACAACTCCACTTGCAACAAAAGAGGGAGCAGTGAATCACGTTCACTATACATTTACATGAGCTTTCCTATTTTCATGTCTTTAATGTTAGTAGGGTATTTAAGCTTTGATTTTTTTTTTTAAAAAATGATATGGATTAAATCTCTAATGATCATTCAATTACTTAATCATAGCTATAGGGCCAGTTTAGATGAAACTTCTGCAGGAGTACTTCTATGTGAAAAAAATAGAATGAATCAAAGAGGTTAAAATGCATTTAACTTCTCCATAAATTGAAATTAGTCTTTGTAGCTCACCTACTTCAAAAGCTCTCATTTAACTTCTCCATAAGTAATTAATTTCAACTTATGGAGAAGTTAAATTCATTTGACATCTTTGATTCATTCTCTAGAAATTCTTCTGCAGAAGTGTATCCAAACCAGGCAATAATAGAGAAGTTATAATGGTATCATGAAACTGTTATTGAAAAATTATTGTCTGGGAGTTGAAAGGTCAAGAAAGTAGTTTTCAACCCTTTACACTTTGTTTGCAACGAGATAGAAGAGAGAATTGGGAGGGAGATTGAGGACAGATAGAACATTCAATCGTGTTTGGTGTAAGAGAGTTAGTGAAGAGAGACAAAATAAGGGTGGATCTCAATTTGCTGTTGAGTTCAGTCTTCTTAGGGAGAAAATTGTGATTGGAACCTCTCTTGTTCAGACAATGCAAGCAAGTGGTGCTCAATTTGTATATGATGAATTGAAAATAAGTTGTTAATTCATTCTTTTTCAAATAGGAGAGGGAGATGCATGAATCAACCTGACTTTACCGATTCATGTAATAAATCCCCATCTTTTGACCTGTATAGCAATTGCTTGATATTTTTTATTTCACAAAAGTCTTTTGTGCTTAAAAATTCATGGTTCTCACTGAATTTTTGGTTTATTGTATTAATCTTAGATTATGTTTGCATGATAGCAATTCACTCTTGATAGTGGAGAGAAAACGGTGGTGCCAAAATGACTCCCAAAATTAAGGGTAAGAATGCGGGTAAAACTCCAAAAGTCACTTTCCAATGGTGTAGTTAAGAATTGAAAATATTTTGGGAGTTATGTTAACTTACGTTAATTGTCATATGGTGGAAGACTCCAAAAGTCATTTTCCAAAATTAATGTTTCACATGAAGAGTCTGAGGAGGAAAAGGAACTTGTCTTAGAGGATCAATTGGCTTCTATTCTATTGATCTATGCCCCAGAGTTCCTGTTAATGAGGAAGAATATATTGAATGGTGCAAACCATGGCAGAATTCTCTAGTGGTCAAGGTGCTGGGAAAAAGGATTTCAATGCGGTTTCTGGAATCTAGATTAAGAAGGAATTGGGCTTGTAAGTCTCCTATCAAATTTATTGATATGCCTCAGGATTACTACCTAGTGTATTTTACTGATAAAGAAGACTATAAGCATGTGTTATCTGATGGACCTTGGATGATCCTTGATCATTATCTAATTGTCCAAAGATGGCGCCCTTTCTTTTTGGAAGAAGCAAAGAAAGTCAAGAAATTTGTTGTATGGGTCAAAATTCTCAACCTTCCAATAGAACTATATAATCAAAATCTGCTGACCAATCCAATATTTTGGGAGTCATGTTGAACTTTTAGAGACATTAATTGTTACATGGTAGAAGACTCCAAAAGTCACTCGCAAAATTAATGTCTCACATGGTGGAATACTCCAAAAGTCACTTTCCAATAGTGTAGTTAAGAATGCGGATAAAACTTCATTATTTATTTATACTAATCAATATATGGGAAAGCAAAAAGAGTTAAACATTAATAAAGAGAAAATATGAAAAAAAAATAATTAATTTATCTAAAAATTTACAAATGATCATATATTAAGGGACACTAAATTCTTTTAAAAGGAGTCATATAAATAAGGATGAAGGGAGTACATTACATTAATTATGAATAATGAATAAGGATACATGAGTTACCTTAAAATTTAAAATGTTTTTAATTCGGAAGGATATGAATAAGGACTAATAAAGTGAATGATGGTGATAAACTAAGAGATTAATGTATCCCTTTTAAAATCTCAAGGACCAAACAAAATTAAGGATTAAAGTGCTAATTTACTGATTTTTCAAAAGTAATATGTTGCTAGGAGATTTTTCAAAAGTAATATATATGTTGCTAGGAAAAGATTAGAAAATGCTAATATTTATATATATGTGACGCTATGAAGCGTTATGCTCGAAATTAACTCCAATTTACATAGTAAAGCATTAATTGTCTAACAACAAAATCTATTTAAGTTAAACAATGAAAATTTTGAACCAAGTTTTCTTTGGAATCCTATTACCAGTTTTATATACTACGACAGCTAAATAGTCAGTTTTTTTCATATGCTTCCATAATTTTCATTTGTTTGAAAATCTTGACGCTAGCTAACTCTCTATACAGAAACTCCAATATGCTCCACAATGTTGCTCCCGATCGAAAACCGAATTAGATAGTCATTTTCAACCGAACAAGTTGACATCCCTGCAAAAGGCCAAACTAGAATAATTAAAGGTGAATCTTATTCTATATATCAAATATATTGGGCTAGTGTCTGATAACAATACACAACATTTCAAAAGGTAAAACTGTGCAGGAGATTAACTGATTTGACCCATATCAAGAAGTATTTCTCATGAACAAAGTATAGGATTACTTACCATTTCCAGTTCGTTTGGTATTTAAGATGTGATATTGATGAAAGTTAAAACTTAATTAAGAATAGAGGAAAAGAATACCTATCTGAGTCTTATTATTGATTATAAAGATGTGTGACCACATTAACCCCCATCACCGGAGTTGGTGGTTAGGTTAAGTTTTTTTAAAAGTGACGGTTCCAGGATTTGAATCTCTGATCTTAGAGGCAAAGTTTGATTGGGGTCGTCGTCCACTTCCAATGCGACCAACCTTAATTTGGGATATCCGATCCAACCTGACGCGATGCAGGTAGTAGGTTAGGCTGAAAAGTCCTAAAGTTAATTGAGCTTCTAAAAGTGCTCAAACTCTACATTTTAGTAGGTTTTTACTATTTTTCCGATTCTAGACTAACCACATTTTGATATGAGTATGAGTAAAAACAAGATATTATTATGTCGAATTTAATTGTTGAATAATATAAATATCATTAATGAATAATGATATTTCTTTCTTCAAGCTTATCTCTCACAAGACTTATAGTCATGTGATGATATTGTTAAAAATAAAATATCAAGATAATTTTTCTTTTTAATTCTATGTAAAATCAACTATATATATATATATATATATATATATAAAACACTAAATTAAGACATGTAACTTTTAATATAAATTAATACTCCCTCTAATTCTATTTATAAAAAAATTCATACCAAATCACATATATTAAAAAATTAATTAATTCATTGATTTTAAAAACATTACTCTATAATATTATAAGTTTACCTCCATTTAAAATTAAACTCCACTATCATGATAATTGTGTAATTTTAAAACTCTTAATGGTCAATAAGGATTAATATAAAAAAAAACTAAATACTTTTAAATATATATGTTTTATCTTATAAATGGGATTATAAAAAAATTTCAAACGTTGTGTTATAAATATGACAAATATGATAGGAAGGAATATTTCATAATAATGTAACATTTCTATAAATAGTATAATCTAATTTTTTTATTTATTATATTATTATTATTTTTGGTAGATGGCATTATTGTTAGCTAGGCTAGCTAATTGTGAATTAATAAAAGAAAGAAAATGACACATAAGAATAAGAAAAGGAAGGGACCTAATAATAGCATCAAAGTTGATAAGAAGCATGAGATATGTTTGGCCATCCCAATATCCCATACCCCATCACCTCCAATCAGGTGGAAGAGCACTCGTGACTCTGATGACTCTGCCAAACCCAAAACTAAAACATATACAAAAATGAAAGAACCCAAATGAAAAGGAGAAGACAACACAAGAAACAAAGTTCTGGACCACATCGCTGTCCACCCCATGCAAGACAACATGTCACGGTCAGAAACACACATGATACACCCTCCCCTTTTTTTTAATTTTCTTTTCAAGAAAATTAAATTAAAATTGAAAATTAAGGGCGTGTTTGGTTTGAGAAAACGTTCTCTGTTTTCATTTTCTATTTTTATTCTGTTTCCTGTTTTCTGAAATTTTACAAAGGAAAAACTAGAAATGCTAAAAACAGCAAATTTTTGTTTCCAGCATTTACTGTTTTTCCTTTATAAAATTTCAAAAAACAAAAAACAAAAAATAGAAACAGAAAATAAAAATGTAAATCAATAAGCTTCCTTGAATGAAAAGCTAAAAATTCATTTGTCCAAATAATAAGCTAAAAGTAAAAAAAAATGTTCTGTGTTCCCTAGGCACATTTACCAATGAAATCATACCATAATCATTAAGATATAATAATAACACTTTAATAAAAAGTCCATTAATTTTTCTTTTTACGTACCTTTCTGTACTTTTGGTTGATTCTCA
Source organism: Sesbania bispinosa (assembly GCA_026901365.1). Lineage (NCBI taxonomy): Eukaryota > Viridiplantae > Streptophyta > Magnoliopsida > Fabales > Fabaceae > Sesbania > Sesbania bispinosa. Next base: position 515,234 of record QLOH01000399.1, read on the forward strand.
TTCACTCACTGAAAGTTCCCTCCAAAAGATTGACCTGACGGCGCAGCATCATTGAACCTTCCTTCTTGTTTTTCTTCTTCTTCTCTCTGCTGTGAAACTCTTCCACTGATGCTTCTCACTATCTGATTCTGATTCTGACCACCAACTCCAAGAAAATCCCTAGTGAGCCTCTCAGATCCTCCAACACCACCACTCACTACTACTGTTTGTTGCAGTTTCTTTGCTTCTTCTCCTTCTTCATTGATAATGCCATGAATATGATCACCATATGGTTGAAACCCAGTAGTAACCCCTGCTGCAAATGAGTTCATCACCTCTTGCATGTTTGGATTAGAGGAATTAGAAGAGGTGCTTCCAAAGCTTCTAAGCAATGATGAGGCAGTGTTGTTGTTGTTATTGCTTGAACTTGCACCAATTTGTGCAGCTTTCTGAAGCAGTGCTGTTGCTGACATGTGAGGAGACATAGTGCTCATGCTTGTTTGATGATGATCACCAGCAGCAACAGCAGCCATCATCATTGGAGAGAAGAAGCTAGAAGATCCTTCATTGTTATTATTATTCATCATGTTGAAATGATCACAGTATAGCCCTTGCTGGAATGTTGTTGGCTTGTTTGATGGTGGCAATGGCATAACAAACCCTTGTTGAGTGTGAGGGTCATGATGGTAATTTTGGGTTTGGGTTGTTTCAGGGATGTTGAAGAATGATGAAGGAGGAGGGGGGGTGGTGGTCATCTGTTGTGGTGAGAGGATGTGGTGGTTAAATTGGGGAAGGGTTGTTGCACTGCCAAAACGCAAGAGGTGGTTGTCGTTTTGGTGGTTGTTATGATCATGAGGGATTTGGGATAAGGTTAAGGAAGATAGGTTGCTACTTCCTCCATACAGTTGGTTGCTAATGGCAGCACTGTTGATGAGGGTATTATTGGATGGCTGTCTTCCACTTTCCTGTGCCAATGCATCACAGAAGGCTCTGTGGGTGATGAAACTGTCTCGTCTGCAGTAATATAACCCAAATAATAGTTTAGATTCATATAGGTATCTCATCTCAAGTAAATTAAATAAATATCTTAACAAAGGTTACTCTATTAATAACAACACCGCTATTCTTCACGGGAGACAAACCTATTTGAATCAGGTAAAATTCTTTCTCTAAATATTTAAAAAAACATTATTTTTTTTAATTGTTAAAATTTTTTATTATAGTATTTTTTTAGACAAGAAAATAGATTATTTTAATCCCTTAAAATAGAATATTTAATTAAAAGTATTAGTATGGGTGAAAGAGGAGTTAATTTGGGTAATGAGCTCCTAATTAGCCTAATTTATTTTTGGAGCCGAGGATACATTAAAAATTAAAAATAAATAAAGTGGAACCAGTAAAAAAATTATTTTCTTTGCTGTTAAAAAATATTACAAATAAACTATTGCTATGTGGGTTACTAGTAACAGAAAAAGTTTAATTAAATTATTATTGGTTGTCAAGCACAGTTCCTTATATAAAAATAAGTAATTAGATAAAAAATTACGTATACTTTATTTCAATAAATCATTTAAAAAATGACTAATTAACTCGGAAAATATTTTTTTTGATCATATTAAATAAATAAATCATGTGAAACTGTTCATATATATTAAAAATATTGCTATCAAAACAGTGACTACTAGTGCTGTCACAATTCAGCTGAATTCTATTTACAGATATAGATAGATTGCTAGAAGTAGGACATGGCATTCCTAAGTAAAAGACAATAAAATCACGAAAAGGAAAATCTTAACATAAAGGACAATAAAAAATCATGATGAGGCCAGGGACAAATATTTGAGAGTATTTATGAAACGGGTAGTAGAGTAAAAGAACAATGTGAATGACACTACAACTCATTAAGAAGATAACCGAAAATTCCGAAAAAGCCAACTAAGATAAAGGATGCAAGGTGCAAGAATTTAATCCAAAACTTGACAAAAAGACCACCCAATCAATTAACACACACCACAGTGCCATTTCAAGACATTGATGTTCAATCAATGAAACTGAAGAATATATTCCACATTGGTCAATCATCACTTAACGTAATTATTTCTAACGTTAGAATGTCTAAGGTTAGAAACGTGAATTTATCATGTTTCAACGCTAACATAAATAAGTGTCGTTCTAAATAGAATGATGAATTTTTTCATAACATGATTGTGGGTTTAAATTTAATTTTTTATTTTTAATTCTTTTGGGGTTGTCTTGTTGGATTATTATATAATTCCAAAACCATTAAAATTGTGAAGAGAATCTATTTGTGTGCAGGTTCTGAAGACACAGGATGACAACTATTCAATTTAGTGTGGAAGAAAAAAATAGAGAATAGTACAATATACAAAGGCGAAATAGAAGGAGGAAAGAGGGAGTTTGTTAGAGGGTGACGTTATCATGAGAAAATGAAGAAGCACCTGCAAGAAGCTAGCACAGTACTGAAACTGAAACACATCTTGCCAACTCAGAAGACAACAAACAAACCTGGTAACAACAACACAACACAAACCTCTCTCTAAACAACACGTGAACAGGGAAAATAAATGGACAGATATGGGCAAAAATAGCGCTGTTTCCGATGTAAAATGGTAGAAGAATTTTTTATTTTTTATTTTTTTTTATTTTTTAATTAATTTAATTTCTTCTCTCTCTATTGTTTGAGAGAGAATGCTGTTCCTCCGTGTGTTTTTTCAGAGATAATTCACGTGGGAGGATGTTTCCTTCCATTTCACTTGGCCACCGTACCAAATATGAGGGAAAGATGACAAAGGAAACCATACAATACAAGGGAGAGAGGACAGAATCTGAATCAATTGGAAGGAAACCAAACTCAATAGAAAAAGAAAGCATCTAAGGTCTTTTCCTCACTATAGTTATTATATACATAGTACTCACTACTCACCCCATCTCAACAATCTAATAATAATAAGCCCTAACCCCTCAAACCAAACTAACCTAAATCAAACCAAACAGTCCCAATTCCCTCATCACCCATTTCTCTTCTCAGTTTAATTAGCTGCATTGAAACCAATGTTAATTAATTTAACCTAATGTGTATTTGGTTTATTCTAAAATCACATTTTAACATTATTGAATCGTTGGTCTGGATCCATATTTGAAATATGACTTCATAGTAAGTGTATGTTTGGTTTAGCGTTAAAACTAGCAAAACTCAAATTTGAATTTCCCAATTAACGCAACTATTTCTAGCGTTGCAAACGTGATTTTAGTATGTTTAAACGCTAAATCAAACATATTAATAGTCACTGACATATAGTTATGGTTCCATTCTTAAAATTGTAAAAAAATATGGGCAATGAGGTTATTAATCAGTCCTTTTAAACCTTAATTGGGTTTGTTGATTGCAATTTAAAATGGCAAGTAATTAATTAATTGGGCGTATAATATTTATTTACCTGGAGAAGAGGGTGCCACAGTCACATCTGTATTCTCTGGTGCCACAAGTCTTGGAATGGGCTTTCCAATCAGATTGAACAGCATATTTCTTAGAGCATTTGTCACACTTCCATTTCTTCTCACCATGTTTGCGAGAATAGTGTTTTTTGATTCCAGTGAGGTCTCCAAGAGCCCTTGAAGGGTCATGGTGGACGCATGTGGGCTCAGGGCAGAGATAAACCTTTCTCTTTGGCTCTTTTGTAGTTTTCTGCTTTAGCTTCCAAGGGAGATTGTGTCCTCTTCTGTGAAGCTGTAGGTTTTGCTCCCTTTGGAACCCTTTGTTGCACACTTCACATATAAACCTGTTTGTTGCCATTAGGGTCTTTGGAGATAGTGCTATCACCTCTGCATCTGGATCTGCAGTAGTAGTTAATAATTCATTTCCATAGAAAAATGACAAAACAACAAATTAATAGAAAATTCACAAGATTTATTATTTATTAAAATTCAGAAAGCTTCAAGACAAAGATTTCAAGGACAAAACCATTGAATTTCAATTCATTTCATATATAGATGTTTCCAAATTAGGTTTCCCCACATCAGCTAGGGAGGAATTGAATTATTATCAATGGAAATTAAAACTATAAAAAAACAATGGCCTAATTAATAATAAAATATTTGTAAGCATGAGTCCAAAAAATTAAAATTAAATAAAAAATTAATCAATTGATTTTTGATAAAATTTTGAAGATACTTGCTTGGTGTTCCAGGTTGGTTTCTCCTTTTCTTCTGAGGTGGTGCAGTTGGATTTGCTGATCCTGATGGTGTTGAGGAATGCTGCTGTTGATTCATCTGATTCTGTTCCTCTTCTCTTACTCCAAACAACGATGCTGTTGAAAAAGGTGCTGCCATATCTCTGTGATTGGAAAAATTAACCTTAATTATGCTGCTGAAAAAGGATGCTATGCTTTTTCTGAGAGGGAGTGAAAAATGTTGTTTTTCTTTTTCTGATCCTTAATTCAATTCAACCTTTTACCTCTCAATATATATCAGAATTCTGGAAAACCCACATGCAATTTGAGTCCTTTCATTCTTATCCCCAATCTCAAAACTCAGAATAAAAAGCAAAGAAATTTAATTTGACTTCAAAAGATAGAGACAGAGAGACAGAACCCAAAGGGGGAAACTTTCAAAGAAAAAACAAAAAACTGGTGAAGCTGAGAGAGATATATGAGTTGAAGAAGGAGGAAGAAAAAGCAAATCAATCAACCCCCATGGCCACTTGATGTGAATTTGCTCCCAAGTTGGCTTCTTTTAAATGAGAAATTTGAGGTAAAGGCATTATGAGTGAGTGAGTCTCTTCTTCACTACTGATTTGGTGTCATGCAGATACACCAACACATATACACACACTATATATTTTACTTCTTTCCTTTTCTCATTTTTACCCCTACCTCTTTACCTTTCTTCTCCTCTTCAAACTTTTTTTTCCAGATTTTGCTCACTGCTTTTGACAAAATAAATTTAGAAAATGAAAAATGAATAAATGAGAGAGAGATAGAGCAAAGGTGTAAGGGCTACGGCTCTGTGGACCCAATCCTTAGTAATGTAACGACAGAGGATGTGTGTAAGCAGCATGAAACAGCTACACCACACTCTCTCTCTCTTATTTCGCATATTCTCACTCACTTCCAGACAAACTTTCACTTATCACCCCTGCCCCACAGGGCCTTAGAGAAAATTCTCTCTCTACATATAATAATATAATATATGAATATAGAAATTAAATAATAGATATGGTAAAAGTAAAAAAAGAATATAATATTGTATTAAATTAACCAAGGAAGTAATTAATAATATACAGTAATATTAGGATTTGTTTGGTTTACCCATAAATTCTGGTACAGTTGGCAGATAACTGGGTCCCTTAAGTATTTTGACAAGGATTCGAATCCTGACAGTGTGTATGAAAAAGTTTTTGTTGGTAGAGATCAAGCCCACTTCAGTGATCTCTAAGCCTTTAAGGAATCAGTTTCTAGTTGTCGGTTGGGGTATACCTTTGGTTCACACAAAAAAATTAGGATTGTTTAGTTTACAATTCAGTAAAATTGATTTTGATAATTTATAAAATTAAAGGTTGTAAATGAATTATGCATAATTTATTAAACAAATTAGATAAAAATAATTTAAAATCAATTTCAACGGAATTGAATCTCATTGTTATGACCAATTAGAAATTAAACCTAAATTATATTTAATTTAATATTAAAACATGATAAATCAATATGAAGTTAAATTTATTTTAAACCAATAGTAAAAGATTTAATGGTTAGGAGGATTTAATTTGCTTAATTTTATTAATATAATAATGATAATGATTAGTTTAATATGTGGAAGTGAAGAGCAGCTGAGAGTTGATTGGGTAAGGGACTGAAGGAAACTGTTGTCTGGAATTCAGCAGAAGCAGAGTAGTGTACTGTGCTGTTACCGTTTGGGGTCACTGACATGGAAAGGCAAAAAAGGCTTCTGAAACTGCCTTTGCTGTGTTTTGCATTACTGCCTTGGGTTCCATGCAATGCAAATGGCTGGTTGGTACTTCCTCAAAGTCACATCACAGACAGACACAGAGAGAGGGACATGGAAAATTGAAATTTGGTAATTTGCTCTCATTTACAGGAAAAAAGAAAAAGATTTTTTTTAAAATTATTTATCACTCAAAATAGAAATTATATTATTTTCATGATTAAATTGATTTATTTAAAATATAAAATTGTTGTTAAACTAATTACCTTTATGTATTATCATTTAAATTGTACATAAAATAAAATGATTTGAAATTTGAAGTAATTAATCGAATATAAAAAAAATTAAAAAATAAATGCATTGAGAATGTAACTCTAGTCAAAACAATTTTAATTGAAGGTTTCAGTTAAAGCAAGGGTAATAATTGGTGGATAACTATGGGATTTAAATATATCCATAAAAAAAAGAAAAAAAGTGAGAGAATTATGTAAAGATAAATGAAAAAAAAGTGTTATTCATATAATAATTTATACAATATTTATCTATCACATTTCATGTTTCTTTATCTTTTATCTCTTTCTATCTCATTATTAAACTCCAACTCGCACACTAAATAATTATACAATAGAAAACACCATCTATAGAGCTTCTAATGATAGAAAGGAGGGGAGGGAAGGATGCGCGCCAGACAGAGGGAAAGCCCGTAGCTTCACGGGGCTGTATAAATAAATATGATTTCTCAAATAAAAATAAGGAAATAAATGAATATCTATATATATTATTAAAAAAATGGGCGGAGAGCATAAGGGAATCTCAATAGAACACCCAATAAAAGACCTAAACCCAACCACTACTCTATAGATAAACAAATCACCAATTACTGAATATTAGAGCCCACTTGCTATGGTCACACGGCTTGTCTCTTGCTTTCAAGACACAGATGATTTCTAACCATGGATTATGTGGAAAATAATCACTGACCAAGGAACTGAATAAAGTCTCATGAAATGTGTACTTTTTGGGAATTATGAGGTTTTGAAAGGGATAGTTATTGGTTATTAGTATTAATTATTCTCTATTTTATTTTAGAAAAACTTAATTATGAGTGTGTTTGACTTACCATTTCAGCTAGATTGAAAATAATAGCGGAAACCATTTCAGCAGTGTTTGTGAAAATAGCTTTTTTGGTAGCTACAAGCTTTTCTTAAAAAACTACTTAGGTAGTTTTTTTAAAAAACCTCCAATTTTCAGCTACTAGCTGAAAATTAATTACAAATTTAACCATCAACCACCTCCACTTATCATTATTTAATAATTAATGTTGTCCTTAAATGTCATTTTATCATTTTCAACTAGTTTTACAAAACACATTTAATAGTTTTTCAGCTAGCTTTTCAGTTTTCAGCTAGTTTTACCAAACACACTCAATATATAACAAGAAAAGCTGCATTTCTTTTATTATTAAGCTCTCTTAATTTGTGCTCCTTTTTGCAAATTTTAATTTATTGATTATTTTTCAACAAACTAACCAATAGTTGCTACGGCAGCTGTCATTCTTTGAAATAATGACAGCTTAACAATAAATAAGATTTTTAGAGGTTTATAATAGTAAGAATATTATAGTAATAATTAATGAGATAAACCTCTAATATTTGTATGTGGATGGCATGGGGTGATATTGGATCAGATATGGCTAAAACTTTGATCATGCCCTCTAACTACCATATACGTACGTGCAGCTGTTTCTTCTAACAAACATATGAATTATGTGAAAGATTAATGCATGTAGTTGTTAAAATGACTCCATCCAGCTGAGAAAGGATTCGTAAGATATATATATATATAGATAGATAGATAGATAGATAGAGAGATGTTAGGAACACACTCTTTTGAACACTCTCTCTAATACACTCCATGTGATTGGTTAAAATCCACATGAGTCCCACCACTTGGAGTGGGACCCACGAATTTGGTAGGACCCTTGTGAATTTTAATCAATCACATTGAATGTGTTTGAGAGAGTGTTCAAAAAGTGTGTTGCTAGCACTCCTCGTATATATATATACTACAATAACAATGTCAAAACATTTCGGACTTATCGAATTTGTTTAATTGGCTGGTAAAACAGGACATAAATATTATTATGAGGGTTAAAACATCTATCATATATAGAATTAATTAATACATATATATTATTATCAGTTAAGACTCATAATATCGATTATTTTAACATGTGCAACATAATAAATAAAAAATGAAAAATTTTTATTAAAAAATATAAAATTTTATATTATTAATTGTGATAATTATAATTTTAAATAAAATATTTTTTTTAATTTATTAATCTATCCAATGTAGGTTAAACAAAACCGATATAATATACCTACACTCAACAGAGAAGTGCTATATATGTAAACAAACCCCTTTTGGCCCTTTCTCCTAGTATTAAGAATTGATCGGTAGCAAGTGGACAAGCCATCACTTTAGTCACCCACCCAAGAGCAAGCATTTAGATGTTCTATCTCAAGAAATTGGAGTAATATATATAGTAGAAGCCACCCCATTCATTGTTCTAACTTCTAAGTGACTATCAATTAAAAAAAAAATATATTGTTTACGACACTTTTTTAGCGACATCTTTTATAATATTAATTATTCTTTTTTTATTACATCAATTATTTCATTTTACAATACTCTCCTTTCTCATCCTATTATAAAAAAATTTGTACAAATACAATTTCTCTTGAAAAAATAGATAGGGTACACACACATTTAAGATAAAACTTATATTTGAACTTATCTTTTTTATAGAAATTTTAATTTAATGCCCATATTTATACCTAGTACACTTACGCAAACTTATTATCCACATTTTTATGTATGTATGTATGTATATATATATATATATATATATATATATATTTTTGTGCAAGACCACAGGTATCCTCCACGAGAGGCAACCTGTCGAGCCGGATAGGACCTCTATGGGCGGCAAAGCTCTCCCTCCGAGTAAAATAAAAAAATAAAAAAGATATTGCTTTTTAATGAACCAGTAAAATAAAAAAGATATTTTAATATTAAAACAAGAATGAAAATCTATCAAACAAAAATATTGATTAAAAATATAAAATCTAACTTAATTAAAAAATATTTGAAATCCTAATTTATTTACTCTCTGTTTAGTTTATAGTAGAGTAGAATTGATTTTAGAAATCAATGGTTGAGATGAGTAGTGTACGTTTTGTGAAGCACATTAAATGAAAATGATCTAAAATCAATTCCGTGGAATCATAATTTTACATTGTTGAAACAAAAAACTAAACATAGGGTTAGTATATGTCAGTCACTATAATTTCCAAATCCCATATTTATTCAAGCCTACCCAGTAGATCCAAATCCAATTGTCTAGATATAAACATGTTGACTCAAATAAGCCAAAAAAAAAAACCAAAAGAGTTGGTTAAGGTGATACATATATAATTAGTTCACTTTATAAGGTTTCATTTGTTTGAGTCTTGCATATGGAATGAATTACCGCTAAGAAAACTAGCCTAATGATACATGTAGTTTATATAAAAAAATAAATGAAAAAAATGTTCAGATTTGATCAATGAAATTAAAACAAAAAATTGATATAGTATAATTTTATTAATAATAAAAAATATAATATAAATTTCAAACTTGTGAAAATTTTAGTTTAGAAAATGTAAAAAATCATTATGATTGATAAAAATTTAATAATGATTTGTTCTATATATATTATTTATTCTCAAATAAGTTCATAATATTTTATAAAAAAATCAATAAAATCTTAACAGTTTTATCTACATTAAAAGACTTATTTAAAATATTTTTAAAACGTATGGATCTATTTAGAAACTTTTATATTACAGGGACTTCTAAAATAATTTAAGAAAAATATATTAGAAACTTAATAATAAAAAGATAAGAAAATGAATTTAAATTTTTTCCGATTTAAACAGGGAATATGTCAAAACATGTCTTGCTAACATTCCATGTGGATCGTTTCTGGTCAAACCGTTACAAGAGCTCCAAGGCAAGCATTAATGACGAATAGACTTTGGAACTCTCCGTACTTATCCATTTAGCTAGGGTGCAATTAAAAAAATGACCTAATGAGTAGGGGTGTAAGCGGGTCCAACTGAACCCGTGAACCCGACGAATCCAATCCAACCCGAATATATTTAACGACCCGGTTTGGGTATTCAGTTTGGTTCAGACACTTTCTTTTAAACCCGATCTAGTTCGGTTCGAGACTCGAGTTTGCTTATGTTGAACCCGATAGATCCAACCCGGACCAAATCAGAAAAAGAAGTCATAATCTTATTTTATTTTCATGCAAGGAGAGAACAAAAATAGGCTCAGCGGCATACACAAGCAGAGGTGGTTCCCCAAATCCTATTTCATATGCTCCTCTTAAATTTTTTCTCTATTTCTTTTCTTTTTTTATTTTATATTTTAATTTAATTTCATCTTCCACATTTAAAAAAAAAACAGGAAAAATGTTCATGACCCGATCACCCAACCCAACTAGAACATATTCAGGTTGGTTCGGTTCGGGTTACTCAACCAAAAATACAAAACCCGAACAAACCCAACCCAGCACCATTCTATCGGTTCGAACTTCATGTCACCCCAAACCCAATCGATCCAACCCAACCCAACTCGATTACGTACACCCCTACTAATGAGCACTGAGTAGAACCACATGCAGTCTAATTATAAAAAGGGAAAAATATGTTTTTCGTCCCTATAGTTTTGGTTAACTTTAGTCTTCGTCTCTATACTTTAAATCTTGTGTTTTTTGTCCCTAAACTTTCTAAACCCCCAAACTGTGGTCCTTGTCCGTCAATGAGATCTGTTAACCTGATGAGCTAGCTAACAAAAGTTACATGTCAATCTCAATAGTGAGTCCCAAATAACTAACTGATCATCTAATTAACTTTTTTTATTAATTTTTAATTATTAAAATAATCCTAATTACTAAATTAGGGTTTTCACCTGAGCAATTTTACCCGATAAAAAACCCAATTTCATAATTATGGTTACTTTAATAATTAGAAAATTAATAAAAGAAAGATTAATTAGATGAGTGAGCTATTTGAGGCCCACTATTGAGACTAACATGTAACTTTTGTTACCCAACTCATCAAGTTAACAGATCTCACTAACGGCCAGGGACCATAGATTGGGGATCTAGAAAGTTTAGGGACAAAAAGCAAAGGATTTAAAGTATAGGGACGAAGACCAAAGTTGACCGAAACTATAGGGACGAAAAAATATTTTTTTCCCTTATAAGAATATATTTTGGAGATTTATGCTTTGTTTGGTGTGACTAAGGAAATAGAGAGAAAAGAAACAAGAATAAGAGAAATGGGGAAGAGATAGAGGTGATTTATAGGTTGTTTGATGTGAGAGAAATAGATAAGAAATAAGAGGAAATGAGAATTTTAATTGTTGGTTTAGTAGTGATGATAAGAAAGAAATATTATTTTTTATTATTTTATTAATTTTAATGGCATACACATATTGTTAAAATCGATGTTTTTCAAAAATCGATTTTAACAATTTCACATATTCTTTAGGCAGAGCATAATCTATTTCTTCTTTTGTTTGCCATGGTTGCGCAATGTACGCCTCTCATCTACCACCATCCTACAGAAAAGAAATACACCAAGCAGACCAACAACCACCGTCGCACGCAGCAGCCACCGTCGTGCGCAGCATCCACCACCAGCCACCGTCGAGCCAGAACAGGCACTGTCGCGCGCAGCAGCCACTAGCGCTCGCTCCAGCCAGCCACCGTCTTGCTTTGCGCAGCAGCCACAACAGCCACTGTCGTCTTACTTCGATCCTCACCGGGATGTTTTTTGCAACTAATTACGCTATTTTTTGCAGCTAAATAAGGTTTTTCTTGTAGTGACAACCTCCGTCATAGCGGGTGGCCGTTTGTAACATCTTGAAAATTAGACCTAAGAAGAATCTAGAGAAAGTTAGAAGTAAGATAAGAACTTAGGGGTTGGAAGGGAAAATAAAATGAGGGTTAGGGAATCGATTAAGAGTTATGAGTTTTGAGGGAACCAAGAAGGGAAAAACTAAATATTAAGCCAATCCTGACTATAGAGTTAGCATAGGAAAAGTCACACCCGGTGGTAGAAAGGCTAGCACAGTGAAGAGGAGAGGAAGGAGGTGGAGACATTGGAACTAGGGAATTAGATTAACACAGAAGGAACTAAGCTTAAACATATTGACGGGAATGAAGAGGAGAGGCGTGGACTTAAGGAACCAAGGTTATTGGTTAATTTTGGGTTTTAAGCCTCATGACCTTGGTGCACTAATTCGCAAATATCTAGAGTTATAGGTGTCCAATTGAGGTGATTCCACTTGGATTAGAAATTAAGCTAAGATCCGTGGCTTCAGTTTGATATGCTATATGATAGTATTCCGAGTTCATTTGCACCTTCAAACAGACGCATTCTCGCTCAAGCGAGAATCTGCTTGCTTGAGCGAAAATATCAGCAAAAACAGGATTCGAAATGTTGTCAATTTCGCTTGAGCAAGAATACGCGAGACCAGTTTTTAAAAATAGAGAGTTAGGGCTTCTTGCCCTCATTTCTCTTATTTTCTCTCTTTCTAGAGAGAGAATCTTGAGAGAGAAGGGGGAGGTCGAAAGGGAATTCTTGGATTAGGGCCATCCACACCATTCAAGGAGCTTGGACCTTCCTCCTCCTCCTTCCATTCTTCCCTTTTCTCCATTAGAGGTGAGTAGAGCTCACACACACTTCACTTTCCCCTTTGGTTTGAAATTCTCCATGAACCCACTTCTCCCTCTCCCTTTCCTTAGATTGTATATGCTTATTTATGGTATTATACCGATCGATTTTGGTTATTATGGGCTATTGAAGGAGATTGAGGTTAAATTCCTATCTAGGTTTGAAATTGGGGATTTTTCCTATGATTGGGAGCTTTTAATTGTTCTTAGTGGATATTATGATTTAGATGGTTGTATGTAATGTGTTTCACATGATTATTGTTAATTGAGATTCATTCTTGGAGAACCCTAGGATAGAGGAGTTGATTTTATGGTTCATGCTCATGATACTCCCAAGAGATCTTGTTTCATTGGTTTATATGTAGCATCCATGGTATGATTATAGGCTTAAATTATGACTCATTGATTGATTGCTCATGTCTATTCTAAATGTAACCATGTATTCATGCATCATGTTTAAGTCTTAAGCATAATTATTTATGTTTTTCAAGTCTTCAAGTATTTCAAGTAACAAGAAAACCATGTTTCGGCCTCGACCATCACGGGTCTTTGACCACCATGTTTCAAGTAATTAAGCTACTTAACAATCAAGTGAAAAGATTCATGTTTAGGCTTCGGCCATCACGGGTCTAGGACCATCATGTTAATTGTTTTAAAATGAGGCTTCAGTCGTCAGGTAACGGCGGCGACGTAATGTCCCCAAGGGCGATATCCCTTGTAGTCTGAGCTCAGTCTAGCTGCATGTCAAGTGATACGACCCTTGCTGCTGGGTTAGCAGTTCATGTTAAAATGGTTTTCAAGCTATCATGTTAAACTTATTTTCAAGCTATCATGGTCATTGGAGTCCAACATTGCATCATGAGTGCACTAGGTCAGTGTTACATTCTAGATTGTCACTGATTATATTATCTGAATTGCTATTACATGTTATCCTTACTATGTTATTGAAGGGAATCAAGCATGTGGTCAGGGTGCAGCGGAAATAAATGGATTCCCTCCCTTGTTATAATCGTTTTTGCGAAAACACGAATCAAGGCATAAAAGGTATTGAAACGAAAGGTCGTACCTTATTAGGATTATAAACGAGGCAAGTGTAGCCACGTCTCTATCGGTATCCACGCCAACAGCCGAACTAGGAAACCCTCCTCAGCTCTGCTAGTAGCCTTAGAAAGTAAAAAGCGATTGCTCATGTGTCTCTGGGGTAGTGCATCTTATGCTCTATTTATAGAGTGGTGGCTAGGGTTTTACCCCCTCACTCACTTAACCCTCACACTTATGGGCCTGGCCCATTATGTAATAATTCTAATTTAATTTAATTAGAATTATTATCTTTTCCTAGTGGCTTGTTGTATGCGTGTGACCCAATAGGCTTTTAATATTTGGTTATAATATTAAAATAAAACCATTTTATATTTAATATCATAAATAGTGAGCGGTATTTAGCAACACATCACTATCCAAATATTGAGTTTATCAATAACTTTGATAAATCCTATTTTATGATAATAATTTATATGATCTGTCCCTTTTTCCAAATATCTAATTGAACACAAGGGCATGGATTGTGTCAACCTTGTATAGTTCAATTTATATTTTCTTGATCCCCAAGTAGACTGTACAGGAAATAAATATCTCATATTTATCCTATTGAGCATGGCCATGCATTTTGCAGTCTCACTTTATCAAGAGGCCTACAGATATAACTCCTGTAACATAGGAGGGACAAATCCCATCTAGGGAACTCACATAATTTATTATATGTCCAAAAACCAACTTTATGATTACCCTGTTACAAGTAACGTTTGATGATAATTAAAACATATAATTCCTTATGATTTCAGGTCGAAGGACTTCATATAACATTTATCAATTTTAAGAAACGTTCATAACACTTATGTAACAATCCATGCAACGTTCTTAAGGTGGGTCTGTCCAGTACACCATTACTCTTAATGTGTACCTATGTGAGCACATGATATCTCATGTCCATGATCCGTGAGATGTGATCATCAATGAACTCACATACTAGTCTAAATGCATCTTTGTCCTAAGATGATACTTGACTAGGGACTATTTTAAGAATAGTTATTCATAAGATCTCACGATCAAGTCATCTACTTGATTTCTTATGAAGTTTAAGCTTACTATTCTAAGGACATTTATTATATTCTAAAAGAATAAGATTGCCTTTATAAAATAACATGATATAAGTAATGGATGTTTCAAAAACATATATGTCTCTAGTGCATATACCTAACAGTTATGCCTTATCTGCTATGTGATATATATGTATGCACTGCTTTGCTCACTGGGACGTTAGTCTCACCCCTTTGTGGGTTTTACATTTTAGATCCCCAGGAAGGTCATGAGGATCATGGCACCGCTGCAGCTTAGGAGTTTTGTGGGCTTGGAGCCCCTCTTTTTATTGTAGTCCTGGGGATGATTGTATTTGTATGCATGTATGTAGTTTCTTATGTTTCCGCTGTTTAGAGCTCATAGAATTGTTGTAACCATAATTTATGGAATGTAATGCATTCACATGTTATGTTTAAGTAAACGTTGGATTAGTTAAACATGTCTGTAGTTAGTTATTGATATCGATAATGTCCCGAAAATAATTCCCTTAATTCAGGACTTATGCTTCGAACAGGCATAATTTCCTAATTCTGGGGATTAGGACGTTACACCGTTCATCACGAAGAGTTGCAGCAGCCAGTGCGGCCTCCGTCCATAGCGCATCGTCATCACAGCCACCATCAGATCCGCCACGTAACCACCATCTTGGGGTCGTCCAGGCGGCCACGTAATACGCCTCTGTCACGCAGCAAAGCCCCTTCCCATTTCTTTGCATTTCTCATCAATTCTACGAAGAAAAGCATTTGGTGTGGGGACCATGGTTATATGGCATTTCTCACCTATTTCGTAGGTGCACCAAACAACACAAAGAAGGTATTTCTCGGCCATTTCTCGCTCGTTCCTGCATTTCTTCTCTACTTCTGTATTACCAAACAGAGGCTTAGAGTTGGTTTGTCCCTATGATTTTTTGGAATTGATTTCAAATCACTTTTGTCCAATGTACTTTATAAAACGTACTTTATAAGACAAGATGTAACATTACTTATCACAAAATAAATTTTTACAAAAGTGATTAGAGAAGAAGAACTGCATACAAATTATAGTTTTATAAATTGAACAAGACCAACTAGTTCGATCGATCCAACTGAAAACCAGTTTAATGACTGATCCATTCAAACTCTAAACCTGATAAAATTCAAAACTGATGAGAACTAGTCAAACCCATCTAAAATAGGTGGAAATTGGTTAAAAAAGAAGGGTTACAAAAACAATTTGAATTGGTCTTTTTTCAAAATTTTCGTTTTCTGTTTAATGTAAAATATTTTTAAGATAAATAAAAAACATGTCTAAGAATTTATACATAAATGTATGTTATTTTATCAACATTTATATTAATTTATAATTATATATATATTTTCTATGATTATGTGTTATTTTATTACTTGAAATATTATATAATCTCAAAAATATATATTTAAGTAATTATTATCGATTCTATATTGTGGTTCAATCACAATTGAAAACCAAAGAATCGTAGACTAATATGCCTTCACTGATTTTATTACTAATTCAGTTTTTAAAATATATTGATACATCCAGAACTAATCAAAGAAAAAGAGTGAGTTTAAAAGTAATTAAACAATATCATGATCATATGTTAACCAAGTCATTTCGTTTTTTCTTGTCAACTCCAACAAGTTATTTCCTAAAATAGTTTAGGTATATCTTTACTTCTTTAGGTTGATTTATTTTAGGCCAGAACATCTTTTAGGTGAAAAGGGAGTTGCTTTTCGCCCTTTTGCTACTCGCAACTCACCCCTATCTTCTTGATTCTTGAAATTCTTTTTTCACAATTCTTTTATAATAAAATTATAATTTTATATTTAGTTTATTTTAAAATATGAAATTATATATGTAGTTTTATAATTTTATTATAAAATAATATAAATTTCATAAACTTTGTAATAACATTATATAAATATATAAATTAAATATTATTTTAATATATACAATTTTTAATTTATCATATTTACATTTATAAATTTATTATAATATATATATTTATATATAATATCATATATAGTAATCACATGTAATATTATTTTATTATATATAGTTTTATATTTTTTTATAAAAATATATATAAATTTATAATAATTTATATATAGATAAATTAAACATCATTTATCATATATAATTTTATAAATTTATCATATAGATTTATAATTTTATTATATATAGTTTAATATTATTATAAAACATATATAAATTTAATAATAAAATTATATATAACATCTAAATATTATATATAATTATATATATTATATAATAAATATATATAATAATATTATTTTATTTTATTATATATAGTTATATATAATTTATTATGTTATACAATAATTTATATATATGAAAAGGTTGGAACCATATTCTAAGTTTCTAGACAATGATTAGGTTTGAAAGTTACTTACAACTTACAATAAATTAAATTTTCGGTACACAATTTTCTGTACACAATTTAGAAAATTGTGTACAGGAAAATCAATTTCAGTATGCAACTTTTGTGCATCGGATATTTAATTTCTAGTACAAAATTTAAAAATTATAATTCAATTTCCGAAATAGAATTTAAATTATATTTTGGAAATTGCATTTTCCCGAACACATTTTTTAAATTGTGTATCAGAACTGAAGTTTGGTACCTTATGTTAAAAATAATGAACCAAAAATTCAATTTTTGGTACCCACAAAAAAAATGTCTTCACACTGCTACATGTCCATGGATGAAAATAATAAAATTAAAAAACTGGGGTGATACAAATCAGTGTTTTAAAAACCGAACCGGTAATTGAACCGGTGAAGGCTTTGGTTCACGGTTCAATGGTTCAAGCGTGGTTGAATCGTGGTCGAACCGGTATTAATTAAATATATATTTGAAATATTATATGATATTTTAATTAATAAAATAACACAAAATTATAAGAAATTAAGATATGTGAAGTTATAAACTTATTTAAACAACCTTATTATAAGGTTTATAAAACAAAAAAAATAAAAATAATTGATAAAATAATAAATATCTACGTGTAATTCTCAGACATATGTTTTTATTTATTTTAAAAGTATTTTAAATTAAATAAAAAATAAAAAATAGAATTTTTTTATGAAAGATCGGTTCAACCGGTTTACCGGTTTTTTGACTGGTTTTTTGCAGAACGGTTCAATGGTTTATTTGGACCAGACACAGGACCGGTTTACCGTCGGACCGGACCGGTCCGGTCCGGTTTTCAAAACTATGATATGAATAGGAATTTCATCAATTTTCCCCCATCAAACCGCATTCTATTAAAAAAGAAGGGTAGGCGCAAGAGACTTATCAAATGATGGCGTCTGAAGAAAATCCTGAGCTTTCTCTCCAAGAAAGTGATCTATACCTGCGCAGCAAAAAGAAAGTCAAGATGGGTGAGATTGAGACTGCAGAAGAGATGACTCATCCGATTAACAACGAGGAAGAAGAGGAAAAAATTGCTCCTAGCAATCAACAACAAATTTCCTACAAAGAATCTCTATTGAACCAGATTGGTTTCCAATCTAGTCCCCTCTTTGAGGTGGATGATGTTGTTTTCCCGGACGAAAGTTCCGATGAAGATAAAACAGTAAATGCAATGGAGGAAGAGGCAAAAGAAGAGCACATTTCCAGTTCTGGCAGGCCCTATGTTCCTATTTCAGAAGATGAGTATAATAACTGGTGTCAACCCTGGCAAGCTTCTCTTGTTATCAAGGTTCTTGGAAAAAATCTAAATATGCAGTTTCTGTATAGTAGCCTACAGAGGAAATGGGCTTGTAAAAACCCAATTAAATTCATTGACATGAATCAAGAATTCCATCTAGTCTACTTTACTGATAAAGAAGATTATCTCCATGTGCTCTATGATGGCCTCTGGATGGTAGCTGATCACTACCTTATTGTTCAACGTTGGCGCCCTCTTTTCTTGGAGGAAGCTAGAAGAATCAAGAAAGTTGTTGTGTGGTGCCGGATTCCTAACCTCCCTATTGAGCTGTACAATTTAGATTTCTTAACAAGGGTGGGAAACATTCTCGGTACAATGCTAAAGGTGGATAGGCTAACTTCCATTCATTCAAGGGGAAGATTTGACAGACTGTGTGTTGAAATAGACCTCTCAAAGAGACTTATTCCTGAAATTGAAATTCTAGCTGGAACTGTCCTAAGAATCGAATATGAAGGATTGCATCAAGTTTTCTTCAAATGTGGCAAATATGGCCATAACCAAGATTCTTGCTATGAACTCCCTATAGAACCCAGGCCTACAGATTCAAGAACTGAGGAAACCCAAGACCATGAGAATTAGCCTAATCTTGACTCGGCCAAGGAGGGTGTGAAGCCTACTACTGAGGGTGTGAAGCCTACTGCTGCGGGTTCTGACCAGAAATCTGATACTCCAACAGCCAATTCTACTTCAGAAGGATACACCAAGGACATTGGGAATTATGGCCCATGGATGCTAGTAAAAAAGTAGCCTAGGAAAAAATCTGCTGGAAAAAATAAGGATGTTCCTACTCAATCCAAAACTCCCACCCAAGGTACTCCCCTGCAAGGATCCAGATTTGACCTTCTTCAGGAAAATGAGGTCCAAGAAGTTTCAACAATTCAAGATGGCTCCAATTCTGATTCAACAATTCCTAAAGAAAGACCCGAGGGTCAGACTCATTCCACCCCTACGGTTCAGAATCCTTCCACCCCTGTTGTTCAGAATCCTAAAATCGTTCGATTTCGTGATCCCAGGGCTGGGAAGAATTCTCAGGCTAGCCAAGACAAAATAAAACAACAGGCCATGCTTTCTCAGAAAAATTCCACTACTTCTAAATCTATCCCTGCTGGTTCTGATAAATCCAAACATCAAATTTTGGGTTCTTCATCTAAACCTGTTAATACACCTGAGGAAAATACTCCTAGTACCAATCATGATTCCAATGCATCAGAAATTAAAAGAAAAAGGGAGCAGGAGATTCTTCAGCTTATGCGTATCATGGAAAAAGAGGGTGGTCAAGGTAATTTTCACCAATTGCAGTCTGAATATCTAGCTGCTCTTGGCTTTGGAACTCCTGAACCCAAACCCCCTGACATCCGCAATCCAGGTAATACTGAGCCTAAACCCCACTGTTCTGATACAGAAATGAAAGATTGCATGCATGTGCAGGTTACCTATGAGCTTAATGCTCAACCTCCTAAGAACATTTAATATGAATTATCTAGCTTGGAATTGTAGAGGGATTTTTGCAAAAAGTTTTGTGAGTTTAATGAAAGACATTAGGCAAATTTATAATGTTCATTTAATTATCCTTATGGAAATCCATGCTAGTGGAGATAAAGCTAAAAACGTTATTACAAAAATAGGATTTGATTCTTTTAGAATATTTGACTCTAATGGCCAATCTGGAGGTTTTGTCATCCTTTGGGACAACTCCAAATGGTCAGTTAATTTTCTCCAACATTCTAGACAATTTATCCACATGCAGGTTAAATCTGGTTAGGATAGAGACTGGTTCCTAAATGCTATCTATGCCAGTCCCCAACTTATAAACAGAACCCAGTTATGGGATGATCTAAGAAATTTGGCTTCTAATATTGGTAGTGAATGGTGTCTCATTGGAGACTTCAACTCAATTCTCAATTTGTCTGAAAGGAAAGGTGGTGCTCCTAACCCTACAAACCAAGGTATGATCCATTTCCAAAATATGATTAATGACTGTGATCTTATTGATGTTGGGTTTGTGGGTAACCCTTTTACTTGGAAAAGGGGTAATCTTTCTGAAAGATTGGATAGGAGCCTCATTAACATGGACTGGCGTATTAGATTTCCCAATGCTACTCCTACCCACTTACCTTATTATAAATCTGATCACTGTCCTATTCTTATGAAATTTGAGATTCAAAACAGTCCTAATCTTCATAGAAGACCCTTTAGGTTTTTGGCTGCATGGTTAACCCACCCTAATTTTAAGGATTTTGTTAATTCTAATTGGAAAAATAACAGAGACTGGGGTACTATCATTGGTAATTTCACTGAACAAATCCAATGCTGGAATAAAGAAATCTGTGGGAACATCGGTTTCAAGAAAAGACAGCTTATTAGGAGACTAGATGGTATTGCTAGGAAAAAGCTTCTATCAAATGACCCTAGTCTTGATCATCTCCACAATAAATTGTGGAAAGAATATGAAGAGGTAGCTTTTCAGGAAGAAATCCTTTAGTTCCAAAAATCTAGATGCAAGTGGATTCAGTTTGGGGACAAAAATACCAAATACTTCCATGGCTCAACTATTGCTAAAAGAAAACGAATTAAAATTGAATGCCTAGAATCTGATCAAGGAAATTTAATCTTTGACAAAGCTTTGCTTGAATCAATGACAAATGATTTCTTTAAATCCCTATTTTCTGATAATACTGTTTACTCTCCCTTTTGTCTCTCTGATTGTTTCCCTACCTTATTACCTCACCATAAGGATATTCTTATCAAACCTATTACTGATGATGAAATTAAAGAGATTGTTTTTTCTTTGGGAGGTTATAAAGCCTCTGGATATGATGGATTGCATGCTATTTTTTATCAAAGTCAGTGGGATTCTGTAGGTAAAGATGTTTGTTCCCTAGTTCACAATATCTTTAACAACCCCCAATCTGTTGCTCTGATCAATGATACCCTCATTACCCTCATCCCTAAAGTTGATGGTGCTAATAATCGTTCCCAGTTTCATCCTATAAGCCTATGTAATGTTTCTTACAAAATAATTACAAAACTCATATCTCATAGGCTTAGATCTATCATTACACATTTAATTGGGCCTAATCAAAGCAGCTTTATCCCTGGAAGGCAGAGTAGGGATAATATCATCATCACTCAAGAAATTATCCACTCCATGCGATATAAAAAAGGAAAATATGGTTGGATGGCCATTAAAATTGACCTCTAAAAAGCTTTTGATAGGTTAAATTGGCAGTTCATATCTGATACCTTAGAAGAAGTTGGCATTCCTGACAACATTAGAAATGTCATTAATTCTTGTATCACTACACCTAGGATGAGAGTTCTTTTTAATGGTGAAGCTCTGGACCCCTTTTCTCCCTCTAGAGGTATCAGACAAGGTGACCCAATATCTCCCTATATTTTCATTTTATGTGTTGAACGCCTTTTCCACCTTATCAACCTAGCTGTTGAACATAAGTTTTGGAGACCTATTAAGATTAGCAGGAATGGCCCTAAATTATCCCACTTAGATTTTGCTGACGATCTCATCCTATTTGCTGAGGCTAGATTGGATCAAGTGGAAATTATATCAACAATTTTAGACTTATTTTGTTCTAGTTCTGGCCAAAAAGTCAGTACTAATAAAACTAGGATTTTTTTTCTCTGACAATGTCTGTTTGCAGGTTAATAAGGAAATTTCTGAGAACCTTGGGTTTCAAAGGACTGAGGATCTTGGCAAATATCTTGGAGTTCCTATAATTCATAGAAGGGTTTCTAAATCTACTTTCAGATCTGTTATATCTAGAACCAAGCAGAGACTATCTTCATGGAAAGCTAAAACTCTCTCCTTTGCTGGAAGGCTTACTCTTTCCCAATCTGTTCTTAACGTCATCCCCACCTATTTGATGCAATCTGCCTCTCTTCCTACCTCTACTTGCAATGAAATTGATAAATTATGTAGAGACTTCTTATGGGGAGACACTGAAAACCTAAAGAAAATCCACCTAATTGGATGGGACAAAGTTTGCACTCCTAAATTTCTGGGTGGTCTTGGGCTGAGGAAAGCTAAGGAAGTCAACAAAGCTTATATGATGAAGATCTGTTGGGATCTAATTCAAAATCCTAATGATCTTTGGGTTCAAGTTATCAGGGCTAAATATAAATGTGGCAATCAATATCTTCCAACAGTCAAGAAGAAAGCTACTGCTTCTAATCTCTGGTCTGGTGTGTGTGAAGTGTGGTTCGAATTCATGGATAATTGTACCTGGAGAGTTCACAATGGTGAACTTGTTCAGTTCTGGACTGATGATTGGATTTCGGGTTCTGGTCCCCTCCTTCAACATTCTTCTCTCCCTATACCTGCTACAGACCATACCTTGAAAGTCACTACAAAAAATTTGATTATTAGCGAGGGAAGAAATCCCTCGCTAAATATTTAGCGACGAATTTTGTGATGACTAAAAAATCCGTCGCTAAAAGTGGCGTCACTAAATGTTTGTGATGGAATTGAAAAATCCGTCACAAATAGAGAGGGAAATATTCCCTCGCTAATGGCTGAAATTCCGTCACAAATTTACCTGAAGGATGAATGCCTAATTCCTTCGCTATTTGTGACAGAATTTATTCCATCGCTATTTGTGACGAATTTTATTCCGTCGCTATTTGTGACGGAATTTATTCCGTCACTAATTAGTGAGGGAATTGAAAAATCTCACAAATAGAGAGGGAAATATTCCCTCGCTAATGACTGAAATTCCGTCACAAATATACTTGAAGGATGAATGCCTAATTCCGTTGCTATTTGTGACGGAATTTATTCCTTCTCTAACTAGAGAGGGAATATTTTGTCACTAATTAGCGAGGGAAAATGTTTCCCTCCCTAATTAGTGAGGAAGCATTCCCTCATTTTTCCCAATCCCTTATTCCATCTCTAATTTTGAGAGGGATTTTTCCCTCTCTAAATTCCCAAATTAAGTATCATTCAATGGTTTATAGCCTCTTTTGTATCATAAATTCATTAAAAACCTATTACAAATAAATAGTATTTATAAATATCATAAACTCCTAATAACAATCATAAATATCAAATACTAAATTTAATGAACATAAAATATCTTAATCCATAATTATTCAAATCATACATAAATTTAAGAACATGACTAAATAAAATTCAATTATTTATTTAAACTTAAACTAACATATAAGTATAAATTATTCACTTATAAGGCCAAAGTGATCCTTTCTTCGCAACATCCAACTTCGATCGAGTCTCATAAATCATGTAGTTGATTTAACACAACAATATAATTAATCATGATTTGAGGATAAATCATTGGGGGTGGTATATTACTATATTAGTAAACCATGAAAAACAATGCACCAATGCACCACTAAAAAATCAAATTATACCCATCCAATAACAGAACAGTAGCAACATGATGTCCTATAGTGAAAAACAAAAATAAACTTGAGATACTTATAACTAATTTGTCAAAGAAAGACTTGGAAAATATTAAAGAGCATATAGGGTCACAATAATAACATTTAGGACGATTAGTTTGAAAAATATTAAAGAGCATCTAGGGTCATAATAATAGCATTTAGGGTGATTACTTGGAAAAATATTAAAGAGCATTTAGGTTCATAATAATGGCACATCTTAGACTTCAATTATGTAAGGAACAAATCAACACTTAGAATCAGTAAAAATATCTTCAACTTGGAATGTCAAATCAACAGTTGCAACCAGTAAAAATATGTAAATTTATAAAGCACCATCAAGGAACATCCAATACATCATTTCACTTATTATTTCTAAATCCATAAAGCAATACCAATCATGAGAAACCAAATATTTTGGTTGGGACATGAATCAATTAGTCATTGTCCCATCTCAAATCCAATTTTTCTAGAAATAGATTAATATTCATGTAACAAGAACAATATTACAAGTGCCCGAAGCTTAGGACATTCACAAAAGAGCAATGGAATTGCAAAAGAGCAAACCTAGTGACTGGCCTGAAACAGAAATAGGCATCTAGGTACCAAACAGACATAGGTTAAAATAAGAAAAGAAGTCACTCACCTCCAATTAAGGTCAACCTTGTTGTCCGTATATTGTAATGTGTCCCTATATTATAATGTGAATACGTTGCTAGATGTTAATTGATGGACTAGACACTCATCAAAATGCAGAACCTATCAAACAAGAGCATTAATATTATTATGCATAAATAGAATCCACGTAAACAAATGAAGATCCATTGTATTAATTGATTTAACGCATAGGAGCATTTTGGAACTTAGCACACATTCTCTAAACACTTATTCAAAACAAGGCATAACCACTTATTCAATTCACACAATTAACCAAGTACCAATGAAAGGCAAAACTCTAGCTCATCACCATTAAAGCATTTCCAACTAAAAATATACAAAACAAACATCTTTGGATTTGCAAGTTTTAATTCTGCCTTGCACCATCTTTGGGTCTGCAAGTTTTAATTCTGCCTTACACCATCTTTGGGTCTGCAAGTCCCAGGAGATTGAGTGAAAGGAAATGAATAGAGTTACTCTTATGTCTCGATGAAATTGGTCCCTATTTCTTTAATTGTCAATGAGTAAGATTGTCTAACCTTCACAGTCTTAATTTCAAGATCTCAAATGACAGGGGTCTTAACATGTAGATGAAGAACAAATCTGACTTCTCTAATGACACATCATGTGCATGCCTGGATTGATGATCAAACTCATAAAATTTGGATGATTAAGAAGATTACATCAAAAGTGTTGCAGCAATGTAATTACAAAAGAGCATGACAGAGATAGGCATCTAGGGACCAGACATACATAGGTTAAAATAAGAAAATAAGTCACAATGAGGTCACCCAAGGACAGATACATACCGTGAAAACAGAGAAGCAGAATTAGGGTCTTACATTAGGAACCAATTGGTGCAAGGGACAAATGGGGCAAGCTTCAACTCTCATCACTCATCTTTCTGAGTAAATTTTGAATGAAAGGACAAAAAGAGCAAATTGGGAACTAGAACAGAGGAACAATAGATGGGCAGAGAGTTAGAGACAGGGAAAGTAGAAGAATAGGAAATAGGCCACAATAGAGGTAAGTTCTTAACTTCTTTCTATTCTAATCTTATTGTATTCCGGACATATTGATACTGCAAGTCTCTAAAACATTCGATTTACTGCTTACTGTCTGTGTGAATTCCAGTGCAAAGTGGCGGTGCATTCTTTTAATGATATTCACATTTGTTCTTGAAGTAAAATCAAAGAAGTGATACACCAATAATTTCAATTGGCAACAATAACAATATACAGTCCAATATACAGTCAGAAACAGAATAGGGGAAAATAAGAAGATACTGAAACCCTACTCCAGATTCTCTCCCTCTCCATGACCAGAAAATCCAGAAATTAAAACAGAGAAGTTGCAAGTGAGAGAGCCAGAGGGGGAACCCTACCAGAGAGCCACCCTGTACAGCGGCCGCGCGACCCCTTTCTCTCACGAGCTCCTCCTTCTTCCTACTCCACTATTTCAAGCCGCGACCACCATCCCTGAACGGTAGCAGCTCCACCGCCGTCCCTCCTTCCTGCAGCCATCGTGGCTGTTCGCGTTCGCCGGAGCCACCTCCCAAGTCGTTGCTCGAACAGTCACATCGCTGCGCACCACCGCGCCGTTCGTTGCAGCACCATCCTCTCCCCTGTTGCCGCGTCGCATTTCAGCCACCATCGTCCATCCCTGCACAGTCGCAGCGGTTATGGCTGCAAAGGACGATCTCCCTCTGGCCGCATCCCTCTCTTCCTCCTTTTCTTTCTCTTCCTCCCACTCTGCCGCCGCCCCTTCTCTCTTTTCCTCCTTCTCTTCTCTTCTTCTCTAAACCCTAATGTTGTGTGTAATAAAAGAACCGAGTGTGTGTGTGTGAGAAGAAAGGGCGTGAGGGTTTCTAAATGAAACCCGATCCCTTCCTTCATTTAAAATAAATAAAAAAAAGGAAACAATATTAACCAGGTGGTAAATGTTGTTCCCGTAAATGGTTAATCCCATATACAAATTGGTTAATTTGAAAAGAAAATGAAAGGCCAAGATTTTTTGGCCCAAAATTTGACTTAATTAAAAATTAGTGCAGTTCAGCATAATCCTTGTTCTTTGGTAACCATGTCCATGACAAGACGTGATTATACTTACCCATTGCGTGAAATGCAATGCTGTTAACATCTGGTTAATATTGTTTCCATAAACGGTTAATCCCATGTAAAAATTGGTTAATATGAACATAACATGACAGGCCTAGTTTTTTTTTTGCCCATATTTGATCTTAAATAAAGAATATTGAAGTTGAGCATAATCCATGTTCTTTGGTAACCATGTCCTTCACAAGGCTTAATTATACTTATCCACTGCGTCAAATGCAATGTTATTACTTCCTGGTTAATGATGTTTCCGAGAACGGTTAATTCCATGTACAAAGTGGTTAATATGAACAGACAATTACATGTCTAGTTTTTTTCGGCCCATATTTGTACTTCATTAAAGATTAGTGTAGTTAAGAATAATCCATGTTCTTTGGTAACCATGTCCCTGACAAAGCATAATTATACTTACCCCATGCGTCGAATGCAATCCTGTTAACATCTGGTTAATGTTGTTTTCGTAAACGGTTAATCTCATATACAAATTGGTAAATGTGAATAGAAAATGAAAGGCCTAGTTTTTTCCCCATATTTTGACTTAACTAAAGATTAGTGCAGTTGAGCATAATACGTGTTCTTTGGTAACTATGTCCATGACAAGGCCTAATTATACTTACCCACTGCGTGGAATGCAATGTTGTTACCACCTGGTTAATGCTATTTCCGTATACGGTTAATTCTATGTACAAAGTGGTTAATGTGAACAAGAAATGAAAGGAATGTTTTTTTTTGCCCATATTTGAAATTAATTAAAGAGTAGTGCAATTGAGCTTAGTCCCTGTTCTTTGGTAACCATGCTCATGACAAAGCCTAATATACTTACCCACTGCGTGGAATGCAATGTTGTTATGGCGTGGTTAATGATGTTTTACATAGACAGTTAATACCATGAACACATTGGTTAGTGTTTTTAGCTAAATCAAATGCACTAATTTTTTGCCCTTAATTGACCCTAATTAAAGACTAAGGAAGTTGAGCATAATCCTTGTTGTTTAGTGACCATGTCCATGACAATGACTAATTATACTTACCCAGTGTGTGGAATGCAATGTTGTTAGCACGTGGTTAATGGTGTTTTCGAACAAGGTTAATTCCATATTCAAATTGGTTAATGTGAACAGAAAATTAATTCTATGCAATGGTTAATTCCATATTCAATGCAATGGTTAATGTTGTTACCGTAAACGGTTAATTCTATGTACGATGTGGTTAATTTGAACACAACATGACATGCCTACTTATTTTTGGACCATATTTGATCTTAATTAAGGATTAATGCAGTATATCAATCATAATCCCTCTTCTTTGGTTACAATTTCCCTTGGAAGCCATAACTATACTTATCTACTGCGTCGAATGCAATGCTGTGAACACATGGTTAACGATGTCTCCGTAAATGATTAAGTCCATGTACGAATAGGTTAATGTGAAAAAAAAATGAAATTCCAAGTATTTGGCCCGTATTTTGACTTCATTAAAGATTAGGTCAAATTACCATAATCATTGTTCTTTGTAGACTATGTCCATGACAATGGCTAATTAACCTTACCAACTGCATCAACTGCAATGCTTTTACCATCTGATCAATGCGTTTTCCATAAAAGGTTATTTACATGTATAAAGTGGTTAATGTGAAAATAAATTTGATGACCTACTTATTTATTGGCCCATAGTTGATGTTAATTAAATATCATTGCAGTTCACCATAATCCCTGTTGTTACATAACAATCTCCATTTGAAGGCCAATTTTTACTCACCAACCTTGTCTATGACAATGCTGGTACCACAAGGTACTGTCTTTAAATGGTTAATATTGTGTCTGTAGAGGGTTATTTCCATATATAAATTGGTTAATGTGAACACAAAATTAAATTCCAAGTCTTTGGGCCATATTGAATTATTTATTCATTACTGGAGTTCGACATAATAATTGATCTTTGTTTACCATGTCCATGACCAGGCGTAATTTTGCATACCCAGCGCATTAAAGTAAAGGCTGTTACCAACTGGTTAATGCTTTTTTTCGTAAACGGTTAATTAAATGTACAAATTGGTTACTATGATCACGAAATGAAGGGTACTTTTTTTGAACCCAAAAGCTCTGTTCTTTAGTTACCATATCCATGACAAGGGCTAGTAACTATTACCCACCGCGTCTAATGCGTTGTAACCACGTGGTTAATGCTCTTTCCGAAAACGGTTAATTAAATGTACAAAGTGGTTATTATGATCACGAAATGAAGGGTAGTATTTTTGAACCCATAAGCCCTGTTCTTTACTGAGCATATCCATGACAAGGGCTAGTAACTATTACCCACTGCGTCCAATGCGCTGTTACCATGTGGTTAATACTCTTTCCGTAAATGGTTAATTCATTAACCCTTTGGTTAATTTGAATAGAAAATGAAAGGCCGACTTTTGACCCATAATGGAACTTGATTACATATTACTCCAGTTCAGCATATTCCTTGTTCATTGGTAATCATGTCCATGACAAGGCCTACTTATATTAACCCACTGCATGGAACGCAAAGCTGTTACCACCCGGTTAATGATATTTCCACAAAGGGTAAATTACATATAGTAATTGGTTAAATCCATCCAGCTGGTTAATTACAAAGAATAGGAAATCACCTTTCCAAGATGATCAAATCCATCCAGTTGGTTAAGCAGCTCCAAGAGGATTCTTTGGATTTCATGATCAGCACTTGTGCCTTCACTTAAACGCCATCCACCAATGGCATCAATCTCATCATAAATATGATTCATGGCTAAACAAAAGTATGAAAACAATATAAATCAATTCAAATGGGAATTGGGAAAAATACATCCCGTTCGACATAATGGAAGTTCTCACTACCTGTCACCTTATGATCTCGAGTATATCCAAACATTTTCCCTAATCAATCTTGCATTTTCACTAATATAATTATAAATTATTGCAATAGATACAATCTGAACAAAAGTATAATTATTGTTAGAACGCCACATCAAACACTTGGCACACAGAGCATTAAGTAGAAAATAGAACCTTCAAGTAGATAGCATCTATATTGCTAGCAATAGCTTTTGCTAATAATGCCTTCCCAGTACTGGAGGAGGTTCACAAAGGAGAACACCCCATGAGAAACAAATTCAGTTTTTTTTTTCATTGAATGAAGTGTTAATCTTGAGTTATACAAATGTTTTTCAGAACATCATACCTTGGGGGGGTTTGATTCCAACCTTAAGAAAAAGCCCAAGATTCATTAGGATTCATTAGAGGCAGCTCAGTTGATTCCTTGAATTCTCAAATTTGATCTGAAAGCCCTCAAACTACATAATAACTAAACCTTTTTTGGGTTTTCCTGAAGCATATTATATACAACCAAACAAACCTGTCAAATCATGAAAAAATACAAGAAAAATGTCAGGACCTAAAAGTGGTGATCAACCAGACAATAAAAATCTGCATTTCTTAGATGATCATCTATAACCAATGCCCCCAACTTATGACTAAGAGAACAAAAAGGATACAACAGAGCCGCATAAATTAATGTCATGCTTCTTTTCTTGATGAAAAAATTGATGTCATGCTTATTTCAGTAAGTGAAAGCTTTAGAATGAAATTAACTCAGCACTTGTTTGCTACATCAGAAATGTTGGATGTTTGAAAGTGGAGCGCAAGTAATTTACAATACATAACATAAATGTAAGTTAAAAGTGATTTTTCACCTTCTAACAAGCAACAATTAGTGAAAATCAATACTTGTCCATCCCACCTCATTTCCACTTTTTTCAAAATAATTAAAATGGCCATTGCATTTACAACTCATCATGTACAAACTAACCAGACTGACAAATTAGAACGAAAATCTAATTGATATCTCAGTACCAGAATTCACATGGCTTATAATCACATTTGTAGCAACTGCGGAAGTAAAAAATCATTCACTGTCGTTAGGTTGAACACATAATTTCAAGTAGTATTAGTACTACTTAAAATTAAATTAAACACTTAGTATTAGTTTTTAAACAGCTCACCTTGAGCGAGAAAGAAGAAGAACATCGGTTCAAAATGGGGGAAATCAATACAGACAATTAGGGCTCAACCAACACAAGTTTTTTGGGGGAAATCCAACTAACCTATAATTCGACACAATAACAGCTCAATCAAAAGCAATTTTTTTGGGGAAAACCCACTAACCTTAATTGCGGCTTCTACGTATACCTCCTCCACCGCTTCCAACTACTTCCGCGCGGACTCCACTTCTGTTGGTCTATCTTCTATGGAAGACGAAAGCAATAGAGACAACCACAGTGAGTGGAAGACAACGGTAGAGTGTTCACAGAGAATGAAAATTCTGCTAACCCTAAACGTCTTTCACCGTCCTTTTTCTTTCTCCGTCCTCTTTCTTTCTTCCTTTCGCGCCTCTCCGTCAAGTGAAACGTGTAATTACTATGTTTTTTTCAGAGCTTAAATTGCAAATATGTGAAATTCTACTAACTTTGCTTAATTCACGTTTTCACCCCCGACATTTGAGAAGAAGAGTGAAAACAGACCGTGGCACCGTGCACAACTTTACTGGGTATTGCACCCTAAAAGGCACCTTATTTTAGCAACGTCCTCTCTCCCTTTAAATTTTTCATAATTAAAGTGTAAAAAGTAATACATATGTGACGGGATTTATTAGAGATCAACACACCATTAGTATCTAAAATACTCATATCATTTTAGGGTGGATGTTTTTGACTTTAAATTCATGATGGATTTTCAATTCTTTTTTTTGAGAAAAAAAATTAGGGTGAGGGAATGGTGCCCCACTCCACCAACCTCATGGGGTTTGATGGATTTTCAATTTTATTACTACAAAAAATTAATTCATTTTTATAATATATATTATCAATTTTTTAATATTAAATCTATACTTATTATGGGAAAGATTTCCTATGGACCACTTTTTTGGGTTCATATTATACTTCCCAAAAATATTTATAAGTTTTTTTCTTGAAAATACTGAAAATTTTCATTTGTAAGACACACAAATAATTATAATTCCTTTTAAAAAATATTAAATGATATAATGAAATAACAGTTTTTTTAAAATGTGATCATTGTTAGATTATTTTATGATCAAAACCCATTCCTTCCAAAGCTTTTCTATAGCTTAAACATTTAAATAGTTTTTTTTATCAAAAGCATTAAAATAATTTAGATGCTTCGGCTTTTACAGGCAGTCATGGTTTAAACTTTTTTTTTTGGTCGAGAAGCCATGGCCCATGGTTTAAACCTAGGCACAGGACAGTTTTTTCCTTCTTTTTTTTTTGGTAGAGGACAGTTTTTTCCTTTCACCCAACATTACCGACATATTGGGCCACACTATGATGAACTCGGCCCATCTAAGATCAGGACCAGCCCATCTTAAAAAAGCATTCAATTAGACAAAAACATATTTATAGAACACCTAATGCCCACTCCTCGCACTCACCGTCTCACAAAGCTTAATGATTCTCGTCCAAAAAAAAAAAAAAGCTTAATGATCCCATCACCAAGAAAAAAAATAAGAGTAAACTAACAAATCAGTCCCTAACTCTGTGAGGATCATGCAGTTTAGTCATTGACTTTTCTAAAATAGCATTTTAGTCCCTAACTAAAGTGCATGTTTTTCAATAAAGTGAACGACTAAAGTGCATGTTTTTTAAAAAAATAAGGACTAAAGTGCATGTTTTTTAATAAAGTATGGACTAAAGTGCTATTTCAGAAAAGTCAGGGACGAAACTGTATGGTCCCCACAGAATCAGGGACTGATTTGTCAGTTTATTCAAAAAAAAAAATAATGATCCCTTCACCAAGAACAGGTAGTTCTGAATAAATAAGAGGGCTACGAATCGATCTGATTATATTTAATGATTCAATCACAATTATGTTTATTCTGTGAGTCAATAAACAATGACATATATAGCCTTCAGAGTAGTTGTCTTTGTTTTCACGTCTATGTATGATCTTAGATTTATAGTTTAAATTTATATATAGGGTTTTTGGTTTACACTGAATTCACCTTTTAAATATGAATATGGGTCACAGTACGTTAATTTGAATCATACTTAAAATATGATTTTGATGAAAATAAAATACACATTTAGAGTGACTAGGAGTGAATGAAATTAATATATGATAATGAAATACAATTAAATGTTAAATAAGTTAACGTCCTTGAAAAAAAAAACCACGTTTTTTTAAATTAGTCTATTTTTAAATATCTTTTAATTTTAGTTTCTTAAAAATATAAAAAAAAGTCGTTTTTAGTACTTAAAAGTGTTCTGGAAAGAAACTAAAACTACATTATTATTTTTATTAAATAAAGGAATTAAAAACAAAAGAATTCAAAGAGCGACTAACTTCAAAAATCACAATATTTTTAAAGACTAAAATATGTTTAACACTAAAATTAATAAATTATCTATAACAATATATAAAGGGGATTTATCTACTCTTTCTTACCGTAAATCAAGTTGGTATTATTTTTTTTTTTTACAAGAAATATAATGAGGTTTGAACCTAAGACATCATGGTAAATTACCTCAACCACCACTACTAGGCCGACCCTAGTGGGTTTTCAAGTTGGTAATCTAACGTGGTATAAGCTTTCTTCCAATTTCGACCAATAAAAAAAGATTTCTTACAATGATCTCTTTTGAATTTTTCCGTCTTCTAAGTAACAACGAACTTTTTTGTGCCAATCCTTAGGGTTTGAGAGCTAGTGTTCATTGTTTATGGCTAGAGAGGAAGAATCAAGTCTCTTTTTTTATAAGCAAAATAATTTAATTAAAAGGAGTACAGGGGGTACTCCAACCCATTACACAGTCACATAGTCAACTTAGCCAACAACCAAGCTAAAATACCATATAACAATTGGTCAAAGTGTATCACCACTAAAAACTCCAGCCCCACCAGTAAAATATCAAAACAAAACAATCTGCCACCTAATCTAACCATTAGAAACAAAACAACATCCCCATGTGATATTTACTACTGAGATATGACCGTATAAGAAATTATGCACCATGAATCAGATTAATCAGAACCGCAGTATTACAAAAATCCGACAACAACAAGAGATGACCAACATTAAGCGACAAAAAATTGATTAGACAACAGTATTCCAAACGTGACAGACCATAACAAAGTGACCAAAACTTCCGGTTGAAGAATGATCCATAAGCTTCCAACAGAGAAACAAAATACACAACCTATTTTAAATCAACAAGAGACCAACAATAAAATTTGATAGCCTTCGTAGACATCGAGAACACTAACCAAAATCGTAATAGGCCAGAATTAAAAACCACCCTTAGAAGACCAGATAGTCGCAGTCCAAATCTGGCACTCTTCAAAATCCCACACCACCACCAACACTGGATCCCATTGCCAAGACACTTTAATCAGTCCAATTGAAAATTTAAACATGCACCCACATTGTCACTCCATAAAAGAAAAGGGTACTCGAAATCAGAATCCTTAGATTTCAAACAATTCCATGTTCTGGTTTTAATAAGATCCAGAACAGCCAATGGGTCCATTTTCTTATTGGAAAAATTAACCTCATTACGAACTAATCACAAGGACCAAACTACCACCATCCAAACCAAAGACCAATGACTCCTATTATATGAGCACTACAAACAGGCAAGTCCACAAATTGAGTACAATTCTGCAGGCAGTCCGAATGTAAAATAGAGCAAAAGCCACCCCAATTCACACACAACATCCAATTACTGAATGAGCAAAAGGACATTGGAAGAATAAATGAGAAGTAGTCTCTGGCACATGACCACACCACACACAACCAACATCCAAAATGTTTGGTATTTTCCTTCTAATTAAATTTTGCTTGGTAGGGATCCTATTTAAAATAACTCTCCAAACAAAGCAAGAGATCTTAGATGGTACAAGATTAGACCACAAGAATTTGTTCATTGGAAAAACGGAGAAAATGGCCTCATTTATAAATATAATAACCCTATAAGCTGATCGTACAGAATAAATTCCTTCTGGACCAGCGCTCCAACTCCAGGTACCCATTAGTCCCTCAGCTAGCCTCACCGACTGTAATTCAAATAATAGGTGTTGTAATTGCTCTTGTTCCCATTGGAATAAACTTCGTCTCCAGCTCCACTCCCAATATATCCCACTCTCCATGCAAGTGGACATATTAGCTAAGGTCACATCCTTATTATTTGCTATTGAGAATAATCTATGATATCGGTTACATAAAGCCAAATTCTCAATCCAAACTTCCTTCCAAAAAAGAGTATCCCTCCCATTCCCCACTTTCCTGACACAACCTTTTGATAACCAGTCAATGGTGTAACTACCATTGTTATCAAGTGACCAAAGATCCGACCACCAATTACACACACTCCCCCTCTTCCCACTTACATGTTCAGCACTATCCCTATAGATGGAAGAAAGAAACCTATGCCAAAGCCTCCCTTTCCTACTAACCATCTCCACCTCCACTTCCCTAATAATGTTAAGTTAAACGCTCTCAAATCATGAATACCTAAACCCCCATAATTTTTTCCCCGACAAACATCTTCCCAAGTAACCCACGGAATTTTATACTTATCAGACAAGTAAGTTAAGTTTAGAGATAATACCTTTGGGAGCCTTGAAAAAAGATAAGTAATAGATCGGAACGGAATGAAGCAGCAACCTCAAAAGGACAAGACGACCACCAAAGGACAACACATTACATTTCCTGGAAGATAAAAGCTGCTCAATCTTCTTAACAACTGGATTCCAAGTATTCTTCCTTTTAGGATTAGCACCAATGGGTAATCCCAAATAGAAGAAGGAAAGCACTCAACTTTACAATTAAGAAAATTTGAAGCCACATGTAACCATCCCCCATCATCATTCACTCCAATCAACTTACTTTTATGGAAGTTGACTTTTAGGCCTGACACCAATTCAAAATTTTGAAGAGTAGATTTAAAGGACCACAAATTTTGTACGGAAGCCTCACCCATGAAGACTGTGTCATCCGCATACTGTAAGTGAGATACTAACACCTGATCCCTACTAGCCTTACACCCCGAAAATAATTGAGAACTAACAGCTTTACACATCAATGTATTCAAACCCTCATCAACAATGAGAAACAAAAAAGGGGCCAACGGGTCACCTTGACGAACTCCCCTACTAATTCCAAACTCTCTTGTTGGACTACTATTAATTAACATTGAGATTTTGGAAGTCCGGAGACATTCATCAATTCACCTTCTCCATTGTATTGGGAAACCCATTCTTCCCATGACATACTGTAGGAAGTCCCAACTAACCGAGACAAAGGCCTTCTTGAAGTCAACCTTAAATAGCAAGCCACTCCTTCCTTTCCTTTTCATTTATTCAACTGCTTCATTAACAATAACCACACCATCAAAAATTGATCTGCCTTTAAGAAAAGCATATTTACAATCTGAAACTACACTCCCAATCGCCTTTCTCAATCTATTAGCAAGAACTTTAGCCACCACCTTATACATAACACCAATTAAGGAAATGGGTTGATATTCCTCTACCTTCTGGGGACACTGTGTTTTTGGCACTAGCACAATGAAAGAGCTGTTTGAACCACCAACAAAATTATTATTTGAATGAAATTCCCCCATAAAGCACATAACATCATTTTTCAAAAGATCCCAAAGATCCTTGATAAAATTAAAATTAAAACCATCCGGTCCCGGACTCTTTGAACCACCACAATCCCAAATAGCTTGTTGCACCTCCAATTCGGAAAAAGGAAACACCAGACTATCTGCATTCATAACAGTCAAGGTATTAAAAAGCACACCATCAAGACTAGGCCTCCTCCGAATCTTCTCCTGAAAATGGGATTCAAAGTACCCTCTCACGACTTCTTTAATTACAGTAGGTTAAGAATATCTAAAATTGTTAATCAATACATTGCGGATTCCATTTCTCAATCTCCTCTTATTAACACAAGCATGAAAAAATTTGGTATTTGCATCACCTGCCTCCAACCATCTCAACCGTGATTTTTGAAACAGTAAGCCATCTTTCAAGGACATGAAGTGGCATAAATCGACCACTAGCTATTTTCTTCTTTGAACATCCTCCTCCAATAAAGAAACAGAGACTCCTGTAATATCCAACAAATTGATTTGCTCATTTGCCTCCTTAAATTTACTATCTAGGTTGCCAAAAGACTCCTTATTCCAACCCTTCAACCCATTTTTCATCAACTTCAGCTTCTTTTTTAGCACAAAAGTTGCCCGACCCTCCACCTGTATCTCCCTCCAATGTTTAGCAACGAAATCTGCATAACCTGCATGTGACCTCCAACAATCAAGAACCCGAAAAGGTTTGGGTCCCCAATTAATAACATCACGTTTCAACAACACCACACAATGATCAGAAACACTCTTTTTTAACCCCCATTGAGATGTATTCCCCCACTTCTCCAACCACTTAGCAGTGACAAGAAATCTACCTAACCTACTCATACATGAGCCATCACCTTTGTACCAAGTAAATTTTCTCCCAATCATAGGAAGATCCACAAGATCCGCATTACGGATAAAGTCTGCAAAAAAGATATATGATCCTTCCTCCAAAAACATTCATACCACGCCTTTCTGACATGAGCTTAACAACATTAAAATCTCCCCCAAAACACTATAGATCACCCCCTGTTGTTTTTTAACATCCAAAAACTTTTGCCATAAATTCTTTTTGCCCAGAAAAACACAAGGTGCATAGACATTGACAATCGTACACTAAATTTTCTCCACACCCCATCAACCATATACACCAAAATAATTTGAATCAATAAAAGTATCATGCATAGAGAACACAAACTTCCTCCAAATAAATAAAAGGCGTCCAGACAAGCCTACAGATGACACAGAAGCCCAATCAATGTCATCTCCACCCCCCAAAGAAATACATATTTTAGGATCTATAACCTCAATCTTTGTCTCTTGAATACATAAAAAATTCACACCTTCGATTAACATTAAATTCCTTATTTCCATTTTCTTAATACGACCCCAATACCACTAATGTTCTGAGATGCAATGATCATGTATAAAAAGATGATATAACGCCCTAATTTCTAAATTCAAAACTTAGTCCGTTGGAAACTAAATTCTGAAAATTAGAAACTAAAACATACAATTCTGGATATCAAACCTCACATTTACACAAGTGTCCAACAACCACTTATACAAAATGTGAATAACTTAAACTTTAATTACATAATCAAAGTCCAAAATATACATGTACATCTGATCCAAAAACTATAGCTAAATTGTTCTAACATAAGTTCAAAATATATACAATGACTTATACAATCCAAAAGATAAAAACAACAAGGCATGAACAACTCCTGCTCTAATCTCACTGATTTCTACCAGGAGGTACCTGCACACCTAAGTTGTATCCACAAAACGCGTAGTTAGACTAATGTCTCAGTGAAGTATAACCATGCATATGCAATGTATAAGAAAACCAGCACCAATCAATATGCATCAATTCAATATACATTCATAATGAATATGCCTCAACATTTAACATAATATCTGAAAAAAACTAAAGGAAATAAAGATGCAACTCACTGCTATACTTAGCAGACATGATATTTTCACTTAAACTGGAGTTAGAACTGAGCTCAGACTACGAGAAACGTCTTTCCCAGGGACGTATCCCACCCATTACTGGACCGAAGTCAAGTTTTCACATAATTATTTAGTTTTCTTAACTCACAGCGCAAAGGTCGACTTAAATTAACTCACGGTCGAAACCGGTATACATGAATCGATAATCAAAACTAGAATTTCGAACATTTCGAGTGTTTCGAGACTTTCGTAAGTTTCGTAACTTTCGTAACTTCGAAATTCAATAGTTTACAATCAATTCCAAGCATAATATACTCAATCCCATTGCAATCATCATAACTCCATTCAATTTAATCATATAGAAAGGGAATCAAGGGGTAGGGTTCATACATTGAGCATTTCGTCAATTTCGTAATCTCGCTATTTTCGTAAATCTCGTTGCCCTAAGGTTTTCAACGAAAATCACCGATCAAACTACTCAATCTTACACAACTATCATCAATCCAACCACAATATACATATAGAAAGGGAATCAGAAGTGTAAGGTTCATACAATGGGGAGAATTCAAAATAAGAGAGAGGTGTGAGTGTGTGAGTTATACTCACCAATTTCTTGAAATTCACAAGAGGAATTGATGAATTGAAAGTCCCTTTGATGAATTCTAGCTTCAATACTCTTCCAAAGCTCTCAAACAAGTGTTTCTCTCTCTAACTTACTCTTTATCTCTCTAGGGTTCGTGAGGGGAGAAGAAAAGAAAATTGAAAATCTGGTTTTTACAAGTCTCGGTATATATACTGGACAGCTGGTAATCGATTACGGTAATGCTGTAATCGATTACCAGAGGTAAAATTACACTAGAAAACGTTTCTGGTAATCTGGTAATCGATTACAACCTTTGGTAATCGATTACAACCTGTGAGTAATCGATTACCTAAAAACTAGCTTTCTGGTAATCGATTACACCCTGTGAGTAATCGATTTCCTAAAAATTAGCTCTCTGGTAATCGATTACACCCTGTGAGTAATCGATTACCAGAACCCAATTTTCTCAAATTCACTTAAGTTAAAGCATAAACTTGGTTTTAACCTATAATTCCTCAATTTACCTTTCTTGATTTACTAATACATAATTCTCTTGTTTTGATACCTAATGAAATTATTAAAGCTCCTAATTTGCGGGATGTTACATTCTACCCCCCTTAAGCAATTTTGACCTCAAAATTGTTCAAGAAACAGAATTCAGAAACTACCTCAACTAAAAAGTTCCAGGAATTGCTCCCGAATGACAGCTCCCTTCTCCCATGTGGCCTCTTCTGGAGACTGACCTTCCCAGTACACCTTCACCAAGGGAATTGTCTTACGCCTTAGGGTCTTGACACTTCTGTCAATAATCTGTGCAGGTCTAGAAGGAATAGTGAGATCTTCTCTTAATTGTATTGATTCAGAGCTAATAATATGAGATGGATCATGAACATATTTCCTTAATTGAGATACATGGAAAACATTATGTATCCTGGACAACTGAGGTGGCAAAGCTATCCTGTAGGCCAGAGGACCAACCCTCTGCAGGATTTGAAATGGACCGATGAATCTAGGGTTGAGTTTTCTGGTTTTAATGGATCATCCTATGCCTGTGACAAGAGTTACTTTAAAAAATACATGCTCCCCTTCCTCAAACTCTAAGTCTTTTCTTCTTTTATCAGCATAACTCTTTTGGCGACTTTGAGCAGTTACAAGTTTTTCCCTAATGACTCTTATTTTATCTGAGGTTTCCTGCACTAATTATGGGCCTAAAAGGGTTCTCTCACCTACCTCATACCAACACAAAGGAGACCTGCATTTCCTGCCATACAGTGCCTCAAAGGGTGCCATGCCTATACTACTATGGAAACTGTTATTGTAGGCAAACTCAATGAGAGGTAGAAATCTATCCCAATTACCTGACTTCTCTAAAACACAAGCCCTGAGCATATCCTCTAAGGTCTGGATGGTTCTTTCAGACTGACCGTCAGTCTGAGGGTGGTAAGCAGTGCTAAACCGGAGTTTGGTTCCGAAAGCCTGGTGAAGTGCATTCCAGAACCTGGAAGTGAATCTAGGATCCCTATCTGATATGATGTTAGAGGGAACACCGTGAAGCCTGACAATCTCTCTAACATACAAATTGGCTAACTTACTAAGGGAATAAGTGTTCTTAATTGGTAGAAAATGGGCTGACTTGGTCAGTCAGTCCACAATCACCCAGATAGCATCAAAACTAGCTTGAACTCGAGGTAAACCTACCACAAAGTCCATAGCTACACTCTCCCACTTCCACTCAGGGATCTCTATTGGTAAAAGGGTTCCAGATGGTTTCTGATGTTCTATTTTGACCTGTTGGCATACTAAGCACTTAGAAACATAATCAGCCATGTCTCTCTTCATACCATCCCACCAAAAAATCCTCTTCAGATCCTGATACATCTTGGTAGATCCAGGATGTACAGAAAACTTACTCATATGAGCTTCCCCCAAAACCTGTTGCCTGAGGCTACCCCCCTTAGGGACATAGACTCTCCCTTGGAAGAGAATCATCCCATCTTCTGACTCTGAAAATCCTAACTATTGTTTTCTCTCTTGAAGGCTTGAGTCCAAACTCTGAGCCTCCTTGATTAGAGCTCTCAGCTCACAGGTGATTTCAAGCTTAAAAAGAATAACCCTGTGTTCACCAACTGTAACTCCTAGGCTTAGGTTTCTGAATTCTTCCAATAAATTCAACTCATGAATCATCATAGAAGACACATAAAGAGATTTCCTACTGAGGGCATCAGCCACCACATTGGCCTTGCCAGGATGATACTTCAATTCAAAATCATAATCTTTGAGAAATTCCATCCATCTCCTCTGCCTCATGTTGAGTTCTCTCTGATCAAAGAGATATTTCAAACTCTTGTGATCACTAAAGACCTCAAACTTCACTCCAAACAGATAATGCCTCCAAATCTTGAGGGCAAATACTACAGCTGCTAACTCTAGGTCATGAGTAGGATAGTTCTCCTCATGTGGTTTCAACTGTCTAGATGCATAAGCCAATACTTTCCTATCATGCATTAGAACACAACCTAAACTCTTCCCTGAAGCATCATAATATACCTCAAAGGCTTTGGACAAATCCAGTAATGCCAATACCGGAGCGGTGGTTAATCTCTTCTTGAGCTCCAAAAAGCTCCACTCACAGGTTTCATCCCACACAAAGGCTTGTCCCTTCCGAGTCAACCTTGTGAGAGGTAAGGCTAGTTGGGAGAATCCCTTAATGAATCGCCGATAGTAGCCGACCAATCCTAGGAAACTCCTAATCTCTGTAATGGTATTAGGTCCTTCCCATTCAAGGACAACTTCTACCTTGCTAGGATCAACAGACACACCCTCACTGGTAATCACATGTCCTAAAAATTGAACTTTATCACTCCAAAACTCACACTTCTCCGGGTTAGCAAACAACTTCTTCTCTCTTAGAACTCCTAACACAATCCTAAGGTGTCTCTCATGCTCTTCTAAACTACGGGAGTAGATCAGAATATCATCAATAAACACAACAACAAACTGATCCAGATAGGGCCTAAAGATTCGATTCATGTAGTCCATGAATACAATAGGAGCATTGGTTACTCCAAATGGAATCACCAAATACTCATAATGCCCATACCTAGTCCTGAAGGCTGTTTTAGGTATATCCTGCCCCTTAATCCTAATCTGATGGTAACCGGACCTTAAATCTATCTTAGAGAAAACTGAGGCTCCCCTAAGTTGATCTAAAAGGTCATCTATTCTGGGTAAAGGATATTTGTTCTTAATGGTAACTTTGTTTAACTGCCTATAGTCTACACACAACCTCATACTCTCATTCTTCTTTTTAACTAAAAGCACTGGAGCTCCCCAAGGTGACACACTAGGCCTAATGAACCCTTTAGACATAAGATCTTCTAACTGGGCTTTAAGTTCACTAAGTTCTAGTGGGGACATTCCGTATGGTGCTTTAGAAATAGGTCCTGTACCTGGTACTAAGTCTATAGTAAACTCTATCTCTCGGTCCAGAGGTAAGGTGGTTACCTCACTAGGGAAAACATCTTGAAACTCCCTAACTGTAGTTGTATTGCTTAAATCTATCTTGGACTCTAGAGTTGAGGAAAGTAATAAAACAAAACACTCACTCCCATCACTAAGGCATTCAGACAATTCAGTGACACTGGACAAAAGAATTGATGGTTTCTCCCTCGAAGGAGGAGGAAGAAGTGGAAAGACAACCTTTTTGTTAAAGCAATCAAGCATGACTCTATTTTCAGATAACCAATTCATGCCAAGAATAACATCTATACCCCTTAATGGCAAACAAACTAGGTCAACCTCGAAGGCCTTCCCTTGTATCACAATGGGGCACTGAATACACACAAGGGAAGTAGAAATGGCCTCCTTGGCGGGAGTGACAACACTAAGAATATAAGGCAAGGATATAGCATGCAATTTCAACTGTCTTACATAATTAAGAGAAATGAAAGAATGAGTAGCTCCTCAATCAAACAATACAATTAAGGTTCGATCTCCTAGGGTGCACATACCTCGCATCAGATTATCTGCTGAAGCTGCCACTTCCCCGCTCAGAGTGAAGACTCTTCCAGTGGTTTGGGGTTTTGGGTGATCCTTTCTCTTTGGACACTCATTCATCATGTGACCAGGTTGCTTGCAAAAGTAACATACATTCTTCCCCGTCAAGCATTCTCCAGAGTGTTCCTTTCTGCACTTGGGGCAAGTGGGTATCCCTTGGCGTTGAGCCGGTCTAGTAGTCAAAGCTGAGGTGCCTTGCCACTTAGGCCTCGGGCCCTTGAATTGATTTGACCCCTCTATCTTCCGCTTTCCTTTAATATCAGCAGGTGGTGTTGAACTGGTGGTTCCTCTGACGTTCTTCTCCGCAATATAACACTTGTTGATTAAGGTAGGAAAATCCTTGATTTCAAGAGTTCCAACCCGATCCATCAATTCAGGTCGGAGGCCTCCTTCAAACTGATTACACCTTCACTCCTCATCAGCCACTGTCTGAAGATATCTGGAACACTTAGCTAACTCCTCAAACTTGGCCACATACTGGCCCATTGGCATACTCCCTTGTTTTAGTTGTAAAAATTCTGCTTCCTTTTGCCTTCTGACCGTAGCAGGAAAATACTTATCCAAGAATAAGGTTTGAAAGATACCCCAAGTAATTGGAGCCTCAATCACAACAGTTCTAGTACTAGCAGTCTTCCACCAATCCTCAGCTTCACCCCTCAGCATGTAGATAGCAAAGTCCACCTTAGACTCATCCGCACATCTCATCACAT
Source organism: Sesbania bispinosa (assembly GCA_026901365.1). Classification (NCBI taxonomy): domain Eukaryota; kingdom Viridiplantae; phylum Streptophyta; class Magnoliopsida; order Fabales; family Fabaceae; genus Sesbania; species Sesbania bispinosa. The sequence continues at coordinate 558,992 of QLOH01000399.1, forward strand.
CAAAGATCCTATTAAGGTCCCTCAGCCAATTGGATGCCACATCTGGGTCGTAGACTCCATTGAACTGAGCAGGATTGTGTTTCCAAAATTCCGTCAGCCCATGAACAAACGGATCCACCACAGGAGCATGGGGTGTCCCCGTTGTCCTTCGGGCCAACTCCTGAAGTAATGCTACATTAGCAGCTGCCTGTTCCCGAGCTGCCTCAGATTGAATCCGATTAACGTTCATTTGTTCTCCCATCATATGTGTGAAAGCTTGTAAAGCTGCTGCCACTGGGTCAGGTGGTGGGTTCTGAGAAGAAGGATTGGTTCTGGGGCGACCCCTCCTGCCACTTGCCATAATTATCTACACATCATTAAGTAAACATCGAGGTGATCAGTCTCTCAATTCACAAAACAATGCATAAATCAGTATAACAAGTCACAAGAAAACCCTACTACCACAGTCCAATTGGATTGAATTGCTCTGATACCAAAATATAACGCCCTAATTTCTAAATTCAAAACTTAGTCGGTTGTAAACTAAATTCTGAAAATTCGAAACTAAAACATACAATTCTGGATATCAAACCTCACATTTACACAAGTGTCCAACAACCACTTATACAAAATGTGAATAACTTAAACTTTAATTACATAATCAAAGTCCAAAATATACATGTACATCTGATCCAAAAACTATAACTAAATTGTTCTAACATAAGTTCAAAATATATACAATGACTTATACAATCCAAAAGATAAAAACAACAAGGCATGAACAACTCCTGCTCTAATCTCACTGATTTCTACCAGGAGGTACCTGCACACCTAAGTTGTATCCACAAAACGCGTGGTGAGACTAATGTCTCAGTGAAGTATAACCATGCATATGCAATGTATAAGAAAACCAGCACCAATCAATATGCATCAATTCAATATACATTCATAATGAATATGCCTCAACATTTAACATAATATCTGAAATCAACTAAAGGAAATAAAGATGTAACTCACTGCTATACTTAGCAGGCATGATATTTTCACTTAAACTGGAGTTAGAACTGAGCTCAGACTACGGGAAACGTCTTTCCCAGGGACGTATCCCACCCATTACTGGACAGAAGTCAAGTTTTCACATAATTATTTAGTTTTCTTAACTCACAGCGCAAAGGTCGGCTTAAATTAACTCACAGTCGAAACTGGTATACATGAATCGATAATCAAAACTAGAATTTCGAATATTTTGAGTGTTTCGAGACTTTCGTAAGTTTCGTAACTTCGAAATTCAATAGTTTACAATCAATTCCAAGCAAAATATACTCAATCCCATTGCAATCATCATAACTCCATTCAATTTAATCATATAGAAAGGGAATCAAGGGGTAGGGTTCATACATTGAGCATTTCGTCAATTTCGTAATCTCGCTATTTTCGTAAATCTCGCTGCCCTAAGGTTTTCAATGAAAATCACCGATCAAACTACTCAATCTTACACAACTATCATCAATCCAACCACAATATACATATAGAAAGGGAATCAGAAGAGTAAGGTTCATACAATGGGGAGAATTCAAAATAAGAGAGAGGTGTGAGTGTGTGAGTTATACTCACCAATTTCTTGAAATTCACAAGAGGAATTTATGAATTGAAAGTCCCTTTGATGAATTCTATCTTCAATACCCTTCCAAAGCTCTCAAACAAGTGTTTCTCTCTCTAACTTACTCTTTCTCTCTCTAGGGTTCGTGAGGGGAGAAGAAAAGAAAACTGAAAATCTGGTGTTTACATGTCTCGGTATATATACTGGACAGCTGGTAATCGATTACGGTAATGCTGTAATCGATTACCAGAGGTAAAATTACACTAGAAAACGTTTCTGGGAATCTGGTAATCGATTACAACCTTTGGTAATCGATTACCAAAAACTTAGCCCCTAAGTAATCGATTACAACCTGTGAGTAATCAATTACCTAAAAACTAGCTTTCTGGTAATCGATTACACCCTGTGAGTAATCGATTACCTAAAAACTAGCTCTCTGGTAATCGATTACACCCTGTGAGTAATCGATTACCAGAACCCAATTTTCTCAAATTCACTTAAGTTAAAGCATAAACTTGGTTTTAACCTATAATTCCTCAATTTACCTTTCTTGATTTACTAATACATAATTCTCTTGTTTTGATACCTAATGAAATTATTAAAGCTCCTAATTTGCGGGATGTTACAGATGACACCACCAAAAAGAACCCAACATGCTCTTCTACTTATAGACCCAATTCCCTCCCAATAGCTAATTGATCCCTCTTTTCCATATCTGCCAATCTATTAATCATTATAGACTCATCATCATAACCAGACACCCCCAAATCCAAACCCATCTGCCAAACAATATTTGCAACAACAAATGGTTCCTTATCAAGAATAAAATGAATATACATGTTAAAATCACTAACCTTTAATTTAAAAGACTGCTTCCTTGGCCTACCCCTCCTTCTTTTGATATTCCCACCCTTGATAGCAGCACTTGTAGTCTCAGAACGAATCCCACAAGTGACATCAAAATCCTCCACAATCGCTATAGGCACTTCACAAAGTCTAGCTTCACCAGACAAGTCATACGATGCACCCAAAGCTACAAAATAAGCACTAACCGACATTCCATCTCTTTCGTTGAACGTGTCGCACTCCACTGACACACGTATTTGGGATACTGACTCTTGGAGAGAACTATCTGAAATTTCCCCTTCCAAATGGATAGCTTCCCCCACAGCGACAATGTGTAAAGCTTCCATCCTACAAGATAGTAAGTCACATGCTAATCCTGGCCCACTAGCTTCATTCTCCACAAGCACGACTTCATCAGCTCTCTTGGAAGCAACATGAATTTGGTCCGCAAGCCTGATTTCATTCTCCATAAGCTCGTTGTCCACACCTAGCCCAAACGCTAGAGGCCCATATCCAATATTATTTCCCACTCCTTGAAACAACCCAACATCTACATGGACACAACCTCTATGACTAAAACCTACAATAGGCCCATTTTGAAAAACATTTTGCCTTGTCTCCACATCCATGTCAGCAGCGCCTTCCTTCACAAGACAGTGTGCCCCATCACATAGGATACCTCCTACCCCATTTAATAAGACATTCAAATCACCCCAAGTAATGCTTGATTGCAATCATCACACAATAATTCTATATAAAGTAAGTATAAAATGCTTTCTCTTTTTTGATATATTAAATGCATTTGTTTTTTATTTAATACTTAATTTATATAGTATTATAGGAGGATTATTAGGAGGATATAACATTTCTTTTTGCATAGTACTGTAGGTGAGAGTGTATAAGCTCTTGGGACGTTTATATGATAGTTTTAGAAACAGTCAAGTAATCATGACAATTGTTTTTGGGTTAACGTCTTATGACTTGACAGCTGAGAAGATAAAACGTACGTGGGCTTTGGCAATTATCTCAAAATTTTCAAAGTTGAAGTATGACTATCTCTTTTATATTTCTCTCCTTCCCATTTATCTTCTCTCTATTTCCCCAATCACACCAAACAAAGCATTAGTGTTGAAGACATATGACAGTCCTTTCATAACCAAAGACTAATTTTATGTTTATGTCATAACATTCATTGTTAAATAAATGATAGTTCTAGCAGTCATAAATAGTACAATCTTCTAAAGGAACATAGATGATAATAGTATGAGATAGTGAAAAAAAAAAAAGAAGAAACAAAACAACAACCAGGCTCATGACTTCATTTCCCTCCAAAACAACTGTAGATATCAGTTTCACGCAGTCACAACCCTCTAGCTCCTACTTTTTCTCATTTCTTTATTTTAGGGGCATGTTTTCATTTTAAAAATAAAATATTTTCTTTTTCCTCACTTTCTCTTCAACCAAACATGTGATAGAGAATTCAACACTTATTTTTCTTCTTTCTATCCTCTTTTACTTATATCCTCATATAAAAAATACGAAAATTTACTCTCTTTCTCTCCATTCTTTCCTTTTTCCTTTTTTACTTGCTTTTCTAAACCAAGCAAAGGGTATACGTCAAGTAGGGCTGTCAAGATGGGCCAAGCCTAATCACTACAAGAAAAACACAAATTAGCGACGGCTATGGGCCGTCACTATAAACGAAAAGCCATCGCTACAGGCTACGTAGCGACAACTTAGAGACGACCACATGGACGTCGCTACAGAGCTCATCGTAAATGCAGTAGCGACGAGCAAAGTACGTCGTCGCTACGTAGAGACGACAAGACCGTTGCTACATCCGTCTCTAAAATCATGGTTGTCGCTACATATTACTGTTTTTTTTTAATTTTTTTTAGGAGTGCTAGGATCACACTCTTTTGAACACTCTCCCAAACACACTCCATGTGATTGGTTAAAATTCATTGGGTCCCACCAAATTCGTGGGTCCCACTCCCAAGTGGTGGGACCCATGTGAATTTTAACCAATCACATGGAGTGTGTTGGGGAGAGTGTTCAAAAGAGTGTGTTCCTAGCATTTCTCAATTTTTTTTATCTAGCGATGACCTTAGTGACGGCCAAGGCCGTCTCTAGAAATAATTTTTTTAAAAAACATTAAATTTATTATTATTTATTTTATTTTAATATTTAGGGTTTATAGTTTATTATTTATTAATTTTAAAATTATAAAAACAATACTAAATACTATATGAACACATCAACAGAAGAAAACACATATATATAAAATATATATACATAATTTGTCCAAACATAATACAATAAAACTATAAAAAACATAATGAAAAAAAATCATAGTCGGCGGCAACGCTGGTGCTGTGGTGGGGTCGGCTCCTCATCTCCATCCAACACTTGGTCATCCAGGGCGGCATCGTAGTGGGGGTGAGCCTGAGCCTGAGCCTGAGCAGCCTAAACCTCAAGCAACCGCTGCATCTGTCGTCGAAGTCGTCTTAACTCATCGTCCAACTCTGCAGCCTTCGCTATAGCCTGGCGAGACTCTTGCCTTGCTTCATTTACTTCTTGACGCAACGCCTCCTCAGTTGAATGTCGTGACCCGGACCCCTCAGTACTGTCGCTGGTGTGAGCCCAAGACTCCTGAGTGAGGCTGGTCACACCTGGACGAATATTGGTTGCCAAGTCCCCGGTGCCATAACAACGGCCTCGGGTCTTGCCACCCACGACATCCCTCTAGATCTCTAGCATGGTGGAGGCATCGGTCATGGAGGTGTCCCCCATTTGTGACTCCACCACCCTCAGGCGGTCCCTTAAAATAAATAATAAAATAATAAAGTAAAATAAATATTCTAGAATTATCAAAATAAGTATTGAAATATTTTTTATATTAGTTAAGAAATTATATATTAGATTTCAAAAACATATACTCCAGAATTTTTTTAACTACACATATCATGTATTAAGAACACATTTTGATTTTTAGATTATCATTTAATATTAAAATATATATATTAAATATTAAATTGATACTTTAAGGGTAAAATACATTTTCATCTCTGTATTTTTTTGTCAATTATTGTCTTCGTTCCTAACTTTTAAATTTTTTTATATCTCTATACTTTTAAACGCCTTAATCGTAGTCTCTAACATTAATTTGCTCTATTAAGTTGATGGCATGTTGAATACAACCGCACGTTACCCTCTAGTGTTGGGTCCCATTTAATTCACATGGATACTCAGTCCATTTATTTAGTAATTGAATTCAATAGTAACTTAATAGAGTTTACTTTTACCTCAACAGACAAATTACAAGGACCACCTGAGGGAGGTGGAGTCACAAATAGGGGACACCTCCATGGTTGATGCCTCCACCAGGCTGGAGATTTGGAGGGATATTGCGGGTGGTAAGACCCGAGGCCGCTGTTATGGCACCATGGACTTGGCAACCAACATTCGTCCAGGTGTGACCAGCCTCACTCAAGAGTCTTAGGCTCTTACCAGCGGGAAGTGACGAGTTTGGGTCACAACATTCAATTGAGGAGGCGCCGCGCCAGGAAGTAATTGAAGTGAGGCAGGAGTCTCGCCAGGCTATAGCGAAGGCTGCACAATTGGAGGATGAGTTAGGACGACTCCGACAACAGATGCGGCAGTTGTTGGAGGCTCAGCCTCAGCCTCAGGCGCACCCCCACTACGGTGCAACCCTGGATGAGCATCCGTTGGATAAGGATGAGGAGCCGACCCTACCACAACACCAGCGTCGTCGCCGCATTTGATATTTTTTATTATGTTTTTTATACTTTTATTGTATTATGTTTGAACAAATTATGTATATATATATATATATATATATATATATATATTTTCTTCTGTTGATGTGTTGATATAGTATTTAGTATTATTTTTATAATTTTAAAATTAATAAAAAATAAACCTTAAATATTAAAATAAAATAAATAATAATAAATTTAATTTTAAAAAAATTATCTTTAGCGACGCCTTATCCGTCACTAAGGCTGTCGCTAGATAAAAAAAATTAAAAAAAAGTATTATGTAGCGACGACCATGATTTTAGAGACGACTTTTAGTGACGGCCTGACCGTGTCTACATAGCGACGACTTACTTTGCTCGTCGCTACTGCATTTATGACGAGCTTTGTAGTGACGTCCACATGGTTGTCGCTACATAGCCTGTAGCGATGCTTTTCGCTTGTAGTCGTCGCTAAAAGGCGTTTTTCTTGTATTGGCACTAATTAAGGAATTAAATTGAAAAGTTTTTATGAAATTGTGTAGTATTTAATTTTGGATTTAATGTATATACACAGACGGTGTAAATTTACACTGTCATCCAATGATATGTTGTCACATCATTTAATGAGTTTAATAACACATGAGGGGTCATGGTCATTAAATAATGTGGTTACACATCATTTGATGACAATGTAAAACTTTTTACACCTTCAGTATATATTAATTAAACTCTTTAATATTATTGTACTAATTAATACAATCAATATCGTGATTTTCTATAAAAACCTTCTATACATGGATTCCTTAACTAGTGTCATAAGGTATATTTTAGTAGGGGAATTTTATAACTTTAATTTTGTTAATCTTCCTTTATTTTCATTACACACACACAAAAGTGAGCCATTCATTAATATCAAATTTATAAAATTTGGATTTCACTCATTTAAATACATGAGTCCAACTTTAAGTTTAAATTTCTTGATTTAGTTACCCAAATGAGTTTGATAAATTATTTAAATAATTTATGAATAGTTCAACTTATTTATACCTCTAGTTATGAGTGTCGGATGTTATATGATATGTAAATTACTCTGAGGACTACATCATGGTGAGCTAAAATTATGTAAGCGCATATTCATGCTTGTTTAAAATTAAATCCTTTCAGAATTTGTGAGAAGAGGTATCGGATTTGATCCCCACTATACACACCTTTAAGGAGTGGTGATGAGTCTTAACTGTAACTAAGTCCTGAATGAGAATTACCTATGATAATATGGGATACATATGATAATTGGGATATCTATGATTAAAAAAAGAGTTTAATTAATATATACACTGTCACTGTAAAGAAATTTTACACAGATATCCGATGGTGAGCTGCCACATCATTTATTGAATTTAATAACACATGAAATGTTATATTCATTAGATAATGTAACAACACATCATTGAATTACACTTCCCTTGTATATTAATTAAATCCTCAAAAGAACCGCGCACAAGTGGATTATCTTCTTCAAGTGGAAACTTGAAAGTTTGTACTACGTAGCATTTGATATTTCTTTGTATAGAAACTTTGCATTGCAAGATGGACAGATTAGAAGCACATTTGCCGAGGCATATTACCTTTTGATTGCCTGCTTGCACAAGCCAAAGGTAACCGCTCTACCTCGCTCGAAGAAGTGGTCCATGCTCTTGGCCGGTGTTTTACCTCTGCACTTTTCAGTGTTTACCACATATGTAAATCAGAAAAATAAAATAAAATAAAATTATATACATTTTTATTAATTAGCTGCAGGTTCACAAAATCACAATTCATGGCTTAATTTAATGCACAATTCCATATGATGTGATGAGAACAGTGATAATGATGGTATTAAATTAAATGGGTTTTGGACTGTTTCATATATACATACACCATGCATCATACTATTTGCGCAGAAATTTCCATCATTCCCTTGCTTTACCATCTGCCATTTTCATCATCATTATTGCCTAAATTCTGACAAAGACAGAGAAGTAGGAAAATCCTGAGAAGCTGAGCCTCCTCTTCTCCATTCCTTTTGCCTTTCCCTTGTTGCCCCACAAGTGTACAGTTCTGACAGACATCTTCAAAACAATTCATTCTCATCGATTAGCCTACCGGGAGGGAATTACTATACTCTCTTGCTTTTCTCTCTTTCAATGGTCAACTTGTTGCAATTGAAGATCAGCTTAATTAGCTAGCTTGGTATTCGATCGATTAACATTTAACACAGGCTATGCCTATTTTATATATAGGGAAATGCTAATCTTGTTAAGGAATAAAAATAGAAGATTTTTATTAGAGTGTGTGATATTTATGTTTTGTTTGATATGATTAAGAAAATAGAGAGAAAAGAAATGAGTAGAAAAGAAGTGAAAAAAAGAGAAATAAATATGAGATAGAAATGAATTTTAGGTTATTTGGTGTGAAAGAAATGAGTGTGAAATTGATTAAAGAGAAATATAATTTTAAGTTATTTAGTATGAGAAAAATGTGTGTGAAATAAAAGAGAAAAAAAAATTAGAAATGATTTTTATACAAAAATCAATTTTTTTTACCAATAATCGATTATAGAACAATAAAAATCAATTTTTTATGACAATGGATAACATTTGGGACAAAAATTGATTGAATGTAAATGAAAATCGATTTTTATGTGTTCAATTATAATTTCTCCCCATTTCTTGGTAGAATTGTGAAGAAATCTCAAATCAGTGGGACCCCACTCATTTCTTCCAATTTCTTGCTTCACCAAAGAGATAATGGATGGCTATTTCTCTTCACTTCCATCCTCTCTGGGCCATTTCATGCGCACCAAACAAAGGCTTAATATCAATCGATGCAATTAATATTGTGATTTCTAAATAATTTTTTTTTAACTGGTGCCCTTAAGCCCCTTAGGCTTTGTTTGGTGGGAGTAGAGAAATGGAGAGAAAAGAAATGAATAGAATAGAAGTGGGAAGAAGAGAAATTGAGGTGAAATAGAGGTGAAATAGAGGAGAAATAAGGGTTGTTTGGTGTGAGTGAAATGAGTGAGAAGTAGAAGAGAAATGTGAAAGTAGGTTGTTTTGTGTGAGTGAAATAGGTGAGAAGTAGAAGAGAAATGTGAAAGTGGTTGGTGTGGGACCCACCATAAAGTGCATTTCTCCTTATTTCTTCACAAATTTGGAGAGAAATACAAAAGACGTGGGAACCACGAAAAAAGTGCATTTCTCCTCCTCATTTCCACTGTGCCACCAAACAAGGGAAATATGTCTATTTCTCTCCACTTCCACCCATCTCACTTCTCTTCTCCCCCATTTCTACTCAAACAAACAGGAGTTTAGTTTCATAATTCTCTCTTTAATTTATAGAAGGGACCGTGAGCAAACACTCACCCCTACTTTAGTCATTTGCAAAAAAGCCATGAACTACTGCCCCATTCGGCCATTCACCAACTCAAACGAATCCCTCACTCGGGGATATGTACCTTTACTAATTACTATGGAATTGGACCACTGCATTGGGCTCACATGAGGATAAGATAAGGCTAGGGAAATAGTGTGGAAGAGAGGGTTAGGTTCTGGGGCTCTTTGGCAGTGGTGGCTGTCTAAAATGAAGGGTGGGGTGGTATTATGTGTGGTTAGGGGTGCAAGTAGGTAGATAGATGCCTACGTTTTATAGTGTTTGATCACGTTTTGAATGTGGATTCAGACAGAAGTTTTGAATGTGGATTCAGACAGAAGCCATTCTTTGCAGCATTAGTCTCAATCCACGTTTAAAACTTGACTTTAAGGTAAACCAAACACACTATATATTAATCAGTTTTATAACCCTATAATTTCATGATCTAAGTCTGGTTTGTTATATGTGATAAGCAGAGTTTGACACGGCCTATTAATATGTTTAAAAAAGCCTATTTTATATTATAAATTTTAAATAGTTCAAAGTAACAGACTCATATATATGCTTACATATTAATAGACTTATTTTTTAATAACCTAATAAGACTATATATTAACATAGGTATTTAAATAGGCGAACGAGAAAAATTAAAATGTTGTATATTTTTTTTTGTATTAATCATAGGTATCTCCTATTACCAGGAGCAATCCTATTCGGGGCTTAGTCACATTTAAGGCTCTTAATCCATACTATATATATTTATATTTTTATTAAAAATAATATTATTTATAAATAGGTTAATCTGTTAAACTTAATAGATTTTTTAAAAAAATCTCAGTGTGCTTTATTTAACCAAATCAGTACGTGCATAAGTGATGCATATAGCAAAAATTCTTCATGACCAAAATTAGGTTTCGAGTATGACATAGTCACAGTTATATATCAGATCTATAACCAAATCAACCTGCTAATTACTCCACACATGAAAGAAAAAAAAACAAGAAAGAACATGCTCTTGCAAAATAAGGATCCTATTAGCTCTTTGTCACTAAGATTTGAATTTGATCATGGGGCTAGATTAAAGGGAACATCTCATAGAATTATATATTCCATAAATTTAAATTAAAAAACATTATATCTGAATAATATAAAGGATGAAGATATGATATTTATTTAAATTGACTGTTTGCATGTTAGGACAAGACAAAGCACCAACATAGACTAATAACGTGTTTGATTTACCTAAAAATCATGTTATAAATGTGGACCGGACCAACACTATTCTCACTAACGTTAGTTCGGATCCATATTTGAATCATGATTTTGGAATAAATCAAACACAGACTAAGTGGTAAGAAAATATTTAATAAATATGAAGCAAAAATTGAATGAGAGAGGAAGCCTATATTTTTTTGTATGATAATATTCCTATTTCTCCTCAACTTGCATTATCTAGCTAGCTTTTGAAATTGTCTCTCGACTTTTTCTTCCCCTGTTTTTAGTTTTAACTAGTAGTGATAACTAAAAACTAAAAATGCTTCTGTTACATGTAAGACAATCCATGCATTTATATTACAAAATAAGAAATACAATTAGGATCACATCACTAAGTATATATTGGACGGTGACTCGGTGAAAATATAATATCAAATTAAAATATGATAAAGCGTTAAATAAAAAAATACTTTACAATTATGATAAAGTGCTAAATTAATGTTGATGGCAGTTTCTTTAAAGATTAAGTCTGGATTTGGAGACAGATAACAATGGATCCTAGATCAAAAGATTCTATGGATTAGTGATAACAAATCATTATTACTTAATTTAATCTCAATCATTTAATTTAATTCAATAAAACATTTCTCTCACTTGATATGCTCCCTATATATGTGTGTTAAAAATTAGAAAGGATTGACAACCCAAGTGGGTTTGCAACTTGAATAGCCAGAAGCCCAAAAGGACTTGAAAACTAAAGGGGGTTCACTAGTTACATTCTCTCTTCACCTAATATCCCCTATTGACCATTAGGGGCCCTTAATTTATCTTGATTTCCCATGATTTGGATTCCAGGGTTTGTAATATACCAACCATATCAATTAAGGGAAAGAAGGAAACAAGGAAAAGAGGAAAAATTTAGTTTTAATTGATTCACATGGATAAAAATAATTATTTTATTCATGAGAGACTAAAATAAATTTATAAACATGTTACGTCAGCATTTTCATTAGAATTAATTAACATATGATAACAGAGGAACTAAATTCTGAAAGGCGAAAAGCACGTTTAGGGACTAATTAATTTAAAAGTTTCCTTCTTTCAAAAATTAAAATGAATGTTACCCAATCTTTTAGCGTCCAAATTACCAGTTTAATCATGGAGTTAACGATGTCCGTTTGGTTTACAGTTGAGTAGAAATTGATTCTAGAAATGAATAGTTGAGATTGATGATGCACGCTTTACGAAGTACGTTGGACGGAAGTGATTTAAAATCAATTCTGCAGAATTGATTCTGGATAGTTGAAAATTTAAACCAAACGGGCAAATAATTGTCGATATATTATGGGTTTAAAGGCGGGTTGACAACAGTGAACCGCTTTAATAGTGGTATAATGTTCACCATCCTACTTCTGTAATTATAAAAGATTTAGTGTGGGTTTGGTTTCACGGTAATAAAATTGATTTTGAAGCAAATTAATTTTTGTTTGGATAATTTATATCGAATAAGTGATTTTTGCAGAAAATTTTGTTTGGATGTTCATGATCAAAATTCTTTTTATAGTGTCTAATTACCAAAAAGGGGATTAATATCTATGTATTGTTATTTATTTATATTTTCAATATCAAACTTAACTTTTTTGATATATAGATTAATATTTTTAATATATAAATGTTTTGATAAATTTTTTTATTGGTAAAAAGGGGCTTAATGTCTATGTTTGGATAAATGAGGGATCGTTAATATTTTAGTCCCTCAAAATATAGCGAAATTTGATTTTGGTCCCTTATTTATTTTTTTCATTGGTTTTGGTTCTCTAAAGTTAGGACAAAGGGGGGCCATATATGCCCCCCTCAACTTTTACTTTTTTTTTAAAAAAAATAATAACTATATATATATATATATTTAATGTGTATGTATTTATATCTTTATGTAAATTTATATATTATATGTTATTAGATAAAATTAAATATAGAAGCTTAGTTAGAATGAGACATAGGTTATTTTAAAATTAACTGATAAATTGATTAAAAGTTGATAAGTTAATTTATTGAATTATAAGTATTTAATTTAAGTGAATAATTAATGCAATAATGATATAAAAGACATTTAGATAAATTTTATTTTATTTTCTAGACAAAAGTACATTATTAGGTAATTATAATTTTAGTTTGTTTATGAATTTTAAATTTTTATAAATATAATATTTGATTAAAAATTAAAATATGTACAGAAATAATTAAAATAAATTATAAAAATAAAATAATAATTAAAATAATTCACTTAATTAATATTATAAATTATGAGTGGGGATTAAGTTACTCCACTTAATAAAATCTTATAGAATAAGAATTTTACAAATCTAACCGTTGAATAATGTGACATTAACATGATGATTATGTATACCAAATTTTAGATAAATTGGACATTTATAGATATGTAATTTTACCGTCAACATTTTTCTTATATTTTGAAAACATATATTATACGTTGAATTGATGTTATTTGATTAAGTATCAAATTATTTATAAACTTTGCAAAACTTTGTAGACTTGATCTACTTAATAACAACTTTCAATTTAATGATTAAATTGATTAAAATCAATATTTACAAAAAGTAATTAAACAGAGTAACTTTATAAAGAGGTACTCCTGAAGTAACTCAATCATCACCCTATAATTATATATATAACAACAAATTAAAATTTCATTTGAGGGTGGAGTGATTGATTGAGAAAATTTATAATATTGATCGGCCCCCTTGACCTCACTTTCTAACTTCGCCCCCGGTTCTCTATCTTTTAAAATCACATGATTTTAGCCCCCATCGATAGTTATATTCCACTAAGTGATGACGAAGCAATATTTCTTGTAGATTTTTCAATGGACTTTCTTTCCTTCGAATTTTCCAACATATCTCAAAATTCAAATAAAATTTTGTTTATATTCTAAAATTTGCAGGAAATTTCATATAATTTTTTTACAAAAAAGTAAAAAAAATTTATAGCATCATTTTTATGTAAAAAAAATCATAGTTTTTTTTGAAAATTTACTACACGCGAATTTTCTAGAGAAAAAATCGCAAGAATTTTCCTGTGAATTTTTACACGAAAAAGTGATAGTGGACCTGTGAAAATGACTTAACAGACTACAATTAATAAGGAGGACTAAAAGCATGTGATTTTAAAAAATGGAGGACCAAAATGAAAAAATAAATCAGGGACCAAAACCAAAATTCACCATATTTAAAGGGACAAAAAACATATTTAATCAATTTTTTAATTTAGGGTAGTGTATTAAAATAAAATATATATACAAAAACATTAATATAAATATAAGAATCTAATAATAACCTTATCAATAAATTATACATACTATTTATTTAAACATTAATTAAAACCTTGAATTAAAAAATTAATTATTATAATAATTCAATTTTTTCTTTATAGATATAAAAATCTAATAATCACGTTATGAGTTTGTAACATTGTATGGATTGGAGTGCCCATTGTACTTTCTATTAATTTTATTTCCCTATTAGAAAAAAAAAATAAAATGATTTATCTTTTTAGAGATTTTATGAAAAGTTGAAGTTATATTTTGTACCTTTTATTCTATAAGATAATATAATTTGTTTTTTTAAAGCAACTCAAAATAAAAGGTACTTTTTAAAATAAATGATTTTCTAATTGTTTTTAGATTATGCATTAACGAAAAGATTGATGTGCCAATGAAAATTAAATTATGAGATAAAACATATGGCCCCAACTAACATATCTTAACATTAAGAATTTTCATGACTGGAATAACTTGTAGTTCCTATTACAATCTTACAGTTCATGTGACAAGTATTTAAACCAGCTTGCTCTGCCACCACCATCAGCGGAACACCAGTAACTTCCATATCAATGGGCATTACATAGTGAAATTCAAGATAATAAAAATAATGGCAATTCAAAACAACTAATTTTCCCAATTTAATGGACGTCTAATCTTAGAGCCGCTATAAAAGCCCCAATCCCTCTTTACTTTTCTCAAACTATAAGCAAAATGAATGAACGAGGCTATGCTAATAGAGTAGTAGAGCGATTTTGCCATTTCATTAATAAGATTGAGGATGTAGACAATCCTAAAAGCTAGCTTGCATGTGATTGTGTTGAAGGGATATTGTTTTTTTTTTTTTTATATAAAAAGGTCACTTTATTTTTTATATAAATTTTTATTTTAACATTTATAAGAAAAATAATAATAAGAATACAAATATTAATTTTCATAATCTTTGCACATAGTTTAAAATTTATAAGTAAAATAAAAGTTATATAATTATCAATAAAAATATATCAATTATCTATTTTTAAATACTAAATATCAATTTCAAATTAAACCTTTATATAATTGATTTGTTTGTATGATATTGTCTGAATAAGTTATTAGTTTTCTAAAATCTTTTAATCACATCCAATAGCCTGGCAATGGCATCATGAATCTCTTTTGGATCCGATTTGGTGGCTGTGCTTGGAGCAGAAGGGGGAGGGTATCAATTATAATTGGCGTTCACTGGTGTTTGATCATATTGGCTATAATAGCTACTTATATATCTTGCTCGTGTGGAATTGTTGGCTTCTTGTAAAAGCTATATATCATTTTTTTTCTCTGTTGTTCAGTATTATTCCTAGCCACTAATTTGGTGTTGTGGGATTGCAATGGAATGTGAAGGGGGAGAGGTTGTGGGGGTGATGGATGTTAGAAATATATCCATTATGTATCATCCACCCAATAATTTAAGCTTTTGGGATATATACTAGATTCATGACATGGTATTAGAGCTGGATGACCAAGACGATGGTGCGCCAGAGATGAAGTGGTAGGGAAGAATGGGCATAGGCAACTTGTGGAGGTGGAGACAAAGGAAGCTTGTACACATTATTCTCATTCAAGCCGCGCAACAGAACCGCCCCGTGCTTTGAGCCTTCACCTCAAAATGTGAAGGGAAAAATTCCACAAAAACATCATTAGTCTGATAGGGTTAAGAAATAGAAACAAGATTTTGAGTAACTGTGGGAACACATAAAACAAACTACAAATGAAGGGGGTTAATGGGAGTGGAGATTGTAGTTAAACCAAACGTGTGTAATTGGAAGAGCCTTACCATTGACAACCATGAGCTGATTAGTACCGACATAATCATTCTCGATTGACAAATTCTTGATATCACCAGTAATATGATGAGAGGCACCTGAATCCAAAAGCCAAGTAGGAGGAGGAGGAGGGACTTTGAGCTTTTGTTGCTAAATTACCCGTAGGAGTATTTGCTTTTGGAGGGTACCCAATTATCGTATAACAAGTTTTGGCAGTGTGACCCTTTTCTCACAAAATTGGCATTCAATCGAATAATCAATGGATGACTTCTTGTTAGGGATGAAACCGCCATGTGAGGTGTTCTTGCCACGATCATGAACAACTATCCTAAAAGTTTAAGTTGTTGAGTGAATGACACATGAATGAATATATTTCTAACACGTCCCTTATGCAAGAGTCTATTAGGCTTAAAGCGTAAAGAATACACAAATCCACCTACCTAATTAAACCTTTTTATTGAAATAATGGGGATAGTAAAAGGATCAAACTTTTAACCACTTGATTACATAGCTCTAATATCATGTAAGTCATGAGAGAGGTTATGAGATTCGACATGGAACAATGTTGGAATGGAACATGAAAATTTAGTTAAAATATAAAATTGTGTGTGTTTAATTTATCTTAAAATTATGTTATAAATATGAGTACTTACAATTTTGAGAATATATATGAACATTATTTTACTGAAATTTGTCAAAAAAAAATATTAACATCAGATAATTTCGTTATCAATTAAATGAAACAGCAAAGGTTAGATTATTATTTAGAGAATGTTTGGTAAGAAACTAAAATATAAATACTTATAAAGAGAAAAATCACAAAAAAATTAAATAAAAGTGGGATAGTATATTGTGATGAAGGGCAAATCTGTCAAACAAATTATAATATGATGATTTCTCTCATTCACGTATACAAAACAGTCCCTCGAAAAGAAAACAACAAAGTCTGAAAAGTATTTTCATGGGATCTACACAGTGATTATGACGAAGTTGTCGCATACAATACATTACTAGTCTCTCTAGAGAGAGAAACAAAGGTCAAACTTTGGCAGTTGGCAATGGTAAATAACAAAACATAGAGACATTGAAAGTACCTATATATTAGCATAGGCATAATCATTTCGTGGAAGGTCAGGAAAACCAATATCACAATTCAGAAACCTCGGTGATTTTTATCTCAGAAAAAGCTTTGTGCTTTTTTGAGATTTTCTCTTTCATTTTTTTTTTAAATTTAATTTTGTTTTTGATGGGGGCACACGCAGGAACAGCACCTACCATAAGGTATTATCAGTGACATGTTAAGGAATTTGCAGGAACTTCCCTTTGTCATGTCCTTTTCTCTCGATATTTTCCCTCTCACTATGATGATTC
This sequence comes from Sesbania bispinosa, assembly GCA_026901365.1. Classification (NCBI taxonomy): domain Eukaryota; kingdom Viridiplantae; phylum Streptophyta; class Magnoliopsida; order Fabales; family Fabaceae; genus Sesbania; species Sesbania bispinosa. The sequence continues at coordinate 576,310 of QLOH01000399.1, forward strand.
TGTGCTCTGCTCTTCAACTTTTCTCTGTTTCCTTAGCGACCTAAACGGCATTGCTTTGCTTTTCCTCTCTTATTATATATCATATGAAGTGACCAAGGAGATGTTTGTAGAGAAAGAAAAAAAAAAGAAAAGCCTTTTTGAGGGGATTTTCAATTTTGTGAAGACCCTCTTGGTTTTGAAAGAAGAAAGTGAAGATCTTTGTTGAAAACCTTTGTTGCTGAGACAAGGAAAAAAATGGGTAGTTGTGGAAGGGAAGGTGTAGTGAGGCAGTATATAAGATCAAAAGTCCCTCGTTTAAGATGGACCCCTGAATTGCATCGTTGCTTTGTTTATGCCATTGAGACTCTTGGTGGTCATCACAGTATGTACATTATTAACATTACTCTCTCTGTCCCCATTTCCTGAAATGTTAATTTCTTATTGTTATTGGTTATGGATTTTAGATTTTTCTTGATTTGTTTTGTTTTTAGCTAGTATGGTGAGTTTCTGATGAAAATTTGTTACTATGTTTTTTTTTTTCTCTTTTTGTTCATTTGTAGAGGCTACTCCTAAGCTTGTTCTTCAGTTGATGGATGTTAAGGGGCTAACAATTTCACATGTCAAGAGCCACCTTCAGGTTTCAAAACTATACTTTAGTTTCTTTATATCTTCTCTTAACTCTCAAGTCTCTTATTTGGGGTTGTTTTTTATTGGGTTTCTTTAGATGTACAGAAGCATGAGAGGTGACTCTTGCAGACAAGGTACCAAACCAATTGTTGTTTTAGCTTCTTTACTGCATAACACGTGTACAACAACAAGGAGCTTTACTTTTCTTCATGTTCATGGCTCTTCAATACTCTCTCTTCTATTTCCCTCATGATCTCATGTGTGCTTCTGCTCTTAAAAGTCCTATTTTTAAGTATACTCTCCTTTCTAAGTATTACTTTCTAATTTTTAAGCATACTCTCTCTTTAATAGTGTAATTCCAAACATGCTATAAGTAATTACCATGTAATGGACATGGTAAAGTCTGATTTAAAAATCAGTATATTTAACACTATCTTGATTGATATTTTCTCTATTTAATTATTGGACTATGAAAGGGGATTGTTAACATAACATGATTAAAAACCACTAATTCATGAGAAAGTCATGATCTTTATCTACATTCCATATCGTACATTGGTACACTTTGGATGCTTTATGACACAGAAAGCATTCATGCAGATTCACACAATCGTTGTTTCCTTTATTGATGATTATTTGAAGTTCAAAATCAAATCCTAAGAGCTAGCCACTATGCACAAGTTTAGGAAATCTGTCACCACATTCCTCATTTATTAGTCTCTTTCTTATGTATTTGATGTCAGAATAGACAAGCTAGGAAGCATGATAAGATAAACCAAATGTCCTTTTTAATATCTTATTGTATAATGGTATTTTGATGAAACCCATAATAACTTCTCTGCTTTCAACATCTAAAATGAGTTCATTTATGGCTTGTGTTCAAATCTAATATTATATAGCACCCTGTTAAGTGTTAATTGCTTCCACCAAACAATATGTTGGTTTATCTGTGACAGATAGGACTTCCACCCAACAAAAAAAACAATCTTTTCAGGAGCATGATGATGGGTGTGGTGATGAAGTCAATGATGTTGGTGTTCACTCTTGTTTTAAACCCATTGCAAAAGAATCTGATTCCCTCTTCAGCTACAGTAATTTCCCCTCAAAAAGGTCAGCTTAACTTTAACTTTATTTTTTTTCCAAATTGAAATAATTTCAGACTTTTCAACCAACTAAAAAGTGGTATAATATTGTGGGAAAGAAACAAAACAAAAATAAAAAGTGATTGGCCTGTGCTTGATCTTTTGGCTTTTATGAGCCAACTTTGTACTTTTTATTTTGTTTTGGGTTTGGAAATAAGTTTTTTTTTCCTATGTTTGGATTCTCCTCAGAGCCAGAATAGAGAAGACAAGTTCCCTCTCAGGAATCATAGAATGCAGCCAAAGAATAAGTGAAGCAGTTCCAAATCCATACACAACTTTTTATGATTATGTGCAGGCCATGGTTCAGCAGCAGAAGGGAATAAAAAAGATTTGTGTTGGTTCAATATGGCAAACCCAATCCAATTCCAAAATCTTTCCTATGCTACCAAAGCAAGAAACTGATTTGCTCCAGGTACTCATTTCATACGAAAATAATCTATATATCTTTTGTACTTTCTTGTCCTACTATGCTGGCGTTTTTGTTAGCTCGGTGGAGTGTGACATTTGTTATGGGCTTTATTTCACTATTATGTGAGATAGCCCATTTTCACCTAAGTCCAACCCATTAAATTGATTAAATTGTTTTAAATTTTCTTAAACTTAATATATTGCGATTGTAAAATTGATTCAATATATTTTTTATTTATTCATTTTATTATTTTAAAAAAATATTTGTTAATCATATAAACTAATAAAAAATAATGCTTAGCCAAAAAAAAGTATAGGGATGAATTATTAAATATTCTTTAAAAACATTAATATCCCCATTCTTTGAAAAGTAGATTTTGAAAGATTATTTTAGGTGCCATGAATGGTTAGATTTTTTTTCAAACTCATTAATTTTATATACTCATTCTACATCCCTCAACTCTTTTATCTCTCACCAATGGTGGTGGATTAAAGTGGTACATGCTTGATTCCCCTTAAGCAAGGTCTCAGGTTCGAGTATTGTGGATGGAAAAAATCCCTGCTGGGAGAGTTAGCCCCACCATGATGTGGATGTTCCCGGCTCGAACAGGATTGCCTCCCGTAAATGATACATGTGTTTAAACAAAAAAAAAGCTCTTTTTTTATCTCTTTTTAACACACTATATCGCTTATTACATTAATCAATTCTCTCTTCTATTCACATTTTTCATTATTGAGATGTGTCCTGAATATTATTCCCCCGATCCTATTTATAAAACAATTCAGACAAAAACATACATATTAAGAAAAATAGTTAATTAATTGATTTTTAAGAAATTACTCCACAGGATTACAAATTTACCCCTATTTAAAATTAAACTCCACTACCTTAATAATTGTGTTACCTTAAAACCTTTAATGGTTAACAAAGGCAAATATAAAGAAAAAACAATAAATAAATAAATGCTTCTAAATTTGTGTACTTTATTTTATAATCAACACGATGGAAAAATTTCAATCATTATCTTATAAATAGAATCTGGAGTGATATTTTTTTTTTGTTCCCGTCTGTTTTTTATTGCGAATTAAAAAAAAAGGGGTGGTAATGGGTCACAAGCTGTGACTGTCCAATATGAGCCATTATATTGGCTGCACTGTGGCAAAAAAATTAATCATCAGGGCCTCGAATTTGTACACTAATCATTTCTAAATTCAGTGGTCCTTCCAAATTACTGAAACTGAGATTCAGTGGTCCTGCCAAGATATTGAAAATTGAAATTGAGACTTGCTGTGGCTAGTCTTATGGAAATTCATAATGGCCCTTTATTGCATTTATACCAAAAATGCCTTTTCAGTAATAATAGGACTTACCCTTCATCCTAAGAACCAAACATAAAATGATTAAAATGTGAGCTCCCTCCTTGCCTAGTGAAATTGTTCAATTCAAATTAAGTATCATATATTTTTACAAAACTTACTTCCTTTATATATACTCATTCAATCAGGATATATATAGCAATAATTTTTGAACCATGATAGTGTAAGAAGGTGTGTCATGTTTGTATGACAATGATTTTACATAGCAAAGGCAACACTAATACAAGCAACAGTATCAAATTATACACTATGACAAAAACATGTGCATGTCACTTTCTTATAGGTATTTTTTTTTTCACATGGTTGGGACAGGTTTCCAAGTTAAATGACAAACAGCCTTTGAATGAAGGGAACACTAGGAGGGTAAATGCAAAAGATGAAGATATAGGAGATTGTGAGTTGTCACTGTCAATCTCATTACCCCATCCTTCAACCTCTCAGAGAAGTAATGGTTCTTCAGCCAATGAGATTAGAGGCTCTGGATTTAGCAACTACATGGGGTGCTCCAGTTCTTCCTCTGTCCAAAACAGAGTTAACTTAGACCTATCTTTAGCCATTTGAATGTCACCTGAATTTCTTGGACATGACTGACCAACACACAAAATGGATGTGGGTGCTAACATAACGAGAAAGCTAGGGACTATCTATTATTGGAACAGTTATTGTAAGATGGGTATGGTTTGCTGAACTTTGATGTCAGCTCAGACCCATATGAAAAATGAAAAAAAGCAAATGTAAAATGTAATTAATTAATTAATGAAATATCTAGCTTCTAACTGCCGTATCGTTTACCGTCGAGTAGAATTGATTCTAGAATTAATTATTAAAAATGAGTGATACATTTTTACTAAACATATTGAACGGAAATAATTTAAAATTAATTCCATGGAATTGATTCTGGAGTGTTTGAATTTAAACCAAACCGACTATATGTTATAACTCAATAACCAGTTTAATTTAAAGATGAATGTTATGTTGCCCGGAAATGATTTAAAATTAATTCCACATAATTGATTTTTGGAGTGTTTGAATTTAAACCAAATAAGCTATAAGTTATAACTCAATGACCCACTTAATTTAAAGGTGAATGTTGTGTTGCCCATTAGCATAGATGGACATTGGTGCTCATCCACTCCCATTCAATCAAGGAGTGACATGTGTGTGCTCCATATCATTTATGATTTTTGAAATGAAAATAATTATTTTATTTACCGTCAAGTCCCTTAAATATTTCAACTAATTTTTTTTAATATCTCCTTTTACTTAAAAAAAGTAACACCATATTCCCTTTCTATCATAAATCACTCTGAATAAAATTAGAACACCCTAATTATATTTTAATTTCATGCTTTTATTCAAAAATTTCAAACGAAAAAAGAGGGATCCTGTAAAATTGAAACCCCCCTTATAATTTCATTTATAAACCTTAAATATTATTATATGGCAATAACCGTTTACATGTCAAGTATATTTTGTAATTTATTAACTAACGTAGTTATTGTAATTAAAATCAGATTAAATTATACTTTTATTTTTTAAAATAAAAAATGTGTTGTATAATATGTGTTACTAAACAACTATACTTTTTATTTTTCAGTTAATACATACGTATATACATAATATCAGCCGTAAAAAAATACATTATATATATATATATATGTATGAGTTTAATATATGTATATTGTTAGTATAAAGAAATTTTACACAGATATCCAATGATGTGTTATATCATTTATTAAATTTAATAACACATGAGGTGTCATATTCATTAAATGATGTGGCGGCACATCATTGGATATCTGTGTAAAACTTCTTTACACTGACAGTGTATATAAATTAAATCCATGCAAGATTTAATTTATATACACTTTCAATGTAAAGAAATTTTACACAGACATCCAATGATGTACCGCCACATCATTTAATGAATATATCACCACATGTATTATTAAATTCAATAAATGATATGACAACACATAATTGAAAGTCTGAATAAAATTTAATGTACATATATTAAACTCTATTGATAAATCGAGGACTAATATGTAAATAAGAATTTTTTTTTACTAACATTAAATCACGTAAGTAAGGAATGAAGTAAGAAGTACACTTTCCATATTTCTTGGCTTTCAACTTTTTTGTTCTTAACTGTCGTTACTTTTGCCACACTGGCTTTATTATTAATGTAGCCACAATTTTGAATTTGTTTCTTTCAACATTTAAAGGTAAAATTTTAGATTAATGTGAGAAAATTGTTCCAAAAGGTACTATTTCTTGCTCTAGCCGAAGGTGTACGTATTTGCCGTTGATTTTAATGCCAAGTGTTCAAAAAAAAATGTACTCCTACCTGATTGGATTATAAGCAGAATAACAAAATAAAAAATCATATATGGTGGATTAAAATATAAATAAAATTTAATTAATTATACTCTATTTAATGATATTATCCCAAAATACCTCTTTATTTAATTCAAATTTTATTTTTCAATGACTCTATTTAATAAACCATGTACCAATAAATAGATAGTATTTTTACTTGAAACAAGTTTCAATAAAGTTGAAGTATTTCATGAAGTGCAACTTAGGAAACACAATTCATTTTTTAGATGGCAACAAGAAAACTAAATCCGGTCAAATGTGAATTTAGTTTTTTTTTTCTTATATTTAAATCCGAAGGAAGTATTAGATTTAGTAAAAAGTTGCATAAATGAATAGATAGGATAGAATTGGAAATACTAAACCACCAATTTCATCCTCAATGTATCTCACCTATTTCAAATTCATCCCTAACGTTACAGTAATTCATTAATAGTCCTTAAATTATGTAAAAAAACATTAATTTAGTCCTTGTAGGTGGCATAAATTGTTTGATTAATGTAAAGTATAGGGACCAAACTAATTGATATATTTTACATAGTTTAGGGCCTATTAATGAAATACCGTAATGTTAGGGACAAATTTATAGTCGGTGAAATACGCTGGGGACGAAATTGATGGTTTACTCAATTGAAAAATTAAAAGATTTGTAAAAGTTATATACCATATCTACCATATGGGTAGGGTGAAGAACTATGATTATACAGTGAGGAAGATAAGCAGGAGAGCTTAACTGCTTGAGCAAGAGACCCAATCTACATGGAATTATAGACAATATATATCGTATGTAGTAAACAACAAGATAAGAACCAACGGAGGTTGGTTCAAGTGGTACATGTTTGTTTCCCCTTAAGCAAGGTTTCGAGTTCGAGTCTTGTGGATGGGAGAGCTAGCCCCACTATGACGTGGATGTTCCCGGCTCAAACATGATTGTCTCCTGTGGAGGATACCTGTGGTTAAACAAAAAATTTAGGGTGGGGGATGATGCCCCAGTGGCCCAGTCCAAGACAGGGAAAGTCTCTGAGATCTTGCTCCACTCAACGTACCAACCCCTTGGAATTAATTGATCAATCACACTTTTCCCACGAGTATAAACATTTTTAACATGATTAATTAATATACTTTGAATCAAGATCAGGGATAATAACTATATATCCCGGGATACATATATAAGAGATCATCAAAGCGGTAGAGAGAAAGAACACAATTTATTCAAAATGGTAGTTTATCAATCTTTTTTTCTTAAAGGGACTAGATCAACATTTTGAATTAGACCAATAAGCCCGAGGCAAAATTTGATCAAATATGATGGTCATTAATTAATTCAAAAGTTATTTTGCACAATTGACTTCAAGGTGCCTATTGTTAAAATTGATGTATAAATAGATAGCAGATATAGATTAATTTTCCATCCTCCCTGTACGTGATAAAACTCTTAAATCTTACCCAGCTTTAAAAACTCAATTGTAAAAAATAAAACGATTTTCTAATTGTTTTTCCAAGATAAAACTTAGTGGTGACTTTATTTCCTCATTATTTCTTAGTTATTTTTCGTCATTGCTTTTGGGATCCAGTTTTAATTTGTTTGATATTACTATATATTGATTATCTAGAATTGGATATTTGGTAATTGTTAAGAATAAAATATATCTAATTATATTCAATAATGACATTGACTAGTAACTTATTTTGAAGAAAAGTAGCATAAAGAAAACTATTAAGGAAAACTCTTAGTTACACGTTATGGAAAGCTTAAGGATGAAAACATTTAGCATTTAATATGCTTACCATGAACCTTTGTATTGTATGAAGGTGAAGAATCATTTGGTGGGACCAATTTTTTTCAAATTGAAACTATCACATATAAGATTGAAAAGAAAAGTTATTGTGATGTGATAACTACACTTGGAAAAGGATTAAAAAATAGATAAAGTCACATAAATAGATGTTTGCTTTATTTTGAGTTAACTGCTTGAGAATGTATTTTAAAGAGATTATAATTGACGTTACCAACAAAGCAATATGTGTTTGTTACATGATTTTTATTTCTTTATGATGTGAGGGTTGGTAATTGATGCATAAACTTTTCATATATGATTAAAACCCTACTCTCTTCAAGTCATACACTAAATTAACAAATTATTGATTATAATATGAGAGAGAACATCAATTGCAACATACCATCTAACTTTAAGAAAGTGAATATTATTTAAATATTGAGCTATAACATTTATACTTTAACAACTATTTTAATATTAATTTAACACATCATTAGATTTACTCAGGTGTAAATTCAAGCTCTTCATATATTGCATTATCATCTTTCCAATTATAATATATTTCATCGTACATCGTACATTGAATAATATAACTAATAATTTCTTTTCAAACTTTTATTGTATATTTGTTATATTATTTGTATTGTTATTAACTACATAATTATTTATTATCATTTAACTAGACTAATTATTTATTATCTAGAATCATTAGGCTTAATCAATTTTACAATTTCATACCACGAAACAATTTTTTAATGTTATTCCTCATCTTATCTCACCGCTTTACACTAGCTAATTCTAAGAGCACAAGAAATTTTTTAATCTTTAATTTGCAGTTTTTTACCATTAATTCTATTCAACAAATTGATGTGTTTACAAAAATAAAAGGAAATGTGAATTTATTAAATTGAAATTTATGACACAAAGAAAAAAAACATGATTATGACTTTTAAGTAATTATAGATTGTGAAATATATATGAGTTACTTTATTTAAGTTTTTGGTTACAAAAACCGTATAAAGCGAACGACTATTAATTTATTCGTTTTAATTCATTTTAGTAGATATCATCATGGTATTCCATTGCCACTTCTAAACGTATTCAATGTTTTCTTCTTGCAAAATATCAACATATATATTGATTTTCTATTTATACAAATAAGTTTTTTAAAATAAATTAGTTTAAGGACTTGTTTCATTTAACCCTTGTCACATGCACACTCATGCTCAATGCATTAAAGATTAAATAAATATTAAAAAGCTTATAGTAAAATAAGTTTATTTAAGTTCCTGTGCATAATTCACAATATCTTGACATTAAAAATCATAAAAAAAAAATAAAAGCATCTTTTTCTAAATAAGTTCTTATTTTTTTAAAATAATGTTAAAAAATTAATTACAACATGTTATACATATTTCCTGAAAATTATGAAGTAAATAATTCAAAAAAAATATTGACAAATTTCTAAAGTAACTTCAAGAAAATCATTGTTAAAATTGATGTATATGGATAACAGAACGATTGACTTTCCATCCTACATAATAAAATTCATAAATCTTACCTCAAATTTAAAAGTGCAATTTTAAAATTTAAATGGTTTTTCTAATTAGTTTTCCAAGATCAAAATTAGTGGCGACTTCATTTCCTAATTTTTTTACTTATTTTTTGCTTTTGTTTTAGGGTCCTGGTTGTGATACTACCTCTTCTACTTAATTTGTTTGATATTCTTAATTATATGAATTTGGATATTGTGTAATTGTTGAAAATAAAAGCAATCTAGTTATACTCAACAATGACATCGTCTAGTAACTCATTTTGTAGAAAAGTAACACAAATAAAACTATTAAGAAAAGTTATTTGTTTCACTTTATGCAAAGCTTCAAGAAGAAAACATTTACCATTTATGTTTTTGCAATTTAGATTTTAAACACATTTGAATATTTTACTTGTCATGTAGCATTGAATGCTTTTCTTTATTGATTGGGTTTGCTTATATTTTACACATCATGTTGCATATAATACTTTTCTTCACCCTTTGGGTTTTTTTATATATTACATATTCTCTTGAATTTCATGCTTTTCTTCATCAAATGGGTTTTCAAATATATTAATTAATGTATATGTTTTGCCTATAAAAGGCTTAACTTTGTAAAATTTAGCAATTGAACAAAAAGAGTGAAAGAAAAATCCATCCCCTCCTTTGTGCATTATCCATTCTCGATACGTGTAAGTGATAATTTTATTTCTTCCATTCCTTGTCCATTATCAGTGTAAGTAAATTTTTTTATAAGATTATGGCATAATGATATCAGCAATTTTGCAACACTACGACAAGTATGGAAACTGGCTCAGACTACGGAGCATTCATGAAGAGATTCATTTTACCACCAGTCTCCTCACCTCCAGGTCTTCCTCTGAGTTCGCTTACCTTTGCAGTCAAAGACATGTAAGTTGTGCCACTTTCTTTTTAGTAACATAAGATTTAGAGTATTGAAACTCTCATTTTCTAACCTCAAAGTGAACTCATAGAGAGTTAACTTATAGATTTGAATCCATGCATCTTGAACTTAAATGGAGTATTTGTGTGATTTTCGTCAAATAGGTTTGATGTGACTGGCTATGTGCCTGGTTTTGGGAATCCTGACTGGGAAAGGACCCACTCGGAAGCAATGTCAATTGCTCCAACAATTGTTGATCTCCTGAAAGCAGGTGCCACTTGTGTTGGTACAACTGTCATGGATGAATTGGCTTACAGGTTTGTCTGTTATATGGGAGGTGATATATTTTTTAACCCATTTTAAGGAACTCATGAGTTTTGTAATTCCTTAGGCTTTTTTGTACAACAACGCATTTTCCTTCTAATCGCAATTTAAGTCGAAATATGTCCGTATTGTCATTTTTTTGTACATAGCGTCATTTTTTCGAGACTTTTTAGTTAGAATATCTTTATGTTATTGAGAATACCTTTATTTTGAACATTTTATTTCAATTAATTATATAATTGAGGGTTCTACTATGCTAGTATAAAAGGAGAGAACATACATTATGGTACACCGAGAAATCCATGTGTGGAAGATCGAGTTCCCGGAGGATCTTCTAGTGGCTCTGCTGTTGCTGTTGGTGCAAAGCTTGTGGATTTCTCAATAGGTGAGTTATACTTTCATTCCTTGAGTTATTTTGGGCAATGTTTAGTTAATAACATGAAGTTTTGATTTCTTTACTTTATGATAGGAACTGATTGCTTAGGAAGTTCAAGAATACCGGCATCATACTGTGGGATTTTTGGTATTCGTCCTTCACACGGTGTTATCTCTGAATCAGGAGTTATTCCTCTAGCACAAAGTTTGGATACTGTTGGTAATAATTCAATAACTTGGTTACTGTATTAAATCATTGCTTCTTGGTAAATGCATCATATATAGCATGTGGTAATTAAGAACAAGATACATTTGCATTGTTCATAACATTTATTTGTAAAGAACACTTGTACTTAATGACAATGGGACTCAATAGTTTCCATGAGAATAAACACGGAACCTAATTTTCAAAATCTCACAAGTTTTTCATGCAAGGTAGCAATTCAATGCATTGATACTTGTACACATCTAAATATATGGATTTTCCTTCATCACTATAATTTGCTTACATTACATGTTCTCGTTCTGAATCAAATATACATCTACAAGATATTGTTCTTGTGTGAGAGTGCTTATTTTATCTAATTATTTAGTTAAAAGAAACTAAATACAACTTTCTCTAAATTTTCCTCTTGCCGTAGGTTTGACTTTTTAATTTCCCGATTTCATCTTTGCGATATGATGTACATTAAAGGTCTTAAAATTAAAGCTTCTCAGCATATTGAGCTTTTCCAAAGGAAACTTATTATCTTATTCTCATCTTCACATACAGGATGGTTTGCCAGGGATCCAAAAATCTTGAAAAACGTGGGACGCGTACTTTTCCGGTCGTCAAACATCTCACATGTTAGACCTACACGCGTTATCATTGCAGATGACTGTTTCCCATTATCAAGCATTCCGTACGAAGTACTTACACAAGATATCGTCAAAGCTGTGAAGAAGTTACATGGAGGTACAATTTTGATTAGATAGATTTCTTATAACCAATTTAGGGTAGTTGTTTATAAAAAAATTACATCTTAAATTTAAATTGATTACGAGGCAATCTTTTCTTGCTATAATGATATAGCTATGGATATATATATATATATATATATGGATTCATCCTGAAATAATGTTTGACATGTGTTTGAAACTATATAACTTTTTTGAGTGAGAAATTCTTATTGTATCAATTGATGCAGGAGATGTGATAAAACATGAAATCCTCGGCCTCTATGTGATGGAGAAAGTTCCAAGTTTGATTCATTTCATGTGTAAATGCAAAGAAAAGATAGATCAAATTTATAACTTTCCACTTGCTGCCCTTTCATGTGCCATGCAATTGCTTGAGAGGTACAGTTCACCTGCTAATTCGTGTATTTTTTGAAAAAAATTATTGTGATTATGTAGTTATCTGCGAACTACGTTAAATTTAGATTTGATTCCTTGTTTTTTTTTTCTCTTTGAAACGCAGGTATGAATTCAAGCAAAATCATGGAGAATGGGTTCATGCAGTAAAACCTAATTTAGCTCCTGAAATTGCTGAAAGTGTTAAAGAAGCCTTAAAAACAACGGGGAAGTACATTGATATATGTCATTCTATAAAAAAGGAATTACGTGATGCTCTTAATTCTCTTCTTGGGGTATTACTTCTCAATCTTTCCCACCCACATGTGATATGCACACAAGCCATGACAAAAAGAATGTACTTTAATTTATACCTAAAAGACACTATCATTCTTTTTTTGGGTTTTGCTTTAATGAGTGTATATTGCTCTCTGTTCTCTTTATTGGTAATATTTTTTTCTATTCCATTTTGCTTTAGAACCAAATGACTTTTTATAATAACCATTATGACTTCATTCAATTATGGTAACCAAGTCCAGTAAGTGTATTTTTCAGTTGATATCTGTATTTCGAGTAAAATTGCCAACAATATTCTATATGTATGGATTTTAATAAAATCAATGGTCATCTCATGTAGATTTATGGAGTGAACTTTTAGCAAATTTGAGGAACCAACTTATTATGTGTTTGTGTAAATTTCAGGATTTTGGAGTTCTCATGATCCCTACAGTTCCAGGGCCTCCGCCGGAAAAACAAACAAATTTGTCTCAAAGAAAAGATTATCAAGGAAGGGCTTTTAGCCTACAATCCATTGCCGGAATGTCTGGATGTTGCCAGGTTGTCTAACTATTTGTGTTTTATGTTTGTTTTTGAAAAACTTAAAGTGTTATATTTTCCTTAATCAAGTAAATTATATAACATGATTACCTAACACTTTGTAGGTAAGCATACCATTGGGGATGTATGATAATCTTCCTATATCGATATCTCTTGTGGCTAAACATGGGGCGGATGAATTCTTGCTTTCCCTTGTTGAGGCTATTTACGATAGCATTAATGAAGATGAAGCACCATGCCCAAAAGCATAAGTTATTTTATATCATGTAGACATGGGAAATATAAACACTGAATGTTCTAGTCCTCAATAATAAAAGAGAAGGCAAGGGTGAATAAGTCTTCTATGAATTACTGTTTGCTATATTGTTTGCTTCTGAAATAATAGCTTCGTTTACAATGGAGACTTTATTAATGTAATTTATTCCTTAATGTTACAATGGGCAATGTTTTTAATTTTAGTTTATGCTTCCTTTTAATCTATACTACCTCTACTTCATTTCCTTTACTTTTGGAAAATTCCTAAGACAAAAATTGTTTAATTTTTTTCATATCTCTTACGGAATTCAATTTCACTTTATTTATTTATTTATTTATTTATTTCTTCACAGACTTAGCTAAATTGTCCTGGCTAAAATTATACAACTTTTTATAATTGCGGCAACTAGAAGGAGTAATCTTCAAATAAAGACTAATTATAAAAAACATAATATTTATACGAACTAAAAATATTTTAAATATTAGTTTTTTTTATAAAAATGTCAATTCGTATCGATTTCATATGAATGTAAAAGTCGCAGGTCTCTTCATTAGAGAACTCTTTTTGTATGTTATTGTTGTTTTTGTTTGATATATATTTATTATTATAATTGTATCCAAATAACCTTATTTTTATTTTTAGAGCACCATATGAATCTAGATATCTAATACTTATTTGGTTTTTCACGGAACAATAAACATGACGTACTATAGTCATATATTACTAGTGTGACATGTACATTTCCTTTTGAGTTATTGCCACTTCATGAAGAAAATAGTCGTTGGTCATGGATGTAATGTTTTCTATAATTGCTAACTTTTATAGCTTATATGTGCTTTCTAACACTAAGAATAATCAATTATTCCTCGAGACAATCAATTGTTTTTGTTTTTATTTTTATTTTCTAATTTTAGGTTTTTTAGAAACAAAATAAAAGATTTTCATTATCTAGTAGATACTTATATTTCGAAACATTGTTTTTGTCCGAAGCTAATATTTTGTAATTTAATTCAAAAATTGATTTCGACTTTTTGAGGTTTAGAAAATAATATGTAAGCGATTATGACTTTTTATTTGTTTTATCAATTTTAAGTAAAAGACCTCTAATTGGAAGTGATTTTGAGTCTATTTTTGTATGAAAGAAGTCTCAAGTAAAAGCTTAAATTATTTTTAGAGTAATGATGAAAATTGTGACCAAAAGTCAAAATTTCAAATATATAAAAAAAAAACAATTTCTTATGATTTTGAACTACCACCCATGAAGATGAGTTTGCTAATAAATCGGTTTTTTGTTATATGTTTATGATATATTAACTTTGAAGCGTGGTTTGAAATACAAACATCTTAGCCATTCATTTGGTATCGCCATGTCATAGTAGAAAAGTTGCATATATGCCACCTTTAATTTTTCACTGTCTTTTTATTTTCTTAATTTTCATATAGATACATGTTTCGTTCCTTCAATCAAGATGCTTCAATTATTCAAATAATTAGTACCAACAATATCTTTCTTCATTGGTAATTCAAAAAAAAAATACACATCAAATAAAAAAAATCTTAATTAAATCTTTATATATATAAAAGTAAGGTAGTGAAATCATCCTTTGAAACATAAAAGAAGGATAAAAGGGTAAATTTCTTTTAAAAAAATTTCTAAAAATAGTAAGTCACTTTCCCATTTAAATTGTTAACATTAGTAATCATCAATAATTAGTTATAATAATTATGTTTGTTAAAATATCACTACAATTGTTGGCTTATAATAATAATAATTTATCCTCTTATTTACTTGAAAAGCCTCCAAATTTTACTAATTTTTATCTTATAAAAATAAATAATTTAATTTGTTTGAGAAATTATAAATATTAATACCAAAAAAATAAATAAACATTTATCTTTTAAAAATAAATAAATATTTTTATTCATTTATTATAAAAACATTTTATTATATTTTATGAAATATATAAGAAGAATAAAAATATAATATGAAATTTAAAAATTCTAAAGCACTTATTAAAAACAAAATCCTTTACAATTGCAATGATAGTAATTATTTAATTTTGGTTATTATATCATAATTAAAGCCTTTTCATATTTCAATATTAAATTTATCTAGAAAAAATTGTAAATTTTGCTAAATTGTTGTAATAAAAAACCTTTGGCTAAATTATAGTCAAATGATAAAAATCCTTTATTTGACGTTGATTAATTGTTTCCTATCATTCTTTTCATTTTCCAATGACAATAAAATAAAAATACAGGTCAAATATTTAAGTTATAAGTTAAAAATTACAAGAAAAATCTCAACAACAATTAATTTATAGAGTAAAATCAAATCAAATCGGAATGCAACTTTACAAGAAAACTTACTAATAATTTAGTTATAAGGTGAAAGTAAATCACACATGATTAAAAATTTTAAATAAAAAATTCATATTTAATTAACTCAAAGAATGGTATTAAAGTAAAGTATTTAATATTAAAATTTGTGTTAATCATATATTATATGAAAATTTATTATTATTTAAATGATAATGTAAGAAAATATCATACGGAAATGAATATTCTATATGAAAGCTCATACATATCAAAATTAAAAATACATTTTTTTGGTAAGTGGGAAAAGAAATTAAAAATATATTTTTAATTGAACTTTTTAATATTAATTTGACTTGATTGTTAATGTTACTTTTATTTTGTTGTTTTTTAGTTGTACAAATATATTAAAAATAATTCATAAAAATTATTGAATTTTAAAATTAAATTGTGTATTTATACACAGAATTTTTTTAATCTTTTTAAAAAAAATTGTTTAAATACCACATGGGAATAGATCTTTATAATAAGTTTATTAATATTTAATTGTTAATTTAATATATAGATTACAAAAGGTAGATATAATTTGCTCGAGGATGAAAATTTTCACAAATTATATATTTAATATTTAATTTTAAATTATAGGGTAAATAGATTTATAACACATAGAAATAATTTTTTTAAGAAAAACACAGTAATAACTAAATCATAATAGTACATTTGTACTGCGATATAGTAATTTAAGAGTACAAATATAACACGCGGGGATGACCATTCTATATGAAAATAATGGTATTTAACTTATAATAATTCAGATAAATACCTATGTTTTTTAAGTAAGATTCTTATCAAAAAACAATGTCAGAGGAAATTTTTTTATCCTAAGAATATTGAACTTTGTGTTGATTATATTTACTTGAAACTTTATTACCATTTTAATTATAAAGTAAAAAATATCACCTAGGATTAAGCATTATACATAAAAAGTCATTAGTATCTAAATTAAAAGTATGAATTAATTGAATATTTTAGTATAAATTTTTATCAATTGTAAATATTTTATTTATACTTTGTTGTGTTTAATTGTAAAAATATTAAAAATCAATAATTAATAAAAATAGATCTTTAAATTTTAAGTTTATTTGTATTTATTTGTTGTATTAATATATAGATTACAATAAGTAAATATAATCATAATAGTACATTTGTATTGAGACATAGTAATTTAAGAGTACAAGTATAACACACGGGGATGACCATTCTATATGAACCTCTGTTTAGAAAACCGGACCGGACCGGCCGGTCGGACCGGAAAACCGGTGAACCGGCCATGTGTCCGGTCCAACAGAACCACAGAATCGGCCTTGCAGAGAACTGGTCCCTAAACCGGAAAACCGGTAAAAAACCGGTAAAAAAATCGGTTGAACCGGCCCTTATAAAAAATTTCAATTTTTTTTATTTAATTTAAAATACTTTTAAGATAAATAAAAATAAATGTTTGAGAATTACACAGATATTTATTATTTTACCAATTATTTTTATTTTTTTGTTTTTAAACCTTATAATAAGGTTATTTAAACAAATTTATAGCTTCATATATCTTAATTTCTTATAATTTTGTGTTATTTTATTAATTAAAATATTATATAATATTTAAAATATATGTTTAATTAATACCGGTTCGACCACGGTTCAACCATTGAACCGTCAACCAGTGTCTTCACCGGTTCAATTACCGGTTTGGTTTTTAAAACCTTGATATGAACATAATTGTATTAAACTTATAATAATTCAGATAAATACCTATGTTTTTTAAGCAAGATTCTTATCAAGAAACAATGTTAGAGGAAATTTCTTTATCCTAAGAATATTAAACTTTGTGTTGATTATGTTTACTTGAAATTTTATTACCATTTTAATTATAAAGTAAAAAATATCACCTAGGATTAAACATTATACATAAAAAGTCATTAGTATCTAAAGTTAAAAGTATGAATTAATTGAATATTTTAGTATACATTTTTATCAATTGTAAATATTTTACTTATACTTTGACGTGTTTAATTGTAAAAATATTAAAAAACACTAATTAATAAAAATATATCTTTAAATTTTAAGTTTATTCATATTTATATGTTATATTAATATGTAGATTACAATAAGTAAATATAATTCACCCTAATTAAGAAACAATGTTGAAAAAAATGTTTACTTTTTGTGTATAATTTGTTTAATCAACATGTAATCAATATTGTAAGTACTTATGATATATTTCACACGTGTTATTACATTTTTTTTACACGTGACTTATTTTATATTTTCTATTTTCACACTATTTCTTATCATATTTCATACTCATTTCTTTTTTTATGTTTTGTTTTACAATCATGCTAATCATATTTTTTATTCTTTTCAAGTCTTTCAATAAATATACTTTTTGTGCATTATAAGTATTATAATTTATTTATGCATTATGTAATTAATATTGTAAATAATTTTGACATATATTTTACATATGTTATTACATTATTTTTTTAAATTGTATTATTTATATTTTGCCCCTCAAAACTAAATGCCCTGTGCAACGCACGGGTCAACACACTAGTTTCTTCATAAAAGACGAGTAGTTAGAGCATCAAAAGTAATTTTAAAAAATTATTTTCATAATGTTAGAGTCTCACATTGCCTAGAGATGAATCCAAGTTGAAGTATATAAGCCTTGGGCAATCCTCACCTTACAAGCCGCTTTTGGGGTTGAGTTAGGCCCAGGTTCAAAATCTAATATGGTATCAGAGCCTATCCTAGATGATCCGTTGATATTGAGCTGCGACCCGTATAGATGTCCACGTTCCAGATGTCCAAGTTAAAGTATATAAACCTTGGGCAATCGTCACCTTACAAGCTAGCTTTTGGGGTTGATTTAGGCCCAGGTTCAAAATCTAATACATAATAACTAACATTGCTAGAAATTCACTTATTGTTTTCTCTAAAATCTTTATATACTACTCTTGATGATTTAATATGCTTACCATGAAGCTTCATTGTATTGTATGAAGGTGAAGAATCATTTGGTGGGACCAATTTTTTTCAAATTGAAACTATCACATGTAAGATTGAAAAGAAAAGTTATTGTGATGTGATATGGAAAAGGATTGAAAAATAGATAAAGTAACATAAATAGATGTTTGCTTTATTTGGAGTTAACTGCTTGAGAATGTAATTTAAAGAGATTATATTTGAAGTTACCAATAAAAGCAATATGCGCATGTTACATGATTTTAATTTATTTATGATGTGAGGGTGATAGCAGGATAGTTGTAGGATCTAGAATTGAGCAAAAACAACCGATTAGAATCAACAAATAGCAATTAAATGCGATTTATAGGTGCTGGGCAGCAGCCTATAATGCGCAAGAAAACACAAGAAAATGAGAGAAAATGAAAGAAAAAGTGGAGAGGAAGAAATGGAGAGGACACAACTGAAGCAGGAATCCGCCCACAGAAGATAAGTCTGATGTCAGACGCCACTAATTCAGGAGAATTAGATAAGTCTCAGTATGATTTGAACAACAACCACCAAGCCTCACTCAACTCACCAAGGGAGGAGAAATTTGGGCATAATGCCTTTACTAAATTCATGAAAGTGTGTAATACAAGAGGGGAAGACTCCTTTATATAGGAGTGGAGGGGAGAGGGGGCGGCTACTTAGTGGAATAAAATGGGGAAAATAAAAAGATGGGTGAAAACTCTTCCTAAGTGAGTTTTGAAACCATGTCCCCAAAGGTATATGGCTAAACTAAGTCTTAAGCCAATAAACCTCTCAATTTAGCGCCCACTCATATAGGAAAATAAAAGATGAGAAAAATCCTATCCTAGGTGGGAATAGAACCCATGACTTCCTAAGTCTTATAGTAAGGCAACCTACTAACCAATAAATCCAAGAAATGTAGCACCCCTACTAGGGAGAATTAAAGGAAAATGACAATCATGTCCTAATTACATCATAAATCCCAATTA
The DNA here is from genome assembly GCA_026901365.1 of Sesbania bispinosa. Taxonomy (NCBI): domain Eukaryota; kingdom Viridiplantae; phylum Streptophyta; class Magnoliopsida; order Fabales; family Fabaceae; genus Sesbania; species Sesbania bispinosa. The sequence goes on from QLOH01000399.1 coordinate 595,891, forward strand.
CATTATTAATTCCTAAAAACTTAGATTCCTAATTAAGCTGAGTCTTGCATGTTGACTTTGACTTCATGGTCAATGATCAAAAGGTTGACTCTCACGAGGAAGGCTCATGCTTGGTTCAACCCTAAACACTTCAAGCAGCTCCAAGTTGATCCTAGTCATCAGCTGTCAGTGCAGAAATCTACTGGCAGGTGCCATCAGAGGGTTGGTAATTGATGCATAAACTCTTCATATATGATTAAAACCCTTGGACTCTCTTGAAGTCATACACTAAATTAACAAATTATTGATTATATTATAGGTGAGAGAGAACATCAATTGCAATAAAGCATCGAACTTTAAGAAAGTTAATATTATTTAAATACTGAGCTATAACATTGATACTTCAACAACTATTTTAATATTATTTTAACACATCACTAAATTTACTCAGGTGTAAATTCAAGCTCTTCATTGCATTATCAACTTCCCAATTATAATACATTTCATCGTACATTGAAAAATTATAACTAATAATTTCTTTTCAAAATTTTATTGTATATTTGTCATATTATTTGTATTGTTATTAACTAAGTATTTATTTATTATCATTTAACTAGACTAATTATTTATTGTCTAGAATCATTAGGCTTAATCAATTTTACAATTTCATACCACGAAACAACTTCTTAATGTTATTCCTCATCTTATCTCACCACTTTACACTAGCTAATTCTAAGAGTACGAGAAATTTTTTACATCTTTGCAGTTTTTTACCATTAATTCTATTCAACAAATTGATGCTTTTATAAAAGTATAAGGAAATGTGAATTTATTAAACTGAAATTTATGACACAAAGAAAAAAAACATGATTATGACTTTTAAGTAATTATAGATTGTAAAATATATATGAGTTACTTTATTTAAGTTTTCGGTTACAAAAACCGTATAAAGTGAACAACTATTAATTTACTCATTTAATTCATTTTATTAGATATCATCATGGTATTCCATTGCCACTTCTAAACGTATTTAATATTTTCTTCTTGTAAAATATCAACATATATATTGATTTTCTAGTTATACAAATAAGTTTTTTAAAATAAATTAGTTTAAGGACTTATCTCATTTAACCCTTGTCACATGCACACTCAAGTTCAATGTATTAAAGATCAAATAAATATTAGAAAGCTTATAGTAAAATAAGTTTATTTAAACTCCTGTGCATAATTCACAATATCTTGACATTAAAAATCATAAAAAAATTTAAGAAAATAATGAAAGCATCTTTTTCTAAATAAGTTTCTTATTTTTTTGTTAAATAATAATAAACAATTATAACATGTTATACATATTTCCTGAAAATGAAGTAAATAATTCAAAAAAAAAATATTGATAAATTTCTAAAGTAACTTAAGAAAATCATTGTTAAAATTGATGTATATATGGATAATAGGAAAATTGACTATTTGACTTTCCATCCTACATAATAAAATTCATAAATCTTATCTCAAATTTAAAATCGCAATTTTAAAAATTAAATATTTTTCTAATTAGTTTACCAAGATCAAAATTAGTTTACACGGGTTATCATTGCAGATGACTGTTTCCCATTATCAAGCATTCCGTACGAAGTACTTACACAAGATATCGTCAAAGCTGTGAAGAAGTTATATGGAGGTACAATTTTGATTAGATAGATTTCTTATAACCAATTTAGGGTAGTTATTTGTTGTTTATAAAAAAATTACATCTTAAATTTAAGTTGTAAATTACGAGGCAATCTTTTCTTGCTTTCATGATATAGCTATGGATATATATATATATATATATATATATATATATGGATTCATCCCGAAATGATGTTTGACATGTGTTTGAAACTATATAACTTTTTTGAGTGAAAATTCTTATTGTATCAATTGATGCGGGAGATGTGATAAAACATGAAATCCTCGGCCTCTATGTGATGGAGAAAGTTCCAAGTTTGATTCATTTCATGTGTAAATGCAAAGAAAAGATAGATCAAATTTATAACCTTCCACTTGCTGCCCTTTCATGTGCCATGCAATTGCTTGGGAGGTACAACTCACCTGCTAATTCGTGCATTTTTTGAAAAAATTATTGTGATTATGTAGTTATCTGCGAACTACGTTAAATTTAGATTTGATTCCTTGTTTTTTTTTTCTCTTTGAAACGCAGGTATGAATTCAAGCAAAATCATGGAGAATGGGTTCATGCAGTAAAACCTAATTTAGCTCCTGAAATTGCTGAAAGTGTTAAAGAAGCCTTAAAAACAACGGGGAAGTACATTGATATATGTCATTCTATAAAAAAGGAATTACGTGATGCTCTTAATTCTCTTCTTGGGGTATTACTTCTCAATCTTTCCCACCCACATGTGATATGCACACAAGCCATGACAAAAAGAATGTACTTTAATTTATACCTAAAAGACACTATCATTCTTTTTTTGGGTTTTGCTTTAATGAGTGTATATTGCTCTCTGTTCTCTTTATTGGTAATATTTTTTCTCTTCCATTTTGCTTTAGAACCAAATGACTTTTTATAATAACCATTATGACTTCATTCAATTATGGTAACCAAGTCCAGTAAGTGTATTTTTCAGTTGATATCTGTATTTCGAGTAAAATTGCCAACAATATTCTATATGTATGGATTTTAATAAAATCAATGGTCATCTCATGTAGATTTATGGAGTGAACTTTTAGCAAATTTGATGAACCAACTTATTATGTGTTTGTGTAAATTTTAGGATTTTGGAGTTCTCATGATCCCTACAGTTCCAGGGCCTCCTCCGGAAAAGCAAACAAATTTGTCTCAAAGAAAAGATTATCAAGGAAGGGCTTTTAGCCTGCAATCCATTGCCGGAATGTCTGGATGTTGCCAGGTTGTCTAACTATTTGTATTTTATGTTTGTTTTTGATAAACTTAAAGTGCTATATTTTCCTTAATCAAGTAAATTATATAACATGATCACCTAACACTTTGTAGGTAAGCATACCATTGGGGGTGTATGATAATCTTCCTATATCGATATCTCTTGTGGCTAAACATGGGGCGGATAAATTCTTGCTTTCCCTTGTTGAGGCTATTTACGATAGCATTAATAAAGATGGAGCACCATGCCCAAAAGCATAAGTTATTTTATATCATGTAGACATGGGAAATATAAACATTGAATGTTCTAGTCCTCAATAATAAAAGAGAAGGCAAGGGTGAATAAGTCTTCTATGAATTATTGTTTGCTTCTGAAATAATAGCTTCGTTTACAACGGAGACTTTATTAATGTAATTTATTCCTTAATGTTACAATGGGCAATGTTTTTAATTTTAGTTTATGCTTCCTTTTAATCTATACTACCTCTACTTCATTTCCTTTACTTTTGGAAAATTCCTAAGACAAAAATTGTTTAATTTTTTTCCTATCTCTTACGGAATTCAATTTCATTTTATTTATTTATTTATTTCTTCACAGACTTAGCTAAATTGTCCTGCCTAAAGATTTTTTACATAATATTATATAGATAATGTTTTATATCTTCATTCCAAACAACACCACAAGTAATTCAAACTCATTAGTAGGGTAGTTTCTTTGTGACGATTTAACTAAGTTTAGGAATAGGCTACTTACTTTCCATCTTATATGAAAACATAGCATAACCATTCTTATTTGCTTCACTAGAGTCTCACAATTGCCTAGAGATAAGTCCAAGTTAAAGTATATATGTCTTGGGCAATCCTCACCTTACAAGCCGCTTTTGGGGTTTAGTTAGGCCCATGTTCAAAATCTAATATGGTATCAGAATCTATCCTAGATGATCCGTTGATATTGGGCTGCCACCCGTATAGATGTCCACGCTCCAGATGTCCAAGTTAAAGAATATAAGCCTTGGGCAATCCTCACCTTACAAGTTAGCTTTTGGGGTTGAGTTAGGCCCAGATTCAAAATCTAATACATAATAACTAACATTGCTAGAAATTCACTTATTGTTTTCTCTAAAATCTTTATATACTACTCTTGATGATTTAATATGCTTACCATGAACCTTCATTGTATTGTATGAAGGTGAAGAATCATTTGGTGGGACCAATTTTTTTCAAATTGAAAC